>JAJMGF010000018.1:0-278748 GCA_030568495.1 Suhomyces chickasaworum | reverse complement strand
ATGGTCTTGGGGCGTAGGTACCGGACAATTTGTCCAACATCCAGTGGGATGGAGCGGCTAATCTCTTCAAGTGCTTCTTTGGACCTCTTCCCATTTTGGCAGTAGTATAGTAGTGAGGAAATTATGATAAATTGTTGATGAAATTTTTCACTGGGATGGAGTGGTGAGACGTGTCACGTGTGAAGATTTTGGTGATAAAAAAAGCAGTCACAGTAGTTACCTGGAGCGGTGGTGTGTCAACACCAAAAATTTGGATTTTGCACCTCTAGTGAACTTACCCTCATTTGAGAGTTTCGGTCACGTGTGTCAATATCAATCCACCAGTTAGAGGGTCTAGTAGGACCCCTAACTAATTTAGATTTATAGCAGGGTGGAAGTGGTTCTGGATTGTAGAGATCACTAGAATGGTGGTGTGAGGTGAGGGGAGTCAATTTCGTTTTTTCTGCTAATTTATAGCGATGTTTTTGGTGAATCAGTGAATTAATCAATTATACCAGTAATTAATCAATCTACCGCTAGAGCTTGATATTTGAGCTTTGAACAGTGACTTCAGTATAGTTTAACAGCTGGAAATGGATTGTTATAATTTATTTATTTTATTTTGACACAAAATACGGTATTCGAAGCAAGTCTACCATTAATTATAAACTCTAATTACATGAAGTAATGATATATTATCTCTACTAAAGTTATTAATGGTTAATTGGTTAAATCGATTGAATGTATTCAAATAAAATCATAATAGTGAAATATCAATAATTTATGATTTGTTCAAAATTATGTTATTTTTCATTAACTTTTAGAAAAAGCCAATGTGATACATATCCATAAGGTGAAAGCCTGTTTTAACAATTAAGTATCATTTATTCTGAGTTACTAAGAGTATGTTATTTAAAGAGAAAGCTTTCATTAGATGAAATTAACCAATACTTGAACACTCTCTTTGAACACTCTATAAATTCATCTCTAGTCTATTTTCGCATCCACAAACTATCACCATATTCGTTTACAATACTATGAATTTATAGAATTTATGGAATTCATAGAATTCAAATTTATGGTACCAGTATTAAATGAAAAAATCTGCTTTACCAGAAACTCAATTAGTTGACGATTTAGTAGATTTTTGGCGGCCTAATATTGGTGGGTGTTTTTCACTATTTAACTCCTAGGCCATTTTCCACTTTTGCTTTTACACTTTTGCTTTTACACTTTCACTTCTGCACTTTCACTTTTGGATTGATCTCATCCCCATGAAAGGGTCCAATTCCGATATTAGACTCCTAAATAAGTAAGCGAATCATTTGAACAGTTTACCATGGCAGTTGCGTAGTTGTTTTACTTCTATGGAACTCCAATCCAACTTTCTTCCAAATGGTGTACCTACCAACTACCAATAACCAGTACTTGGCATTTGGTAACATGTAAAGTGGGGTACCAACGCTATTTTCACCAACATGTAAAAATCGCTGTTGGTATTTTTAACCCCACAAATCATCACCATGTCCTTTTCCTCCAGCCAAATAGCCCAATTGGATACCTTAGTTGAAGAATGGTTGAGTATTGACAGAAACGTTGACTCGATCAAAGAGATCAAACAACTTCACCAACAAAAGAACTATGAAGTATTGGATGAGAAGCTTTCCCATCGTATTGCATTTGGAACCGCCGGGTTAAGATCAGAAATGACCCTGGGATTTGCTCATATGAACGATGTGACGATTCTTCAAGCCTCCCAGGGGTTGGTACAGTATATTTTGCAACAAAATGGCTCCAGCCCTTCGATTGTGGTGGGTTATGACCATCGTTACCATTCTCAACGTTTCGCTGAAATCACCGCCAGTGTGGCTCTTACCAAGGGAGTCCGGGTGTACTACTTAGGTAACACTAGTGAGTTGTCAGAGGAATCATCCGTGAAGAGAAACCCTTCAACTTCCTTCGAAAACCGTGGTCTTGTTCATACTCCACTTGTACCTTTCTCTATTGACAAGTACGGTGCTTCTGCTGGTGTCATGGTCACAGCATCCCACAACCCTGCTAAAGACAACGGCTACAAGGTCTACTACGGAAACGGGTGTCAGATCATCCCTCCTCATGACGACGGGATCGCTGCTTCCATCGATACCAACCTTAAGCCATGGCTGCAAAGCGTTTGGGAAGTGGAAGAAAACTTCCAACAAGGCTTGAAGAACGGGTTATTGGTATCCATTAGAGAGGAAGCCTCTGCCGCTTATGTGGATGAGATCTCGAAAAAACTCGTCACTCGTCCAGAAATCTCCACCAAGTTTGTCTATACTCCAGTTCACGGTGTGGGTTACGAGATCTTTGAAAAGTGTGTGTCTAATGCATTTAAAGGTTACGAACTTACGGTGGTATCGGAACAAGCCCATCCTGACCCTGACTTCTCTACCGTCAAATTCCCTAACCCTGAAGAAAAGGGTGCATTGGATTTAGCTATTCAAACCGCAGAAAAAATCGGCTCAAAGCTTGTGGTCGCCAATGACCCCGATGCTGATCGTTTTAGTGTTGCTGTGAAGGCTAAGGGACAATGGAAACAATTGACTGGTAACGAGATAGGATTTCTTTTTGCAATGTACGTGATTGAAGAATTAGTGGAAGAGAAAGATTTATCCAACACGTACCTCCTCAATTCTACTGTATCGTCTCAGATTTTGAAGGCCATGGCAGAGAAGAAGGGGTTCAACTTCCAAGATACTTTAACAGGATTTAAGTGGATCGGTAATCGTGCTATTGATTACAAAAAAGCTGGGTACAATGTTCCATTTGCTTATGAAGAAGCTATCGGATACATGTTCAGCTTGGTCAATGACAAGGATGGTGTATCTGCAGGTGTTGTATGGTTGCAATTATACGATCAATGGTTTGCTAACGGTGAAATTGATCCCATTGATAAATTGACCCAAGGATACGAAAAGTATGGCTGGTTCAAAGAATGTAATGGATATTATAAATTGAAGGATTTAAGCAAGACCAAACAGATTTTCGATACTGTCCGTTCAAGTTTCTCTGGTGATTTCCCAGAGACTATTGGAGAATTCAAGGTTTCACACTGGAGAGACTTGACCATTGGTTACGAATCTTCTACCAATAACAACGTGCCAGAATTGCCTATGGATGCTAAATCTCAAATGATTACTGCAGTTTTGACCAGAGGAGAGGACCAAGTGAGATTCACATGTCGTGGATCGGGAACTGAGCCCAAATTGAAGGTTTACATTGAGGGTAATGCTCTGCAAGAAAGTCTGGCTAAGCTTATTGCTCAAGATTGTTGGAAAACTTTGAAGGAAGAATGGTTCAAACCAGAAGAAAATGGATTGGAAGAAATCTTGAACTAGAAATTTTAGAAGAATTTTTACATTATATAGGACTCAAATCATTTAACAATAAACATTTTTCACTAAACAAAAATAACCAGACAACAGTAAAAAAACCAGAAAAGTAAATAACCAGATAAAAGTAATATTGAACAACAAGAATACTAAATCAGCTAAAATCCTGAGCTATCAAAAATGATAGAACAGCAAGTTTTCTGAATTCCTTACGCAGTATTAAGTAATTAACTAATTAAGTAATTAAGCAATAGAGTAATTAAGTAATAAAGTAAATAAGTATGGCGAAATATGAAAATGGAACCATTTGTATATTTAGATTCTAGTGTGCCTTAATTATGATCTAGCACGAAATAGAGTTTAGATATGGGTTCATTTAATGGCCCCATTTCATCTAGAGTTCCATGCGTCAAGATGGTAAATGAAATATTCTCATCGCTACATCAAGATTGCAAAGTCCTCTTATGTAGAATTGTCCAATAAGAAACGACCGAGACATTTATGCATTGTTCCAGAACCACAATCTATAGATTGTAGGAAGAATCGGTTGATTTCCGACATTTTTGAGAGAATGTTAAACTGTCACTTTGGACCCTGTGATATGTGCCCGGGAACCTCGATCTCCACATTATGCCCAGAGATACGAGCAGTCAAGCTAGGGACACTGACCCATCTGACCCTCTGACCCATTTGATGATCTAATTCCAGTAAATGCCACCAATCACAGCCAGAAATAGTGACGCTACTGCGACGTTACAGTGACACTACTGCTACGTTACCTATAATCAGTGAGTAGTGACTCTGACTCTGACCAATGAAATTGTTTGTGTGTGATCTATAAATAGTAACCAACCGATGATTCCAATCTTACACAAACCAACCAACAGCGACGCCATCAATTCAGGTTGTATACACCACCACACAAGATGAAGGACAACCAACTGGACGAATGAAAAGTGAAAATTCACAAGACGCGTCAGTAACTGAGGATTGCTGGAAATATTATACAACGCGATTCAAAACGCTTGGAACTGGCCTTAGAAATACTGGGCTTAGAACTACTGGGCTTGGAACTACTGGGCTTGGAGATTATCTATGAGAAACTATAGTTATAATTACTCTGAGCCCTGATCCAACCAGCCTAAGGGTCGTTCCGCCTTGTGCGTTTCCATCTCCCTATGCATTTCTGTCCATTTCCATGGAGGTCGCGACTTCTGCTGGTGATTTAACCACATGGCCTCGTGGGCCTTGGGGTGGTGTATTGTTTTGATTACCATAAGCAATGGAACATTTTGGGCTGACGACATTTCAGGGGGCAGGGATATCGTCAGGGAAAAAGTCATGTTCGTGAAGAGATCACGGCAAATAGTAGCAGGTTTGAGGCGGTGCCAGAGTGGCCTGGTTGTAGCGATAAATTTAGCGAGAGTACATGAAGATCAGAACCTTTGGGCCCATAAACCAGGCCCTGGGATGAGGCCCAGGGATAAACCAGTAAGCCACCATATCACTAAGTCAAGAAGAAATAATATTATAACAACCAACTACACAATCACCCAAACAGCTACACAAGCACCCCCAAAGTTATTCCGATTATAACCACAGTAGCTCTGGCCAAGTCCATTTGCATGGTGTTTGCGGGGGCCCACCCTCCATGATGTTCCTTTGGTTTAGCGAGAAATGCGGCTCCTAGCCCACATCTAGGGAAAGAATATTTTAGTTCCAGTAGACTCTAGGGCCTGAACCCACCAGTCTATAGTCTCCCGCCAAAACGCCAAACTTGACCAAATGTACCATACTATGCGCAAAAACTCACTATCACTTGTTAAACAATCTGAGCTCCCCCAGTTCTTCCGTTAATTGGAACTTCCTCCCTGTCTCGCTGTCTCGCTGTCTCGCTGGGTCTGGTATCCGCACGGGCCGTCCCTCGCCCTAGGCCTGAGTCGTGTCCTCTACTCGAAAATTTCATTGATTTGGCGTTGCTAATCATTATCGACAACTACACCTGGTGGATAGGATGGTGGTAGATATCTACGGTAAAAAGTCCGATCTACCGATGTATGTATAGTGGAGTATCACTGTGGCGACAGTGATTGAATTGAAGTCAAATCTCGAGGCCACTGTTTGGATCCAATACTAACTACTCAGTTACAATAAACTATCACCTAAAAAGACTTCAAAGAAGACTCAATATGTACGCATTGGAAGCATTATAACCGTGGTGGTGGTGGTTTTCTGGATTCTCTTGGGATTCAGGCCTGTTTCCACGGTGTCTGACTCTGATTTCGAGAAATACGTCGTCACCAAAGATGGTGTGGTGAGAGCAGACGGTGAGATCATAGCCGATGGCGCTGATCCAGCATCTCCAGAACCTTCCAAGACCCCGGAAGAGATTTATAACGAGAAGGTTGACTACTATGACCTCAATGAATATCGTGGTCTGGGTGATGGGGCTTCTCAAGGTGATATCATCCTTTTCATGATGCCTTTACGTAACGCTGAACATGTGTTACCTATGGCATTTTACAATTTGATGAACTTGACTTATGATCATGCTCTCATAGATATCGCATTTTTGGTTTCTGATTGTTCTCCAGATGATAGAACCTTGGAAACGGTATTTGAATATTCCGTTGCCCTTCAAAATGGTACTTTGGTGGATAAATTGAAGCAAGAAGAAGATGAACGTGGAAGTCGAAAGGTTAAGGGCTCTCATGATTTGCATATGCAATACATGGATCAAGACTATATTGAGAGTGTTAAAAAAGCTTATGGAAATCCCGAATCTCATCATAAAGATTACCGTAAACCATTCAGATCGGTGTCCATCTTTAAGAAAGATTTTGGTCAAGTAATCGGTCAAGGATTCTCAGATCGTCATGCAGTCAAAGTCCAAGGTATTCGTAGAAAGTTGATGGGTAAGGCGAGAAATTGGCTTACATCTGCAGCTTTAAAACCATACCATTCTTGGGTTTATTGGAGAGATGGTGATATTGAGATGTGTCCTGGTACAGTGATTCAAGATTTGATGAAGCATGATTATGATGTTATTGTACCTAATGTGTGGAGACCTTTACCTACATTCTTGAACAGTGAACAACCTTATGATTTAAATTCTTGGATCGAATCCGAAGCTGCTTTGGAGCTTGCTAAGACTTTGAATGAAGACGAAGTCATTGTCGAGGGTTATGCCGAGTTTGAGACTTGGAGAGCACATTTAGCTTATCTTCGTGATTCAAGAGGTAATCCTGATGAATTACTTGAATTGGATGGAGTTGGAGGAGTTTCGATCTTGGCTCGGGCTCAAATTTTCCGTCAAGGGGTTCAATTCCCAGCATTTACATTCATGAACCATGCAGAAACCGAAGCCTTTGGAAAGATGGCCAAACAAATGGGCTATAGAGTAGCTGGTTTACCACATTATACAATCTGGCATATCTATGAACCTAGTGAGGATGATCTTCAAGAAATTGCCAAGATGGAGAGAAAGAAGAGGCGGAAGAAGCACACTTAATTTGATATACCGAGCAGTATAGAAATAAACTTGTATTATTGATTAAAATGATCAACTACTATGTAGAAAGATAAACATTCCAAAAGAAATCAATTAAAGAAAACCCAGCATATTTAATGGTTATTGATACTGTTTAAACTTCAATATCAATTTTAATGAAATCTGACTGTAGTAGTTGATGCTAAAATGACATTAACGTGATTTTTCAATCGTAAGCATTCCCTCTATCCTTTATCGAGAATTTCAATTAAATACATCAAATTGATTGATAAATTACTCCGTACGTGTTTCTTCCATGATTCGTTATAGTTTTTTTTGACTAAAAACAATTCAAGCATTAGTTCCAAAATAAAACTTATCAGTAGGAAGGCAGGTTTTGTAATCCATGCGTGCCGTTTGGCAAGCTCAGAGATTGTTCACATCCGTTTTATTCATCATAAAGTTTTAGCATGCTCGGGGGTCGAACGCGACCTCTAATCTCCGTTCCCTAACGGCCAGAAGTGGATACGAACGTGCCACGAGCACGAAAATAACAATGTTCATGGCCCACGAATCAATACCATCAATCAGTTGGCATCAAGTCAGCATGAAATTGACCACGGAAGGTATTTCCCCTAAAGCTTATTGGCAGCCCGTTCAAGAATTCTCCATTAATTCCACCCCTCCAACTTTTGACACCATTGCATTATTTTAAGAAAGGCACGTTTTTTCTAAATGGCATTGTGAGGGATCCATCTGGCTCCATGACGCAAGTGATTCCGGTGATCTCATCGATAATATCTAACAATTTTCTAGCAATAATATCGGGACACGGTACGGTTCAATGTTCGATGTAGTGGAACCTCTGTAGAAAGGGTTTTACAGCGTGATTGGCCCAGGTAAACACCCCTGATTACCACCAAATAACCTGATATGCATAGATGTTAGTTATTGTGACATTAATTGAGGGAATAGTCTTCTAGTCTTAGCTGATCAACAGTCCATTTAAGCATATAGCATTAACGTGTAATAGATTCGTATTCTGAAACATGGCCATGCGGCCTGGCATGTTTCAAGTTTACCTTCTTATATGATGTCTTGTGATGAGATCTCATCGTGTAATTTGTTTATAACTTCTGTCACCACGAGGTTATGAGACGGCTGCAACTGAGGCCTATTCATGCATACTTGACAAACTGCTTCGTATCAGGCAAAATGGCTCAGTGCTACGCCATTGTTTCCACTCCATACACTGGTCTCACTCCACACTGGCCTCACTCCATACCATTGGCCTTTCGCTTATATTTCCCATCTATGCTTGTTCCGTGCTCGTTCTTCGCCCATCTGGGCTCATCTTTCACCATCCGCATCTCCAATATTATCACCAAAGGATATCAAGTGAAGGAAGTTCATTTGTTCATTTATCCTAATTGGGCATAATTGGGTCGATGTTAGCCCATTTGTTTAGTTTGGGTTGGCGCATCTGTGCCTGAATGTTGTGTTGGTGTAAAGATATGCAGACATTCAGATGTTTTTACCCTTTTGGAACAATACCCAGTGTGAATTGGTTTTGTGTCACTATCTGGACGCGGGTAGTTGGCGATGTTTTGTTTGGGTCGGGCGATTTTGACGGAAATGGTAGTTAGAAACATCAGAAAGCGCCCGGTGCATAGCGCACACCGCCCACCGCAGCCTGTTCAACTTGCGTGATGAGTTCTTTGGAAGTAGGAGTGTTTAGAAGTGTCTAAGAGTAAGGATTCGGGTAGGATTTCTTTTCCCGAATTATACAGATGCATCAAGAGGTTGGGTCTGGGACACGGCACGACCAAACACAGATGCCAGATAGACAACTGGGAACTGGACACTTACGGATTGGTTAGGCACTGATATGCCTGAAGCCATTGTAGATATAATAGTCGCTGAGGTCAATTGGATTGGTTAGTGGAAATATTACTGGTATTAATGGCTAGGGTGCCTGGCGGCTACTGTGAAGGCCATCGCATGTTCTCCGGGTATCGTCTGGCCAGACACTAACACCCTCACGCGTTCCAAGTTGCACATCTTACCGACATTTCACTATTGTGTAAGGTGTATTTTCGGCTAGATATATAGTGGGAGATTCCACAGGTTAAACTACAAGCAATTCTGAGGTGGTTCTTCTAGCAAATCAACGCTGATTCTTTCATTCTTTCATCTTTTCATCTTTTCTCTTTTCATTTCCTCTCTATTCGTCCAGAATTAGACTTCACTGTGGGATTTTCTGTGGGACTTTCTGTGGGACTCACCTTCACTTTCATTGTTTTCATTTTGCATAACCACCCATGAAGCTTCTACCATCTTTACCATATTTACCATATTTTGTCGTATTAACGGCAGCCCTTTATCCCGTTAAAGACTTCAGGGTATCTGATCTTGGGCTCCAGAACAAGTTGGGCGATAAGGTGGTGAAAAACGTGGTGTTTTCTGCCACTTCTACCATTCCTTCTGGCTCTTCTACCATAGTGTTATCAGATGATGTTCAAATGATATACACTGATGAAACACAGTCAGTTTATTACTTACAATCCACCATTGAAGACCCTTCAAACAACTATAGACCCAGTTTCCCGCTCTTGTTGGATACCGGTAGTCCATTGACATGGATCTATAATAGTTCATGTGTTGAGAATGGGTGCTCGTCCAGTTCTATCACCAAATTCAACGACTCGAGAAGCCTCAAGTCTTCAGGATCGTTCCTGTTGCAATACACTGGTGAAGCTGTCCTAGGTGATATGTATAATATGCAAGACAATTCGATGTCGTTTGATTGGGGTAAACAATCACTTAAAAACTTCTCCTTTGGATTGACCAAAAACTCGCCAAAAATGTTCAATGGCTTCAACATTAGTGGAATCTTGGGAATCTCTTCTTCCATCACTGGTGATGGCAAAGCCAATTTCATTTCTCAATTGCTGCTGAATGGTTTAATAGACAGGGAAGAGTTTGGATTATATATCCTTTCTTCCACAACCACAAAGCCTGATATTAATTATGTTGGTGCGAATAATCAATCCACCACCATTCCAGCTTCTTATGGAGGATTAATGGTATTTGGATCCAAAGCTGAACTGCTTGCCGAAACTTTTGTTGGTACTCAAGAAATGCTTTATACAGATGTTGTGGAAAGTCAAGCTTCATACTGGTTAATTAATATCACCAACATTGAGACTTCCAACTATACTTCTTCACCAAAACCGTTCAATGCATCGGATAATAATAGAAAGGCCATCATCGATACTGGTACCACTGGTATCGTTTTACCCTTACAAGATGCTAACGATATTCATCTTTATATGTTTGGAGCAAACTCGATTAATGATAATCAAGGGAATTATGCATTCCCTTGTAACAGTTCTGCTCAATTACTTTTTAATATTGGTAACAAGCAATTTAATCTTACCACTGAAGATATCAAAGGTCAAGCTTATAATTCTCCAGATTTAGCAGGATTCTGTGCATCAAAAATTCAAGGGATTGAACAGACGGATAACTGGGTATTAGGAGTGAGTTTCTTATACAAATTCTACACCATATTTAATTTGAAGGAGAAGAAAGTCGGCTTTGGAGAAGTGAACCTTTCTAAATATATTTTAACTGAAACGGTTCCAACTCCAACTTCACCATCGGATTCTCCACTGTCTAATTCATCCTCATCTTCAGCCCCATCATCTTCAGCTACTCGTGCTTCCAATTCCAGTTCAACTGATGGAGATAAAAAGAATGGATCAGGTAAATTAAAAGCTGGCCTTTTAGTTCCAGGGGCTATAATTGGAATTGTCATCAGCATCATTTAATAGTAATAGTGTAATGTTTATAAACTAATAGAATTCATTCAATACATCTTAATAATTATGAAATAACTACTAACCAACTTAATAAAGTATACATCAAAGCCACTGGATAAATCGCCAATAAAACACGACCAGGGAGTACTCCTGAGCACTCCAAGCTTAGAGTACTTGAATATATGCTCCATGCATCCAATATCGTCATCAATATAATTCTTATTAATTTCCATTTTAAGACGAATGCACAAATCACTTCACCAACCACTATAGGGAACAAAGAATAACCCGCTGCACTAATAGCAGACATAAATGAGATGCTTCCACCGAGAAGTTGGATGTGAATGCCGATGACGAGGAAAAGGAACCATATGAAACTGAAGGACCATGAAAAGACCTCGTTTGTTTGGTCAGCTTTGGCGGAAAACCCCATAGATACAGAGAATGCCAATGAAAACACCAAGGGACCCCATAAGTCCCAATCCAAGTTGCCCTGGAGTACCAAATCTGTCTGGTCCACACCGGCGGCGTTCTCTGTTTCTTCCACCTGATCAGATACCGGAATCATACGGTTGTTCACTATCAGTTGGGGTATACGAACCCCGGAGTTGGCGGCAAAGTCAATCAACCGCTGTTGTTGCTGGGAGGCAAGCTTGGACAATTGCATTGGCCAGAGAACTATGGTGATACGACGGCCTATTTGTGACAAGTCTCTCTTGAGAGTATCCCATACTGGTTCGTCCAAGGTGTTGCCTCCAGTGTATTGTCTTTCTCTAATGGAGTTGTTTCCAGGGGTGTTTGAAGACGAGAACGGCGAGAATGCCGACGAAAGATCCACTTTGGGGGTATAGAAGTTGGAAAGAAAGTTATAGCCTGAATTGGACCCTCCCCCTGTTCCATTAGATCCATTTGATCCATTAGGAGCGGTGGTTCTATTAGGAGCAGTGGTTTCGGCAGGAGTACTGTATGAGGAGGGTTGTGGCTGGTATGACGGAACTTCTTCCTCATCGGGAATGATGAATTCGTCGACATCCGACAGCAGATACGAGGGCTGTTTCCAATTGGAGGACATGGTGGTGATGATGGAGGATTAGATGGGGTGTTGGCCTTATTAGGTGAGTAAAGGGTCACGTGCGGAGATAGGCTACTATGGCAAAACTTACACAGAATTTAACTCAATAATGGTTAAAACACAATTATACTTATGGTACAGATAGATGAAGCAACTATTGAATTAATTGCCGAAGAAAAGGAATTTTTTTCAAACAAAATGATATTAATAAACTACTCTAAGTTTGTTGTCCTGCATATAATCAGCAATAAGTCCATTAAAGTAGAGGTACAAGGAGTTTACTAAAGAGGTTGGGACGATTATAAAGACATGAAGTGGTGGTTGGGTTGATGATATAATAATGACACATTAAGGTGATTAAAAAGTCAAAGAATTGAGATTTTTGAAAGAGATCTAAGAATTTATTCATTCTATTCAAGTACAAATGATAAATCCTCAAGAATTTAGATAATAGAGGTGAAATGTAGGAGTTTAGGAATTTGGCTATAGCTAAATTTCAAGAGCTGATGCCCAGGATATTCGAAGAAAAAATATGTATGTTTTTATCGTATTTCAAAGCATTTTGTACAAAGCCTATTGTAATGTTTAAAAGATGCTCATACGTAAATTTATCAAAGCGATTCAAGATGATAGAGGAGTATGTAGTGATTCAAAAGAAGATTAAGGTAAATACAGAATAATTGATGATGGAAATGAAATTAATTTCATGTTATTAGATAATTATGATTTAGGTAAAGATAATTTAATCATATTGGTATGGTAAATAATTAATCATTAGAATTACTAAAGGTATAAAGGTTATTCCCTTTACATACATAATTTAGTTGAATCCTTTTTAATAAATATATCCTCGTATATTACTTCAATACCTAAAATACACTAGAACTAAAAACAAACATCTAACTGAAGATTTACCATCTTGATTCCCATTAAAATACCTATAGCAAGTAAACTACTAATTCCACTATTTAAATTCATAACTTTAAATTTTGTTTTAGTTTTGCATCTGTTTAATACATTTCAAATCTAGCTAGGTTCCAATCAACAGAAAAGATCATGTTTTAACCATCAAAAATCTGATTTCGAAGGATTAAATAAAATTAATTAATACTGATTTAATGATTCATATATTTTGGATGTTTTACGAAATGGCTTGAGAAATTACTTGATTGAAGAATTTATCCAAGCTCCAATTAATTGAATATTTAAACACTGGAAATCTCCAAGAGATTCATGATAAACGTGAAGGGGAAAGTGTAGATAAATTTCAGTTAAAGGGTTGGTAAACTGATATGCTTATCTCTTTATCTCTTTATCTCTTTATCTTCAAAGATTACTTTTAACGGTTATTGAAAGATGCATATAGTTTTGATATTTTAGTTGTTAATTCTTTTCCTTAGTTTTGATGGTTTTAATTCGTTTCCTTAAGCTTTAATTTTGATGGTTTTAATTCGTTTGTCTAGAGCTTTTATGTCTTGATGCTCTGATTTCTTTGTCTTATTCTTTGATGGTTACTTGAAGACGGTTCCAACCTCGGCTGCAACTGCCTTCTTATCATCCACAGGAGTCAACGTGTTGATGATTTTGGCAGGACATCCAACCACCACGGAGTTGGCTGGAATACTTCTGGTGACCACCGCACCAGCTCCAACAACCACACCGTCTCCAATGGTCACACCAGGCATCACCATAGCCCCGGCTCCAAACCACACGTTATTTCCCACGGTGATTGGTTTGGCATATTCCACTCCATCCAATCTCTGTTGTGGATCGGTGGGGTGGGTGGCAGTGGTGAAAGTCACATTGGGGGCCACCATCACGTAATCTCCAATGGTGATCATGTTACAGTCCAAGTAAGTGATGTTGAAATTTCCATAGAAATGCTTTCCGATCTTGATGTTACACCCGTAATCAACGAAAAATGGCGCTTCCATGAACACATCATCTTGAACACTGCCAAAAATCGTCTTAAGATGTTGAAGTCTGCCAGCAGCGTATTTATCAAGATCGTTGTCGTATTCCTTCAAGCGGATGTTGGCGTAGTCGAGGGCACGTTCATGGGAGAGGACACGGGCACGAACAAGCTCTTCGCAGAAACAGTCGTAGGGAATACTCAGGATCATCTTCTCGTACTCTTCACCTTTGGGGAGGTTACTGAGTGTTTCATAGGCGTATTTGACCAATTCGGTATTGATTGTGTGTGTCATGATGGCGATGATTTTGGAAGGAGTAGAAATGTCAGATATTTGTATCAATAGCCAAGAACTGTTGGGGGAGGTAAATCAGTTGTGGTTGAAACAGTTGGGGTAGAGCTTAGGTAAGATTATTTTGGAATTTCCCGGATAGAGTGCCCAATTAGGAAGTGTATCCAAAAAATCATTCAATCAGACCGATGCTGGGGTAAATGTGGGGTTCATAAGTGGGGCAGGTGGGGAAGGACTGAAAAATTACACTCATCCCAAATCTGAGTGCCATCGAGTCCCATCGGAGTCCTGATCTATTGAAGCTCATCAACCTAAATCAGATTCCAGATTGGTGAACATGTCCAGTATATTACGAGAGAAGATATAATTAAATAGTAACATAAAATGAAACAAACATAATGATAATATTAATGATTGACTTATTATTGATAAAGCTATAACTCTTTAATATCATTAGTTACAACAGCTATCAAACATTCCCAGAAATAGTTTTATTACTTCTCTTTTAGTAGAAGTATTAAGGATGTTATTCTACATTTCCCAGATTTGTAATAGATCTATTTAGCTCTTTTAGTAGATGTACCGGAGGTTGTCTACATTTATTACTGAACCATTGTCAATGGCAATGGCTCTAAAAACTTGATAGTTAACCTTTATTTGCTCTATAACAATCCAATTACTGATTACTTTATCGAGATCTCCTCACCTAATTGAACTCGTGGAATTGCTTGTGCTCAGATGGGTTGTATCTCTTTCCACCTTCAACTTCGGAGACCTTGTTAAGTTCGGCAAAGTCTTCGTCGGAGAAAGTGATGGTGACCAAATTGTCAATGATGTTCTTCTCGGTGACGGACTTTGGCAACACAATGGTACCTCTTTGGACAGCCCAGGAGATCAACACCTTAGCTGGACTGACGTTGTACTTCTCGGCAATCTTGATCACAGTAGGACTCTTGGTGGCTGGAGCACCGGTGGATCCCAATGGACAGTAAGCTTCAATGAAGATGTTCTTGCTGTCCAAGTAAGCCTTCAATTCTGGTTGGGGCAAGAATGGGTGAGCCTCGATTTGGTTAACCACTGGGACCACATCGACTTCCTTGTCAGCAAACATGGCTTCCAAGTCAGGAATACAAAAGTTAGACACACCAAGAGATCTGATCTTTTTGGTGTTCTTGTAGATTTTTTGCAAGTCCTTCCAGGTGTCGATGTATGTGCGGTCCTTGAGGTATTCACCGGTTTGCTTATCTTGAGGAGTTGGCCAGTGGATCATGTAAAGATCCACGTAGTCCAAACCCAACTTTTCCAATGAAGTGTCAAGTGCAGCTTCAACATTGGATTGGTCGTTGTTCCACACTTTGGTGGTGACAAAGATGTTCTCTCTTGGAATTCCAGAATCCTTAATGGCTTTTCCAACCACTTCTTCATTACCGTAGATGGTGGCGGTATCAATGTGAGTGTAACCGTTCTTTAAAGCCAGGAGAATGGCTTGGTAACCTTCATCGTACTTGGCCAGCAAGGAACCGTAACCGATTTGTGGGATTTTCACACCGTTGTTCAAGGTGAAGGTGGTAGTATTAATTTTAGCAGTAGACATTGTGATAGAAGTGATGTTAAGGTCAATTCAAAGGCCTGGGATCCGGCACCTTTTATACTTTTGACCCTCCCCATTGGGCCCCCCATTGGGGCCATAGAAGCCCGTAGGGGCCCATGGGGGTAGGGCCACTCTCGATGTATTTTGTGGAGTTCCTTCCCAAAACGTCTAGAGCCGCATGAATAATAATTTCTTACATATATTTGATTACTGGGGTGTTTCGGAAGTGGGGGAAGAAGGCGCAAAATGCGCTAATACCGACTAGGAACCGATTTTGTTTTTACAGCCGTACACTCTTGGGGGTCAAGGTGGGGTATGGATATTCATGGGGTTTTCCCGGCTTTTTCATGGTATCTCTGCATTAAATTTGCGGGTTGGATGCTACAGTACTGCCAAGCTGAGCCAATGTGGGACAGGGCCTTCCTGAAAAGTCAATTGCAGTGGCAATGGCATTGGCAATGGCACGGGGAGATCGTTAAAGAGATTCGTGACTTCTTGAGGTTCGTGGCTTCTTGTGGTTGTAGATCTGAGCGAACAAAGAGGGATCTCGTTTTCGGTTTTCGGTTTTCGGTTTTCGGGGAATGGGAGGATGGCAGAATTTGGAGACGTTCCCTTAAAGTATGGGGAATTGGCGGAACCGATTCCTTATGCGGACAGAATAATTCCCTGGTAGTTATACCCCAAATTACAACGGATCTCCCAATATTATTGGCCAGGGGAGTTCCTTCAAATTGGAATGGTTGTATGTTTGTTATACGATTTTGCCACCGAGAACGTGTCAAGCAAACTCATCGAGCCATGGAAGCACAATAACTCGTAATAGACGTGGAGAAGGGTTGGCATAGCCCGAAAAATGCGAAACGCAAATCAAGTCGCAATTTCCACCTTTTCGCCTTTTCCATATCCTCTTTAAAACCTTTTTAAACCCTCAAGTGTACGGCAATAATGTGGAAAGTTTGTATTTGTAAGGAAGATTGAGTCATAAGTCTGGGAACGGTGAAATTATAAGCAGTTCAAGAGCAATTGAGCCCTTGGGATTTGGTTTTGTATTGTGTATTGCAGTATTCTGCATTGTGGGATCTATGACTCAACTATGTAGATGTAGAAATACGAGTTGGTAAGAGATGCCATACCATTAGGTAATCCCATGATAATTCCATGATAATTCTATGGTAATTCCATGATGATTCTATGATGATTCTATGATGATTCTATGATAATGATTCTATGGTTTCTTTAATGTAAGGTAGTCCATCTCAATTACTAGCAGTTCATGAGATAAAATTGTATTTATGATCTGATTCGTACAATTAATCTACTGTCATTTCTACTACTATTTCTACTACTATTTCTATTAAATCTACTGTTATTTCTACTATTAAATCTATTATTATTTCACTATTATTCTACTAATCCATTTGCACTCAGTTATTGAATTATTAATATGATGGATGTATCTGTTGATTGGTTCAAATTCTTAATAATCCTCAGCTTAATCTTAAGTCAATTTCAATTTCAGACAATCTGCTTTAAGGTTTCTATAATGTTCTATTCTACATGATTTTTTCTTAATTATCTTTCACCTTATAATGCTATTTATTTCACTTTTCTCTTGGACTAAAATTTATTAACCTATTGATTTCAATCGATCGATTAGTCGTAAGTACATCTTGATCCTAATTGAATTGGTCCATTTTATGCATATGGAATAATCAAATAATCAACAAATTAATTATTTTCCTTTATTTAGTAGAATAGATTCAATATCAAAACATTTTATTGATTGAATTTTTCAATCGACTCCTGAATTTTGTGTATTGCTTTCACTTGCGCAAATGGAAGAATTTCTTTCCTTTCTTTGATGACTCCAGATTAATACTTGCATTAGAACTTTGATTGCGTTTCATTTTAGTATCTTCAATTGAGGAGTCATCATTTTCGTGTTTTCTACCTAAGGTGAAGAATCCATGCTTTTTGTGTGGAATCTGAGATGGAATAGAAAGTACTGATGATTGTTCTGATGTAGCGAGGTTCATTTTGGACGAAGTTCTTGGAAGAATATGCTTGATGTAAGATTCTTTCTTGGTTCCCTCATGGGCCTTTTGAGCCTTTTGAGCTTTTTGAAGTTGTTGCTTCTCTAATTTCTCACTGTGCTGTCTATCTCTTTCATTCTTTAACTTAATCTTTTCATCCTTCTTGATCCATTTAGTGATCTTCTTATCGAGCTCTTTATTACCCATTTTTGGATCAGTCTTGTTTTGCTTGAAAGGTGTGAACCCACTCAATCCTCTGAAAGCTTTCCCGGTTCCTGTGGTAACTAATGAGGAACTGGACATAGTTGGTTTCAAGAAGCTAGCAGGATTGCGATGCTTTCCGGCCTGTGACGAAATCGAACCCTTCAAGTGAGAATCTTCATTCTTACTACTATTCGATGAAGCACTAATAACTGAGACTTGACTTTGATTGTGACTTAAAGATGGTCTGGTGGTAGAAGTTTTGCTTTCACTCACATTTGTAGCTGGCATAGATTCGCAGAACTTTGATAATCTTTCTATCTCAATACCGATGGAGATCTTAGATTGGGTTAAGATTTTACTCATTTCACGCACGTTAGCAGCTCTAAGCATAAGTTTCATATCCACAACAAGTGCTGCACTTTCATAAACATAGTCAATGATTGCTTCACTTGGTATAGGTGATTCTGGTGCTACCAATTGTTCTAAAGTTAATTGCAAAATCTTTTCTCTTTGTTCCTCTTCTTCTTCATCTTGTGTTTCTTCTTCAAATTCACGATACACCTTGGGCTTTGAAGTTAGCTCTTCATGGTTTGATACATCTAAATAATGTAGTTCATTTTCAGGGTCATCTTCAGATGTGGTTTTCTTATCGGAATCGTCAGTAGAATCTTCAATTCTAGGTGCTCCTGGGGGTACTTCCGTTGGAGACATCGTGAGATTTTTGGAAGTCTTAATATCAGCAGAAATCATCAGCTCAATATTATCCATTTCTGCTTCTGCTTCATTAATTGATGTTGTTCTTGACATCGATTGCTTTCTTCTTCTTTCTCTTCTAGAACTAATACCTGAGGTGACACTCATCTTATGGAGATTCGAGGATTTCTTCAACAATGCTACATCCAAATAGCCATCATCGACAGTATCCATGAATCCTTCATATTCATCTAATGGAAATTTGTAATTTGGGTCAATAGTAGTGTTTGACATGTCCAAAAGTTTGAAGTATCTCTTCTTCAACATGTTTCCTTCTTTTATGATAAAAGACTCTTTTCTTCCTATAATTCCAAATAAGACTTCACTAATCAAATCATATAACAAGGGAACCTTTAAAAACTTTGCAATTGCTAAGTTATCTAAGGTAGTAGGAAACAATAACCACTTATTTCCAACCTGTCCAGTATAAAGATATTCACAAAAAGCCTTAATTGTATTAGTTGTAAACGGCATGTACAATTTTCTTGGAATCAACGAAGGTTCCATTTTGAACTTACCATTCTCCATATTTTCAAAATCAAGTAATGCATTATCAAATAATCCTCTGGAAGGTTTACTTGATTCTTCTTCATGGTATTCCTCTGTATCTTCCTCTTCTTGGCTTTCCTTACTAACATTGGAAGGAGTTGAGGCTAGTGAAGAAAAGATTTTTTCATTTTCAGAGGAACTATTTGGAGAAATGGCAAATCTTCCTGGACTGATTAATCTTTTTGGATCTACATCATTCTTTTCCTCTGAATCCTTTTTGACTTCATCCGCTTTTCTGATTACCTCCTCGGGTTTTGTGTCGGCAGTCTTTACATCAGGTTCACTTTTATCTAAACTCTTATTCTCCTCATTGATTGATTCGACTGAGTCAAGGACAAAAAGATTGGTGTCCTCGTTTTTCTTGGTTGGACTAGCTTTTCCCGATACTTTTACTTGGAGTCTCAAATTTGGAACTGTAGTTCCATTGATATCAACATGTTGAAGCGAACTGCTTGTACCTGTACCTTGATTTGATAATGATGCTCTAGGTGAGGCAAACGGAGAATCTTTAGGGGATCTATTTGCTGGAATATTTCTTAACTGGGTTAAGGTGTTGATAAGTGAAGCTCTTGGAGATCCAAAGTCTGATGAATTTTTCCTTGAAGATTGTCTAAATGAAGTAGGGGCCGCTGGAACAGATGGAATCTGTTCCAGTGGTAATGGCAATTGTGGAGGAATATCTTGAAGATGTGAAGTTAAAAGAGAATTATTGCTTGAAAATGAACTCATAGAGTCTTTCCTGATCGCTGGGGCGATTTCACTCTTTTCCGAAGGATCAATAGATTGTACTAAGTTAGCAGTGTGATCTTTCACTTGTTTTTCATCCACTATGACGTAAGAATCTGTCTTTTTGGAATTAATTGATGAATTCGAAGAATTGTCTTGGAACGGTAATCTAAAATGTGGTGCTTCCTTAGGGGGAGCTTTAGAAGGTGGTATTGGCAATGATATGTGGTAAGTCTTGTGAGGTGACTCTTCTCTTTTGCTATTACTTCCATCAGAATTGTCAGAGGACGCTGAAGACACAGAAGATTTTTCTCCTTTCTTGGGCAAACTGAATGAAGAATTTGAACTTTCCGTACTTTTAGATGTTCTTAATCTTTGGTTAGTGTTTTCAATTGTATTTCTTGTTTGATCACTGTCAAACTTGTCCACAGCTTGAACATAGCCTCTTGCTAACAATTGAATGAAATATCTTCCCCATCTTTCTAAGAGCACGACCATAGAAACAGGAATTCTTTCTCCTGAACAACTAACCATTTCAAAATCTGATATCAAGTCACCATACCTATCAAAAGCATTACGGCCAAGAGTGATTGCTGTTGGTGGAAATACTGAACGAATTTTTGTAAAATTTGTCTTCGGAGCAGCATAATGAACATACTCACTAAAACTGATTGTAGTTGGGGAAGTTTTCTCGCTATGGTTGGATGTAGTGGAAAACTTTCGGGAAGGTGGCTTCCTTATTCCTTCATCATCATCGGAGTAGATAATTTCAGGTGAAGATTTTGATAAATTATCATCCTCATCTTCATCAGTTACTTTTTCCACCAAAATACTACTGCAAGTACTATTTTCGCTTATTGATTCATCACTTGGCTTCTCCATCATTGTTTTAGGATTTGGTGATGGACGTTGATACGTTTTATGACCATCTGCTGTATGGTGGTGTTTTTCTGCTAATTCAGAGCTTGCGAGAATATTGGTAATAGGCAAACTAACAGTGATCATCAAAGTAAAAAACCTAATGCTGCTTGTAGTTCTTGAGGTCATAAAATTACCCAACAAGACAACTTTATGATGTGATTGCCATACATATCCACCCCAAAACCGATGTGATCCATAATCATGATTGCAGAAAATGTTTAAACGAGACCATTTTCCAGTTGGTTTATTGTATATGAAGATGGAAATATCATAGTCATTTGGTAAAAATCCAGTAATTACCACATTCTGGCCAAATAATCCACCGGTTGGAAATTTTAGGTTAAAAGGAATTGTCTGTTGAACTGGTTTTCTTTCAACCAATCGTCTTGATGCTTCACCAGAGACTATATTCCTATGTTTAAGGATTTTCTTGCGATGCATAGGTAAATCCTTTCCTGCTCTTATTGAACGACCAAGTTTGAATGATTTGAGGGGGTTTTCACTAGGTGATTCATGATCATTGGCGTATGTTGGCGAATAAACTATCATAGATTCCACTTGTTCTGTACTATGACTGTAATCATGTTTTCTTTTGTTTTCTTGAGCATCGTAATGATGGCGGTGGTGATGACAATCCACTTCCTCTTGAAAGGTCACAACTATACTATTGGTATAGTTAATGGAAAGGATGTCGCCTCCGTCCTTGGATCCCATTTGTAACTCAACGGGCTCCCCCACGTATCTATTCTCCACCAAATCAAAAATATGATTATCACAAAGGTTTCGAGATTGGAGGTCCCTGCCTCCTGCGATGAAAAGTCCGAAGTTATCGTTTTTACCCACGCATGTGAGTCTATTTATTGTGGTGATTTTATGAGAATATCTCGGTACCGGTACCGTGGGATCCGTTTCATAGCCAGACCCATCATGAAGAAGCGTCCAAGTGGAGTCTTCCAAGTTGAATTCCCAAAGGTCATTGATGGGTTCAAGCACTGCTTGTGATTCACTTCCTTCAGGTATCACCAATCCTCCAAACAAGTATACACAGTTGTTGATAGCACAGAGTTCATGGAAAAGACGGGACCTAGGCCGGGCTGCTCCTTCGGGAACATTGACTCGACTCCAATACCGATCGATCAAGCTCAAGTAAAACATCTCTCCCGAAAGATACTTGCTAAGGGTTTTGAATTTGGAGTTGGAATGAATGATTTTCAGCTGGAACGTAAACACGATTTCATCTATGGTACATTGCTGGAGTTCTACCCCAATTGTGAGGCCACCGAAGGTAAACACGTTTGAATTGTAAAGGGTGGAAGCACTTCCTGTTCTAACATTAAGGTTAAGTCTGTCATCTTTTTCAGTGGGAGGAAGCTGTAGTGTATAGCAGGCGCTAGCTGTAGGTATAAGAGTGGTCATAAAGGTAGTGCCAAGGTAGGGGGTGCAGCTGTTAAGGTGAAGAGAATGTTATGAAAGTAAGGGATTGATGGTTTATGTTGGGTGCGTCAGTTTGCGTTGGATGCGTCGGTGATTATGCTTTATGCACCGATTGATTGCAGGTGAGGCAAATCGGAACCTAAACGGCAATGGAAATTGGATTGACGTGCGTTGCTGCAAGGATACCCCAAGCAATGATGAGGAGTGATAATATTCAGATTACAAGGAAACTATTAAACCTTGCTTATTGATAATAGTAGTGGATGATAATCAATACTTATTGCGTGGGGCATCAATTTTTTTGTCAATCTCGCACTACGCTGATTGGGGAAGGAAAATGTCATTTGACCTGTCTTATTTTACAATTGACTTTTCCTAATTAGGGTTGCAGATGGAACAGTATCTACATCATGCATCTTGCTGTATCTTATGCTGATGGGGGATCGCGTTGCATAGTTCATTATGTAGAAGGATCCCAATTCCTATGAAGTAAATGGATATACTACCCTGGCTAGATCTGGGGTTCAAAGACAGGAGTCGGCGCACGTGAAGATTGCAACTGCAGTTGTGCCATTTGCTATAATAAGATCTTACTGTCAGAACACGTGATACCCTACTCCAATCCTTTATCGATTGATTTATATGCACCACCCTAACATGCAATACCTCTTTATACTTACATGCAGTAAGCAGTTAACACCGAGCATGAGAATGACATTCACATTATCAAACCGGCAAGTAACAGAGGAACAAGGGAAAATTGTAAAAATTAGGAAAAATTGAAAAATGATGTAAAATTAGAAGTGATTTCTTACAGTACTATGAATTCTAAAACGTGTGCACACCATTATCAACACTTTTACCAAAGGCTGCAAGGATCCACTACTTCTCCAAACCTACCTAGACAACACAGCGTCTCCTCCCTCTCTTCCCTCAGAATATGCGCAGATATGTAGGCACTATTGGGATGCAGATGGAAATAAGGTTTGGCATGGTATATAAGACTTTTGCAACAAACATTGGGTATATCTCCCCTTGTAGAGCGGCTACAGACTATTGCTTTGAAAATTAGCTTATTGGGATATCAAGTTCTCACCCCTCCAACTTTCAGCTTCTCAGAACAACAGCTACGGAAGATAATTTTAGGTTTGCCCTAGAAAATATATTTCATGAATCAGACACTGATTTGAGAGGATTCTCCAAAATTTGGAAAATAGAATGGTCGATGGCTCCAGAGAATCTTGTTTGAGAGCTTAGCTGATATGATATTTGCACTCTTGGAGGTCATTTCTAGGGGTATGCAACTTCACGCTAGATTCATATCACAACTCCATGTTTTAGATTTTCAAAATGAATAAGAGTGTTGAAGGGCCTCCTACCGACTTAATTTAGAGTGAGTTATCTACACGAACGGGGTAATGCTGGGGTAATTCTATACGTACCTTGACGTATCTCTCATGTATGTCTGCATGAAGACTTTTATGTCTGATTTGTTTACAAATGGAGGTCATGGAAGGTGCTAGAAAATGCTGCAAAAAAATGGAGGTGGGTAGGAAAATGGTAAAACTGAGGAAAAATAGAAGAAATGCTGCAAAATTAGAACTTGTTGGGACGGAAGTCCTAGAAAGATGGTAAAGCTGACCGACTTAACAAGTAATGGAGCCGACGGTCGGACTTTTTTGTTTGGGAAGTTTACAAAAGGATGTTAGGACGTGTGCACACCATTATCAACATTTTTACCATAGGCTGCAAGGATCCACCACTTCTCCAAACCTACCTAGACAACTCACCAGCCAGCGTTCCCCCTATTTCGTTCCCCTCACTTCCTCCCCCTCAACCCCGATCATGTGACCAAGTTACTTAACGTATACAGGAACTCTATATACAGGAGCAACAAAATGTACGGCGCTCTGCAAGTTTCTTCGTCTCTGGGTTGTTGATATTGAATTCCGACTATTCAGAGTGATGCGGTTCGTAACCAGCAACTTGCGGCTATGCATCGAACTTATCAGGTGACGTAACCGCAGTATTCTTCTGATAGTGTGGAACATGCCATAGAAATAGGGGATTAATTGGAATATTTGCCATTGGTTATTTTTGTAGTTGAAATGATGGTTAATGTGATTGGTTAAGTAAAACATTGATTGTATGGTGTAGGGACTTTTGGTAGTGTTTTGTTAGTGTTATAGGGAGGGTAAAATAGTTAGGCGTGGCTTCCAAATTAGGAAACAACACCACCAACGTTTCGGAGCCCCCGGCTGGAACTGGGGCTGGCACTGGGTGGTGCCAACAAGAACCGCGCGGTCGGATCTCACCATCGAATATGTAATGTTCTGGAAGGTAAGGTATTTCCCTAGTACCGGAAGTTGAATTTCAATCAACAAAAAACCGAGAAGAACTGAGGATAACCGAGGGTGAAGGTCAGTAGATTTTTACTAACAAAAATGAAAGATCCGACCTAAGGTAGTATGGGAGGTACCTTACCCTCGGTTCTCTAAACTTGGTTAAATTTCATTCTTCGGAACTCCACACTCACCCATTTTAACCCCCGGATTCCCAGCCTTGCCCCCGTTTCTCACTTCGACACCTCTCTTGTCGTTACCTTACTTTGCTATCACTTATATCACTCCCTTTTTCTACCAATCTATCCCATTACACTATTCTTTAAAGGGAATTGGGTATCTGACAATCACATCTACCAATCCTAACTCACCCCAATCAAACTCCCGATTTTTCGCCGTCTGAATTCCTTAGCAATCACTTTCATATTCAGTCGTCACTTTCGTTATTAATCCCATATTTACTCAATTCAAGTCTTATTAACGTTTAGAACTGTGGAATGTCTGAAGTCGACTCCAATTCTATTGCGTCCAAAAACTCAGGAACCTCCAGGTTAAAGCAGTTGACCAGCGGCTCCTCTTGGGTGTCGCCCTTCCGTACTGGAAGTAGTAACAACACCGCTAAGGACAAAGTCAATCTTCATCAAAAGTATAAAGAATCCAACAACATTGAAGGTATCAAGGTGCCTAAGAGATTCTCTGTTCATCCTACTTTGGCTCACGAAGCCAGAAAGAAGTCTCAAACTAGTTCTGCCGAAGGTAAAAAGACCAAGGCGGTTGTTGCAAAGGAACCAGAAGCTGAAACCGAAGCTGAAACTCCTATTGCAAAAGATGCTTCTGTCAAGTCTTTGAAAGAAATTGAAAGCATCAAGGATGTTGCCTCTAAAGACGAAGACGTTGTTGAAGCCGGCAGTGCCGCTGGAGACGATGAAATCGTTAACACTGAAGAAGTTGGGTCTGTTAAAAGTGCTCAAAAGACCACCGATGCCAATTCTGGTATTGCTGAGACTGTTGCCACCGAAACTCCTATTTCACCAGCTATTGTTGATGCCAATGCCGAATCTGAAGCCAAGGAGGTAGTTGAGAAATCTTCTGCCGATGCCGAACTCGATGCCGAGGCATTGGAAACTGAAAAGAAGGAATCTTCTGCCGAAGCCGATGCTGAAGCAGAAGATGCCGATAAACAATTGGAGAAGGCCGTCAATGGTGATGCTGATGAAGCCGAATCTCAATCCTCTTCGAAGTATGAATCTGTTGAGCTTCCAAATCAAGCAATCTTGGACTCATTCAAGGATAAACCAAAGTTGTTGAACCGTTACACTGATCTTAACGCAAGTGCCGTTGACTCCGTTAACCGTGCTTTGGATGACCCTAACAAGATTGTTCATTTAGGTTCTGGTTTAAGAATGACTCAACAACAATTACTCGACATTGCCGCAAAGAGAGTTGCACCAGTCTTGGCCAATCTTAACGAAGAAGTCGAAAAGACCAGACAAGAAGATGAAATCAAAAGACAAAATCAAATTTCCTCCAAAGTCAAGTATCATGAAGAGAAATTGGATCAAGATTATACCAAGTACTCCCTGAAAGTTGAAAAGAAGAAGCTGAAGTTTAATACTGAGATTGAAGCAAAGTTGGCAGAACTCGCTAAATCTAAGGAAGCTGCTATTACTGCAGCTGCTGCATTTGATGAAGCTACCAGAAAAGAGATTGAAACTGCCAACACTGATTTCGAGACTAGAGAATCCAAGGCAGTTGAGAATCACGAGACTGATAAAGAAACCCTTTTGAAGAATCATGAAGAATTGGAAGCTACCAAGAAGCAAGAATTAGAAGATTCCAAGGCCAATCAAGAGAAGACAACTCAAGAAATTGAAGAGCTTCATGAAACCAAATCTGAATTAGCTAATAAGAACTTTGATCTTTCATCAAAAGTTGAAGAATTAACCGCTCAACTCGCTGAAGAAGAGAAAAAGTTGGCTGAATTGAAGGAGAAGCATTCAGAAAGACAAAGTGCTATCACTGCTAACGCAACCAAGAAAGAAGAATTGGAAAAGTCAATTGCTAAGAGTAAGGAAGATGTTGAATCCAAGCGTAGTAAACATATTGCCTTAGGCGCAGCTGTTGGTGTTTTAGCAGGAAGTGTTGGTACTTACGCTGCCAATTTAGCAAACTTGAAGTCTGAGAAGGAAAAATATCCTTCGAGATTACAAGAAGCCAAGCAGAAGTTCACTGATTACCAACAGGAAAAGCACAATATTGCCAAGGAAATTGCTTTAGAGAACGAACGTAAAAGACTTCAGGCCGTTGAAGATTACGAAAACAGAAAGCACGAGGAAGAGTTAGAAAGAAAGAGATTGAAAGAAGAGAAGGAAAGACAAGAAAAGGAAGAAGCTGAAAGATTAGAGAGAGAAGAAGCTGAAAGATTGGAAAGAGAAGAAGCTGAAAGATTAGAAACAGAGGAAGCTGAGAGAAAGGCCCAAGAAGAAGCTGAAAGAAAAGCCCAAGAAGAAGCTGAAAGAAAAGAGAAGGAGGAAGCTGAAAGAAAAGAGCAAGAAGCCAAATTAGCTGCTGAGAAAAAGGAAAGAGAAGAAAGAGAAGAAGCCGAGAGAAAAGAAAAGGAAGCTAAATTGGCTGCTGAGAAGAAAGAAAGGGAAGAACAAGAAGCCAAGTTAGCTGCTGAAAAGAAGGAAAAGGAAGCCAAAATAGCTGCTGAGAAGAAAGAAAAGGAAGAAAAATTGGCTGCCGAGAAGAAGGAAAAGGAGGAGAAGTTGAAGGCTGACAAAGAAAAGGCTGAGAAGGAGAAAACTGCCGCCGCTGCTGCTGCTGCTTCTACTGGTGCCGGTGCTACTTTTTTAGGGAACAGCAGTGAACTTGGTCAAGCCAAGGGAGCCATTCCATCTGAAAAATCTGCTCAACCAAACTCATCCAATTCTCCTGTTGCAGACTTGACCAAGAAGGAAAAGAATGCTGAGCAGAAGAAATCTAAACCTCTTATTGCCGCCGCATCTGGTGCCGGTGTTGGTGCCGGTGTTGGCGCAGGCGTAGCTTCTAGTTCTGGTTCCGGTGCAGCTTCTGGTTTAGGATCTTCCGATAACAAACCTGAACTTGAGAAGAAATCCAGTATTTCTAGTAAATTTAAGAAACTTACTAGAAAGTTGTCTCTGTCACCAAAGGAAGAAGAACAAAAAGAACTCACCAAATCTCCACAAAAACCTTTGGCCAAGGAAACTTCCAAACAAACCAAAGAATCCAAGCAACCAGCAGTTAGTATTTCCAAGCAACCAGAAGCTACTAAGCATGACATACTTTCAGATTCCTCAGATTATGAGACTTATTCAATCTATGAAGAAGTATCAGATGGCGAATATGAAGCTAACAAACACGATTCTAACTATTTGGAAATGTCAGATGAAGAATTCTCTAAACATAAGACCAAATAAGGTGTGGTTTAGTTGAATTTAGTTAACATGAATTTGAAGTTTGACTTTGTTGATTCTACTTTTATTTCTTTCACCCTCTAAGCTTTACTCTCTTTATCTTTTTATTCCATATTGTATTATTGATGTTCATACTGTACTGTGGTATGGCTAGTATATAATTGATTATATATGAAGCAATACTAATTCATTATACGTCTACTGATTAATATTCACTGTGTCAATACGATTCAATCGCTTGATCATGTAACTTGGTATTTTTTTAATTTTTTAGGTTTAATCAAATGTAATCTTCTTACCAGTGGATGGAACAATAGCAGCACTGGCTCTTTGGGCGGTTGCTAAAGCAACGGATGATTTCAATCTCTTATTAGAGGCCATAGAATCATTGAAAGATCTCTTCATTGATCTAGGCTTATCATTTCTAGGAGGTCTTTCAGATCTTTCAGATCTTTCAGTTCTTTCAAATCTTTCGGGTCTTTCTGATCCTTCAGTTCTTTCAGATCTGTCAAATCTTTCAGATCTTTCAGAGGAATTGGCACCATCATTTTCAAATCTCTTGGGAGTTCTCTTGGATCTGTCTTCACCATATTCCAATCTTAACGGTCTATTGATAAACAGTTTGGCCATCTTAGATTTCAATGCAGTGGTTGGACCCGATTCATCTTTGAAATCGATAAAGGCAAATCCTTTACATTTACCAGTATCTTCGAAAGTAGCCATTCTAATACGGACGATATCACCACAGAATCTGAAGTGTTCTTCGAGGAGATCTTGAGTAGTATCAAATGCAAGGTTACCAACGAAAAGAATTCTTGAAGGTGGATTCTTGGATAATCCGGCGTTGGCATCTTTGGCTGGTCTTCCTTCGAATGAATTAGCATTTTTAATAAGCAATTTTCTACCATTTAATACCGATTCGGATAATCCCACCACGGTTTGGACGTGGTTATTGGAAGGGAAGTCAACATAAGCAAACCCCTTGATCTTGTTATCTTTCTTAGGCAAGTTAACTCTGGTGATTTGTTCCTCGGTGATCTTAATAGAAGGAGATTCCGTAGATGGTTCATCATCAAACTCCAGGGTCTTTCCTACGATGAAACGAATCAAATCTTCTCTAGTAGTATCGAAAGAAAGGTTACCGATCCAAACACCAAATTCAGACTTGGCAGATTTGGGTTCGGCAGCGGCAGCAGCGGCAGCTTCTTCAGCGGTTAATTCAGGTTTAGCTGGAGGGTTCTTTTTGGCGAGTTTCTCCAAATTCAATTTACCTTTCTTAAGCAAACGTTGTTGTTTCTTTGAAAGCGGCACATCACCAGCCAAATCAATGGAAATCTCTTCAAGATCGGTTCTCTTTTCGTCGTTTTGGTGTTGGTCATCGGAAACATCATTTTCATCGTCTGATTGAGCTTCAACAGGCTTTTTTTCTTTGGTAGACTCTTTGGTGGATTTCTTTTTGAGCTCCTTCTTCTTCTCCTTTCTCTCCTTCTTTTCTCTCTTGGACTCCTTCTTGGTGGCTTCAGAAGACATGGTTATGGGTGAGTTAGAGATGGTCATCGCGTTGATATTCCTTAAAATATATCGAGTGGCTATATGCAGGAGGTGAAATTTATGTCAAAATGGGAGGCCACCTACTGTCTAAAACGGTGTGGTATAACTACGGAATCACATAAAGGAGTTATATCAAATTATATCGAATAATGCTGCTAATTGTCATCTATCATTTCCAGCCACAACCATTTTCTCCACAACTCACCTGCCTCATTAATAATATTATTCATGAAATCAACCTTATGGTTCCACACGGAATCGTTGGATATAATCACGGCGTCCTGAGGATGGGCCTGGGGCAGCGACGAGGTAGATGAGGTTGCAGACAGAAACGTTTCCGCCACAATGGGTGAAGCGGATGTAGATGAAGGAGAAGAAGGAATGGATAAAGAGGTGGGGGTGGTGGTTTCTGACAGTTTGGATGGGTTAGAAATATCATGATACTTTTTCTGTTTGAATTTGTATAACTTCGAAGGCAATCTGGAGAGATATTGTCTGATTTCATGTTGATCCAATTCCATAAGGGTATTTTCTTTGGACTTCAACAATGCCAATGATATGAAAATTAATTCCACATGAGCATCAAGCTTAGAGAATGGAATGGTGATGTCAGAGATAGAAGAATATTCTTCCTTGATATCTTCTGTGTTGGATGAGCTGGATGAATTATTCGGCAATTTGGATGAAATATTTGATGTGGTTTGATTGTTAAGTTCTTCTACTAAATCCTTGAAAGAATTTCGTCTGGTAGAACCGTCAATACCTTCATCGGTTGAAACAATGGAATTGGCTCTTTCATTATCATCATGAGCATCCAAAGACCAGAAAATATCCGGTCCTAATTTGGAGAGAAATTTGTCATCCGAAGAATCTATTTCAAGTTTCTCCAAATAATACGCCGTGTCCTTTTTGGGGTTCTTTAATCTCCATCCTAAAAGGGAATCCCAAATTCTACCACGATCATATTTAGACCAAACTTTGGAACCACAATAATTCAACCACCAAATCAACCACTCATCATCATGGCTTCCAAATTTGTTCAAAATTTGCTCTTCATTAAAGTAATCTGAAAGTTCTGGTAGAACTTTTCTAAGACAGTAGATAAAAAATGACACACGCTCTTCAATCGTTCCACCAGTAATGGGAAGTACGGATTTGTTGACCTTCTTTGGCGTATTGAGAATGCTTCTAGAAGACAGTGAGGAAGATCTAGAAGATGTGGAAGGATTTGACAGTTTGGGCTCTTTACGTGTCCGTTCTTCAGGGGAGTGTAAAAGCACCAATACCAACCGTTCATAAACCTCGTGAAATTTCATATTGACCAAGGTAGTATCTTCAATCATGGAATCCATAAATTGTTTCAATTCGGGGATGTTATCGATATAGTTGCAGTAATCATCGGCCACATTAATGATAAACGATTTGTTAGCTGTGGTATTATCTCTTCCAACCAATACCCAAGGAGTTCCAACAATAGGAGGGAACCATTCGGCCAAATTTAATGCTATCCAAGTCAAAGACTGGTCATATTTGATGATTTTCCCCCATTTGAGAGCAAACTTAAGGATAGAAGCTTCTAGAATATCGAAGATATTCTTCTCTGTATCTGAAAGATTAAAAGTCGTAGAATACTTGAGTCTTTGGATATATTTCTTGAGATCTTTACGGATCAATGCTTTGATTTCCTCCGCTTTAGATGACTCATCGGGAGTGGTTCCACGGGATTCTTCCTCCTCAGCTTCGGTGTCGTTATCCGGTTGAATAAACGGATTCAATACAAAGGGATGATACTTCAAGATCATAGGCCAAATCTTGAATCTTAAGAACGGAGGAAGTCCTTTCTGTCTGGCAATTAAAGCAAGCCCATGGTGATTTTTTGTCTGGAGATATTTTTGACATTGTTTGAAGATTTCCAAATCGTAGTGGAATGAAGGCTTTTCGTCGTTGGGGGTTCTACCTGGTAAAGTGGAAGGAGATTGACCTCCTTCAAGAACTGGCGACAAAGTTAAAGGTTCTTTCATCGGGTCCAGTGTGGAAGACGGCGGCTCCAGCGGCTCCAGATTGGCCACACTGGGGATGGGTAAGGATAGAGATGGATCGGACATGGGAATTTGATGTGGACTTTAGAATGGATGTAGGTCCGATTAGTACATTATGATGGGACCAAGTCTGAATGTGAAAATGTCTGAATGTCTGAATGATGATGATGCAATCAAGATGAGAATCAAGATGGGAATCAAGATGGGGCAAGATGGGGCAAGATGAAAATTGAGGTGCAGATTAAGGTTATATCTGAAGTATATTTGAAGTATGGGTGAAGTATTTTCTACTTTGTATTATTGATGAGCTTAAAAATAACGTATGATGGCGCCTGGTGTATAAGCACACGGTTTTGGAACGTGACGCCTACACAATGCTATGAAAGCTCCTAGGACACCTATTAGGCGATTAAGTTGATGAACAAAACGGAGTTGAGTTAAAAATTTATTTTAGTGTCTTCCGATCAATTTCCCAATGATTTTTTCTGACCAATGGTGACAATAGGGGGAGTGCACTCGCACGACAAAATCTCCGATAACGTTCTCTGCAGTCTTTTATTAGATGAGAGAAGCGGGGCACCTTTGTTACGGGTATTCCCCGAGCTTCCTAATCAGGAACGGCCGATGCAAGTAAGATGGTCGGTGTACTACTACCACATTGTGGGGGTAGAAGCGTGGGACAAAAGGCATAAGCCTCTGCTGGCAATACACCAAACCTGTTTGTCCCGCGGGTATACGCCCTCGTGACCGGAATTTAGAGGGAACTTACGGGACTGGTAAGGAATTGAAACCCCCTCGAACTTCCGTGACTGCACATGACAGTCCGGCATACAACACAAATGTGCTTATATGTAGGAAAATGGCCCCAAATCACTACTAAAGTATCCGGACAAACCGCTAACCATGGTTTTAGGTATGATGCTGGATAGGGGCGATCTATTAGTATATGAATCTAGGATTGTCCCCACAGAAAGCATTGCCAAAATTGTCATTCTGTCCCATTTGATCTTCCGCTCTTCTGACCATTCTACGGAGTTTGCAACTATTTCTGTCACTCAAGGATATTGACGCAAACTGCTGCAGTCATAACATCAGACCAGACGTGAAATCCGACTTTAAAATCGGTCACCTAAATTCGGATATCACCCATAAGACATCAACAAATTCACCTACTGCTCACTGCTTATTGCTTACAACTTACTACTCTCTTTATAGCTATTACTAAGTTATTTCGTATTAGGCAAAAGTTGGGGCTTAACTCACTCCGATTGATTGACCTAATTCGTATACTTCGGTAACAATTTCAAGGGAATTTCAAGGGAAATTCTTTGGCTGTGAACAACTTTGAACATTGGTAAATAGCCGACATTACCAACTATTTCAATACCTAAACACTAAAGGGGACTTATCCGACAATCCCACGAATCTCACCAATCCACCAACCCCCTAACAATGGCAATTTTCAGTGCCATCAAAAGTATCACTAACCCTACGGAGGCAAAAACAAGAGCTGCCACAGACTCTTCGCCGTTAGGACCTTACAATCATGAACTAATGGAATTATCAACCTTGACTTACAACCCCAAAAGCTTTCCCACCATCACGCTAACTCTTTCAAAACGTCTTGGGTTATTTAAGCTGCTGTCGCTTAAGCGGTCATATTCTAACCCCAATCGGGTAACGTCTAATGGGGGCATCAAGAGGTCCAACACCGTTCCCGTACTGACCAGAGCATTAACCGAAGAAACCAGCTTGATTTTACTCAAGACCGTCACGGTGATTCTCTTCTTGTTACAAAATGGACTGGAAGATTTCGTACAGTGGATAAGGGACGCTTATAAGGCACAGGTGGTACCGTTATTAGGTTATCATATCCCACTTAAGTACCAAGATTCACTTCGGTTCAAGGCTCAAAAAGTCATTTCGTTGTGTGAAGATGAAAAACAGCTCCAAGAATACCGGGTGATAATCCACAAATTGAGATCAGATATGGCTACACCAGGTGTGAAGAGAAGATCTTCTGTTGGTCACGATATCGAAACCCAAGTCATGGAGTTATCCAGTCCAAACTACAAACTTGAGCGTGGAGGTACCGAGAGACTGCTGGTACAATTCAAATCACCTAAGGTAGAACCCGCTAAACGTTGGAGTGATGGTGGGTACCGAGTTTTGAGTAAGAGTTAAATAATAGATGGTTCCAAGTTATGAATCTACTGCCAATTGATCAATTCGATCCTAGAAATAAGAATTCTTCATTACTTAAAATTAGAACAAACCTTTTTGTCAAAACTTTTTGTCTGGGTTGACGATACCACTTGAAACACTCTTGTTGAATTGGGACCCTGAAAATTCCACATATGTCATATTTCGTCATACCTTTCATTTCCGGTGTGATGAGCATACTTCGGAGAGACGAATCGTCTGAAGTCCAATTATCTTGCTGGGGTGCGGAGGATTTTTGCGGTATCGGGACTATTCAGGTTGAAACCTAACTGGGGTTGGTTAACTGATATGATATTTCAATTTTCAAATATGCTGGTCATTCATGAAGAAACCTGAAATACCTTGTTCAAAAATTAAAACAGATCTGATCAAATAAACAAAAGATTCATTTGATGCCTCTTCATCGATTAACTCAAAATCAATGCATCACTTCTCTAGTCTAAACAATTAATTCTTTAGACTATGAGTAATACTAATTTAATAATTGTTATCACTCGTGTGATATTTATTCCCACCCTAATGATTGCCCTTTGAATCGTGCTAAGTTAGTGTTGTCACTTCCAGAGGCCACCTACAACCAACACAATTTCCTACAAAACGGACCAAATCTGAAATGTCTTGGGATTTAGCCGAACAAGTCATATTTTTCATTGTCAAGTGATGGGTACTATTTTAACACGATTTGGGCAATATCTATGATTACGAACTATAATAAAGTCATCTATTCTAAAACCAATGGGGAAACCATCAATTGTAGACAATACAACTTGGAGGAGTTTCACTCGAATGAATTGGATAGAATCAAGGAATTGTTGGTGATATTTGGTGATATTTGACGTGATGATTATTAAGTGAAAAATTTCACCCAATATGGATAAAAACACTGATACAAACACTGAAGATATTTCACACTCGTGTTCGCCAAAACGTCTAATTATCACTCAGTTTCTCAATACCCCTCAATTCGTATTGATATCCCCAAGAACTCCAAAATTTTGTTCCAAAGTTTTGTTGTATTGAACTCTTCGTAATTCCCAGTCGGTAGTCGAACTCCATAGTTTCATTGCAAGTAGTCAATTTCGATGGCTGAGTCATCTCAATTGAAATCCGATTGACGAGAGTTCTAACCGGAATAGAATTACTCCGAGACGAGGGCGGGCGGTCATGCTACACTCAAATGACTTCGCAAAATGCAAAAATTGTGCGATATTTTCAGTAGTCTACAATTTCTTCTTATCCAGCTGCATATTAACAACTTCACTAGTGCATGTTGCAGGATGCTGCAGACAGTAATTGCGATAATGAAAGATTATTAACTAAGTGTCTCGTGATCCATGCCACCGTTTAATTGCTTTTTTCCATGCATAATCTCACTATTTGCAGCGACTCCAGCTGGGTACCTTACCGTATGGGGTAAGTCAGAATTGCTTTTGTGACTTCCACCACATTCGAATAATTGCTTTTTGCCACTTGCTCGGTCACGTGTAACACGGTGGCCTGTTATCAACCTACTACCTACTACCAAAATAGGGGGCGTGCGTCATTTGCCGCTATGGGTAATGGATTTTCCGCCCCTATAAATACCTTCCAGTTGCCACCATTAACTACTTCACTATTTAATTAACCCTACACATATTTAAACATGCAAATCTTCGTCAAGACTTTGACCGGAAAGACCATCACCTTGGAAGTTGAATCTTCCGACACCATTGACAACGTCAAGTCCAAGATCCAAGACAAGGAAGGTATTCCACCAGACCAACAAAGATTGATTTTCGCCGGTAAGCAATTAGAAGACGGTAGAACTCTTTCTGACTACAACATCCAAAAGGAATCCACTCTTCACTTGGTTTTGAGATTGAGAGGTGGTATGCAAATCTTCGTCAAGACTTTGACCGGTAAGACCATCACCTTGGAAGTTGAATCTTCCGACACCATTGACAACGTCAAGTCCAAGATCCAAGACAAGGAAGGTATTCCACCAGACCAACAAAGATTGATTTTCGCCGGTAAGCAATTAGAAGACGGTAGAACTCTTTCTGACTACAACATCCAAAAGGAATCCACTCTTCACTTGGTTTTGAGATTGAGAGGTGGTATGCAAATCTTCGTCAAGACTTTGACCGGTAAGACCATCACCTTGGAAGTTGAATCTTCCGACACCATTGACAACGTCAAGTCCAAGATCCAAGACAAGGAAGGTATTCCACCAGACCAACAAAGATTGATTTTCGCCGGTAAGCAATTAGAAGACGGTAGAACTCTTTCTGACTACAACATCCAAAAGGAATCCACTCTTCACTTGGTTTTGAGATTGAGAGGTGGTAATTAAGATACAAAAATCGATGCCATTATATACTATTAATTAAATATTAATTAAATATAGCTTTCAAACCTTAACATGGATTAATTATGTAAATCTAATTGGTATTTAAAGTCCTATTGAGTTCTGTTTTAACAATACTGGATTGTTCTTCCTGTAAGAACTCATTCATCTTTCCACGAATAACTTCAGCTTGAGGACTTGACACTTCAGTAAAGAGTTTCAATAGAATTGCCGAGACTCGAATAAATTGGATCTTGACTTTTTCAATACTGTCTATGGTCCAACATTGAATCACCAACATATCCCAAATTTGCCAAAGTTGGTCTATTTCTTCTGAACTAACTTGACTAGCACCATGGGCTTGTTCTTCCGGAACCACTAATGAGATCACTTTGACTAAAAATTCACAAATCGAAGCTTTACTTCTCCAGGTGTTCTCAATAATACTTGAAGTGAATAATTCTCTCATCTTCTCTAACATAAAAGTAAAAAGCTGGTGATTATTATTGCCATTTTCACCATAAAAGGTTTCAGTTAAATTCTTGATAAATGAGATTCTTTTCTCTTCAAGTTCCACATTTAGTTTAGCCGAGATTTTGAGTTTCAAATCTACTTCCATCTTATCACCATTATCTTCATCATCAGAATCAGAATCAAAAGCATCCCCCAAATCTCCCAAATCTTCTTTGTAATAATTGTCTTTGAGTACTTTATCCATGATTTCCATATAGGAATCTAATACTTCTTGTTGATGAAAATTATGAATATATTCCCCAGCCAATTTGACAGTATGTTGTTGATAAACCTTGTTTCTGCGTTTAATTTCAGTGATAATCACTTTGTTAATATCACCAAGATTTTCTTCATTCAAGTGGGATTTGGATATTATGGTGAATTTAATAAGAGCCTTGAAAACGGTTTCCTTTCCATCCCATGATTTTCCTTTATTTGCTTCAATTAATAATTCAATTAATTTCATAGCACTTTCTTCAGTAATTGAACTGGAATCTTTTAATGATTCACTAATGTTAATAATTGATTTGGCTAAGATTTTTCTAATTTCAAAGCTGGACGATTGGAAATATTTCTTAATAAACTCCATAATCTCATCAAAGTATAACTTGACCCCATAGTTACTACCTGTAGTATTTTCAACCCATTCTCTTTCAAAACAACTATTGACCCGCTTATTTTCATCAAATCTTCCAATATATGCCAAAGGTAAGAAAGCACTAGAGAACAAATCAAAATTTTCACCCGAATACTTGGAAATAAATTCAGATGAAATGGCCGCAATCTCCCTACCTTTTTCATCTTCACTTTCAAAGAAGAGTTTATTGATATATTCAGCAATTGATATAACTGATTCAATGGATACAATTTTAGACAAATATCCTGCTGCTGCTGCGTATGACGACACAATCGCTTCATTCTTATCTTTGAGTTGGCCAATACTAACTTTCATCAATCTTTCAGCCATTGAAACGGGGATATCAGGATTCTTGGTCACCAAATCAACAATCACTTTAGAACCACAAACTTTCGATGGTAATCCCACCGAAGATTTGATTGATGAAATCAAATGATTAACCACTTCATCCATAATTGATTCATCAACTTGATTCATCATCTTACCTATAATGTCCATCATAGGAGATCTTCCTAAACTTTGTAAACGTTGAGTATCAAGGTCATTTTGATTGAGATTATACTTGTCAGCATTAAGAATGATATAATTAATGGCTTCTGGTTCTAAGGATGACATCAAATTAATGAAATTACCCAAGAGAATTGGGATATATGGTTTAATAAATGGTCCCTTTGTCTCACAAATCTTTAGAATAGTTTCTAATGAAAAATTCTTCACTTCTTTTGAATCATTTAATAAACCTCTTGGTCCAAGCAAAAATGGAATAAGTTGATCAAGCACTTGTCTAGCTCTTAATCCAGCAGCTGATTCTAATGATTCCTTAGTTTTAGAGCTAGAACCTACCATTCTAATCAAACTGGCTGTAAGAACTTTACTGAGCTTTTCACTTTCTTTACGTACACTTTCTTTGATATCATCCATTACTCTGAAACACATATTCCAGATTTTTTCAAGTGCCAGTTCATAAGTTTCATCCAGAACAATCATCAATAAATCTGCCAAAGCTGTGGTACTAGCTTGTCTGACTCTCCATTCCTTGGTAGCCATTCCAGTTAATAATTCCTTGAGAATAATGTCGAAATTTTCATTGACGGTGTTGGTGGTATTTTTGAATAAACTATTCCAAATATCAGTCATGGATTGTTGTACTGCCGGTGATGGATCATATTTGTATCTGAAAAGTTTGGGGATTAAACGAGATGAAAGTTTCTTATCTTTACTTAAAAGAGAATCCAATGAAGATTTAGATAAAATCGATCCCAAACCAAACGCCATTCCTTTTCTAGAAGACCAAAGACTAGATGTTTTAGCCAATGACATGAATTTATATACCAAACTTGGGTCTCCAACATCAGATGCCAAATTCAATACATCTTTATAAGTCGAAACGGATTTATCACCCACCTTGAACATATTTTCTTCAAATAATTCGGTATCATGATCGATTGAGCCAGCAGCTGATTTGGAAGCTGAAGTAGAATCGGTGAATGATTTCAATAATCCTTTCACAAGCACTTCTTTAAGCTCATAATCTCCCAATTCATGAACAAGACTCAATCCTCGAGATGCTGATTCTTGAATCAATTCATCTTTGTCACCCAAAAATCTCATAAATGCAACATGAGCTTCCTTCAACTTGGATTGTACAATGTCCAAGTGTCCACAATATTGCACCAATGATAAGAGCCAAATACATGAAGATTTTCTTAACGACGGCTTGGTATTAGCACAAGAATTTAGTACCAACTCCACAATTATTGGTAATCTTGACAAGTCCTGTTTCATGAAAGAAACCACTTCTCCTTGAATATCGAGTTGCTTTTCGAGTAATTTCGAGCTCCAACCGGCTCCAACTATAACAAATGCTTCTCCACTAGTGAAAGTATACTCTACTTGCTTGGAAACATGAGTATCATAGATGAGCTGTTCAACAAGATTCAAGTTTGGGATTTTCTCGGTTTCGGAATTTTCCATAGTACCAATATTATCTCCCAATGCCAAAGCTAAACATGATAATGCCCAAACGGCCTTTTCATCACATTTTTTCACCTTAGGTTTGATTTGATTGATGAACTTTTCAATATATTGTTGAAACTCTGAATTAATTAATGGTCCTAATACTCCAAAAAGAGAAATTTGTCCAACTGATTCCAAGATTATTCCGTAGAATGAGGATTCATTGAATCTTTCCAAAAGAATTTCACAATATGAAGTCAAGTATTCACCGGAAATTACCTTAGTTCTCTTCCTTAATACCAATCTTGACAAGAGGTATGCAACGCACAAGATTTTACCTTTGGACTTCAAATCCACGATTGCCAATCCTTTCAATAGTAAATCATCACCATTTGATGGATGACTTGAAATTATTCCAAATGCTCTGGCTATGTGAGATAATGAGATATCATTGGTGGACTTTTCATTGGCAACTTCTAATAATTTAGATGACTGATCGATGAATGTTTCATGAACCACTGATGGTGATAATGAAAGCAACTTGACAAATGTATCACTATATGAAATATCCGACGAGATTCCGGTGGATGTATATTGACCCACTAATGCTTGGAACACGATTTCGAGATAGGTGGAGAAGATATTGGAGGTATTTGTGTTGGACAACTTGGTTATTTCTTCAATAAGAAGTTGTCTCACTTGTTCATCTACTTCCAAAGCCTTGGACACTCGAACTTCCCATTCTTTGTCTGGTACAATCACGGTGTTTTTGGAAGCAATAGACTGCATCACCAAAATCTGTCTTCCGAATTGAATCCCCTTAGATATGCCTGTTAATGGTAATAAAGAATCTTTTCTGTGGTCCAAGTGGTGTTTGAAGACTTTGACATATTCGGAAAAATCAGGAAACTTTACTGACAGTGTCTCCCCAAGTAATTCTTTGGTACTCTTGAACTCAACAGTATTTGAAGATTGCAATTGGTTGAACCAATAAGGATGTAATCCCTTCAATGCTTCTTCCACCGTATCGGATCTGTTTTCTTTGTCAGCTCCAAGAATACAGAATAGTCTCGATTCTGCATCTTCAAAAGGAAAACTAGAATTGATATATTTGATGGAAATGTATCTGCAAGAATGTAAATTATCATTCAATTCCTTGGAGAGATACACTCGACACAATTGTTTAATGCTGAGTTTGACTTGTTGAGATACTTTGGGTAAATGAATTGTTAAATTGGATAAAGCATCTTGAACAGTGGACCTCAAGTCTGTAATTTCACCTTCCAAGGACTCGAACAAGAATTCAATATACTCAACATCATCCTTGATTAATTCCAAGTTAGATCTTAAAATATTACCAAGTGCTTCGTAATGTAACAGTCTTTGACCAATGGCGTTGGAATAGTTTTTCACTTCTGAAGTATCCATTTGAGGCCAGCCTTCACTTAGTATATTCTCCTTCAATTTCTTTGCCATTGATCGGTTAAATTCCTCCAAAATTTGTTTCGATGTCGATGAGGTTTCTGAGTTGTTAATTCCTACCCATTTGATGAATTGGACCGTACTTTGCTTCACTCTAACATAATTTGAAGATAAACCAATTGAAGCAATTTTCGAGATCTGCTGCTTGGTAGTGGCAATCTTACTCTTGGAAAGGATTTGAATGATTTTGTCTTGGATCACATCTCGTACTGGAAGCTTCTCTTCCGTTCCCACAAACATTTCAATTAGAGCATTAATGTACTGTTCGTTTTCCAAGTCTATAGGTAACTTTTTAAATCTGATTTCCCAAGGATCTTTGATGGCAGAGGATGGATCCACAGATGCAACCATCAATGGAATAGATAAAGCATCTGGGGAAAACCCAACCTTGAGAAATTCTAGCAATAGGGTCTTAATTTTGAAGATTTCTTGAGTGGTTTTGAACGAAATTCCTGCATCAACGGTGAAAAATGCAGTATCTTTAATACTTAAGCCCGGTAAAGCGATAGCAGTAGCAGTTGGTTCAAGCATTAAAAACTTGGAGATTTTTTCACTTAAAAACTTTGCATCTTGAGGTCTCTTGTCAAACCCCAAACTCTCTATCACATCCAGTTCTTCCTTGGTTCCCAGTTGAGGAACCTTCCAAGCTTCTAACAAACGGCACAAGATGTTAAAGAGTCTGGCACTAACCTGAGGCTCGTAAGTGTGGATGTTTTCGATAACTTGAAACACCAATTGTTGCTTTTCCTGGTCAGATAACCGTTCAATTCCTCTACTAATGAAAAGTAACGAGTAAAGCACCATTGATGTATTCAGACCGCCATTGACCGCGGTCTTGGGGTTCTTCACTTGTTCTAGAAGGTTCTGAATAGGCAATTGAATGGATCTGGCGGCGGTGATTCGTGGAATCAAATTCTGAATCACCTTAAAGATGGCATTTCTAACAGCAGCATGAGGACTGGATAACTTAAGAAGTAAAGGTGCTAAATACAAATTCAATGAAGATTCCAATTGTTTGTCATTTTCGGCTAGAGCAATCCGAAGCTCCACCTTGTTGATCAATGAGAGCTCAGCGTCAGCCATTGAATGAATTGGGGTACGTTTAGTAGTTACGTAGTAGTGGCGATTTCGCCATCATATTGGGTCGTGGATGGCTCAGATCCAGATCCACCTCAAACAGTTTAGACAGTATATGGACCGAATTAATGAAAAAATAGGCAGTTTAGACTAAAGCTACAGGCTGTGGAAAATGTAGGTAAGATGGTAAAAAATTCTAAAGTTTTACGTTAATATCTTGTTTGAGATTTGGATGAACTGTTATTGAATTTTCACTGAATTTAGCTCATAGTACGTAACATCAAGTATAAATAAGTTTCAAGGTGAATAGTGACTTTATTGAAGCTTTTAGTTAATATTACACTTCACCTTATTGGTATGGTCTTTTTATAAAGTCCTTTTATCCTTTTAGAGGGTCCAAAGATGAGTACTGCGAAAATTAATTAACTCTATAATTCAAGACCTATGTATTCTTATATTCTCTCAAGATGACAGGAACAGATGATGGTGGTAAGGCCCCCAATTCGGTGACAATCTTCTTGATATATTCCGGAGGTGTCAAATCGTACATCACATTCAACACATTCAAGTTGGGGATGTTTCTCCAGTCTCCCAATGGAGATTTGTTGGTATCTTGAACTTCATTCACTTCTGAAGCTTGTGCTTTCTTTGCCGGTTGTTTGGTCTTGGTTTCTTTAACTTCAGATTCGCATTGCTGAATGAATTGTTCCAAGGCAAATGACTTCTTTTGTGGGGGTTTTTTAGAATTGATATCTTCGAGTAAATCATCACAATCAGCCAATTCGTTGTTAGTAACGGAATCCAATTGGACCTTATCGGAAAACTTGATCGACTCACAGCACGTCAAAACTGGAATGTTTCTGGTGTGACACATCATAGCGATTAATCCAGTACCAACTCTAGAGTATAATCTTCCGTTGGATAACATAGCATGGGCTCCTAAGAAAGCACAGTCGACATCTCTCAATATGGTGGATGATAATGAACTGATCAATACATAAGTAATCTTTATATGTTGTGTAAGTGGAGTTCCGTTTTTGGTGGTTTTCACCAATTTGCTCAACATCTTCTTACCTTCAAACAAAGGTCTGGAGTCAACCACAATCAAGTTAAAGGTTTTATCTTGTTCAAGTACACAATACTTGAACAATTGTTCTAATACTTGAGAATGACCAAATGTAAGGATAGTAGAACCATTGGTGATATGGTTCGAAGCATACTTGATGATTAATTGGCCACTTAATTCGATCTTATCACGAATGAAATCATCAATGGATTGGCATAAGCTGAATTTTGCTTGTTCATCAGTAGTATCAATGGAGATATGACTGATCTCTTGCTTCAACCATCTGATGGCGTTACCCATGGAGATCGACAAGGGACGAGCAGTCTTCAAGTATTCGATCTGGATGGATAAGTGGCCAGTCAAGTGTCTGGTCAAGGTAGTGTTTGCGGGAGTTTGATAGTCTTGAATGACTTCCTTGAACACCTCCATCATACTCTTTAAACGAGGAATAGACCCCACGATCTTGAAGCTGGAATACTTCAATGTCAATGAAAGAATGGATGGATGAACAAGATGTGATATGGAAGGTGATGAAGCATTTCTTTGTTCTCTGGTCTCTAAATGACTAAACAAGCTAGGAACACGATTCTTACTACCATTGTCCTTAATCAAGGTTTGATTAAGCTGTTTCTTGAGGTTGGTATTGGTGGCTGCTTGCTTCTTTTCCATCTTTTGTTGGGCAATCTCTGCTTGTTGTTCAGGACTAATGCCAATGGCCTCCTTTTGAGCCGCTCTTTTTGCTGCCTTTTCCTTCTTTTTCAATTCTTTGAGTTCTTTATTCGAAAGGGGTTTATTTCCATCCACTGGCTGTTCACCAGCATCTTTGGAAACGGCCTCTGGCTTTGGACTGACCTCTGGTTTCAGTGTAGACTCTTTGGACTCGGTCATAGTGAGGGTGATGAGAAAGATTTTATTTGATGATTTGGTGCGATTTGAGTGCGATTTGGTCGATTTGGTCGATTTGGTGCGATTTGGTGCGATTTGAGTGCGTCGTTTTACTCCAACTTCAGTTATGAGACAAACCATTTGAAATAGATCCAATTGGATCCAACAACATTAACCTCTTTATTTTATCAGTTAGAAAATATATGATTAATAATTCAAGTTGAAAATCTTTAGCTGAAAAAAATTACAGTTTAAAGTGAAGTTTTCATGGGTCAAAACTACAAAATTAGGTAATTTGGGGTTAATCTTGAATAGAGTGAAATTAATGGAATTATTAAATTTATAAAAGATTCATCTAAACTGAGTAGAATTTCTAGTAAATTGTTTATTTCAACTTATTCAGCTTATGCAAATTATTCAAAATATTTAAACTGGTTGACTTGAGTCAAATGAAATTGTAACAAATCACTTCTAATAATTTAATCGATAATCATACTATTAACTAATCTCATAGATGTGGTTAATTCTCCCTAAATTATAGTTCATCATCCCTAAATTATAGTTCATCCTCCCTAAATTATAATTATTACCTTTATATAATGTCATTGTTCTTACTTAATTATGTATTTGTAGATTTAATTATATAGATCATTATTAATATTATTAATATCACCTCCTTTTTTAAGTATTCCTTTAACTATATGCATCGTGGTTGAGTTTTGACCTTTCAGTTTAATTTGACTCAGTCAATTCTCCAAATGTACCTCTCTTCTTAGTAGTATCATACAACCGAACAATCTTGTCTTGGTTTTGATTTTCCACTTGAGAGAAGGCAAACCCTCTTTGTTTCTTGATTCTTTGGACTTGTCTAACCTTACGAATGGCTCTTTGAAACAATTCCATTCTAGGTCTATGGTCCTGGATATTATACTTTTGGATTTCTTGAACATAATGATAACTCTCAGGGCTGTATCTTCTCTTGAAGTATTTCCATGCAAAATCACGAAGCAAACACAACACAGAAACTCCAAACACCATGGCCCAAAATGTCAAACTGGTATATGTGGTTGCCAAAACACCTCTGTATTCTTGAGAAACATTGATCCATGGTGCAATAGTGGCATAAGCTGGGAACCAACATAACCATAAAATAAATGAGCCAGGAATAGCAATCAAAGTGAATTTTGTCCACATGGTAACAATCAATGCAGCCTTACCTAATGCAGTCAATGTACAAGTAGTATAAATTGCAGTACCCCATGCCCAATTGTTTGTCAATTCACCATTAGATGTGGCATCCATATAACGATAAATGAACATTGAGCAAAGGAAAATAATAGCAGAATGATAGAATCCATTAACAATCCAACCCCAGAAAATAGGAACATTGAAGAATTTCTTCTGTTGACCCAACTGATACAATTGGGGGTAACGATCCAATAATCTGGCACTGACAAACTGATCAAACACTCCCATAACAAAAGGTGGAAGAACGGTAAACAACACATTGTAAAATGTCAATGTCCAGGATTCCGCTATTGACTGACCAGAGAAACAATTCGTAAACACAAACCAAAATTGTGTCATGTATAACGTGATATTCTTGTAAAAGGAATACAAGATAGCATTAGAAATACGCTGATAAGACCAAGTACCATGAACTAACAAAAGCTTTCTTAAGTATTTGAACTGTCCAATGGAAATATCTGCACTTCTTGCTGCTTGCATACCCTCTTGACCACTAATACCAACTCCGACATGAGCTGCTTGAATCATAGAGACATCATTGGCACCATCACCGATGGCCAATAATAAAGACCCCTTCTTCTTCCGCTTAACCATCTTGACCACTAAAGCCTTTTGCAAAGGTGAGACACGACAGCAAACAACTGCTTTACATCTAGCACCCAATTGAATGAATAAATCCTCTAAATCTTCTTCCAATGCAAAGCTTAATGAATGACCATCAATAATCAAAGCTAAAGAACTTTCAAGTGCACCTTCATCCCCATCGAATTGATGATCTTGAATAGCAGTAAGCTTCTCTTCTAAGTTAAGTCTAGTATCAGCTTTGGTTTCCTCATTAATAATTAAAAGGTTCATGTCTTCACTTAATAACTTACAAGACATACCAATGTTAATGGCAGTTTCTTGTCTGTCACCCGTCAAAACCCAAATCTTGATACCGGCTGTTTGTAAGGTATGAATAGTTTCTGGAACACCATCTTGTAATTTATCTTCAATGGCAGTAGCACCTAATAGAAACATATCATGCTCAATCTCTTCAGCAACATCATCCAATTTCTGTCCTCTTTCATTCAAGGAGGTAGAAGCTTCATAATATCTTTTAGACCATTGATTGTACTCGTCATCAGGAACAATTCTGGATGCAATACATAAGGTTCTTAAACCAGAAGCTGCAAATTCTTCAAGATGACGTAATGTAGCAGGAACAAATGGTTGTGGTTCTTCCTTAGAAAGTCTCTCTAAAATAACTGTATCAGCACCTTTGCAAAACAATCTAATAATTCCATCTGGACATCTGAAAATAGCAGACATTCTCTTTCTGGTAGAGTTGAACTCACAAATATTCAACAATTCATATTCGGAACGTTCTTGAGTGAATTTGTTTTCGATAGTTACACTCTTGGGTTTACGAATAATAAACTTATAACCCAATTGTGCTGCACCATCTACCAAAGCTCCCTCATCTGGGGATGCAGCTTGATACTTGATAGCACCCGTAGTCTCGTTAAATTCTGGAATGACAGTATGACATGTACTTAACAAGGTAAAGAATTCATTAATAATTGCTGATTGTTGTTCGGAAGTATTAGCCAAATCACTTCTCATTTGGTCAAATGTATGGAATCCAATTTCAATGCCATCCACCATTTGAGGATGTCCATCTTCAGGAATTTCTTCAATGTAACACCTTCCACCAATAGAGCAACTTTTATACTCCATAATATTTCTGGTTAAAGTTCCTGTTTTATCACTGAAAATATAATCAATTTGACCCAATTCTTCAACTAAAGATGATGTCCTTACACCGGTTGGTGTATCTGTTTCTTCATCATACATATCAAGATCACTTCCAATCATATAGGCTTGATAATATTTGATGATTTCAACCGTTACGAACAACGAGATTGGAACCAAATTAGAAAACAAAATCCAATAAGTTAAAATATCCTGGAAAAATAATCTTGCCTTGGAAACACCTTCCAAGTATAAATATCCTAAGTTCTTATCATCCACTGTAATTTTAATCACATTACCGATAGATGAGACAAGAGACAATGTAATCAACACACAAAAAAGAGCAATAATTTGTAAATTAATGATTCTTTCGACATCTGTTTTTTTAATTGGGGTGGCAGTAGCATTACGCATCAATTTGGTTTCATGACCAGTGAAAATAGTCACACCGTGAATCCATTGGGTATTTCTTAACGTGGCACCTCTTAATAAAAGTTGATCTGGTGAAAGAGGAATATCACGTCCACTGCGACCGAAATTCTTCAAGTTACCTTCATAGGTGTATAAAGAAGAGTTTGGATTCTCAGAAATAATCTCCGATTTAGATAAGTCTTGAACCACATCTCTAGGATTAACCAAATAACTAGTTTCAACGGTGGCTTGCTTAATTTTCAAGTTGGTTTCACCATCCAAATTTGCAGTCTCAATATAACACAACCCTTCAGGTTCTGAAGAACTTAAAAGTACCAAATCGGCAGGGAAAGGTTCCTCATTATTAACTCTGACCACATCACCCACTTCGACCTGAATCCATTTCTTGGTCACGAATTGACCGGTGGCGGTATCTAATACCAATACTTTAGTTCGATTCAATTCTTTATCAGCATTTGCTCTTTTGATATCTTCCAGTATTTCTTTGATGGCTGAAACCAATAACACGATGGTTAACGTACCAATTGTAGTATATCTGTTTGTAGGTGATACATGAGGTACTTGTTGAATTGCCGATGTGAATAAGAAAAACAAGTTTGCATACTTGCTGAACTGTTCAAAGAAGAATTTGGGAATGAAGGTGGCAAAGTTATACTTTGTTGTGGAGATATAATTACCAAAGAATCTTGATGAAGCATTGGCACTAGAATTCATGATGAAAATCTGTCTTGGTTCTTTTGATACATTTTCCGAGATGTTGGTAGGATTGTGGGAACTGAAGGGGAGTTTAGCTTTGAAGTTGTTATAAATGCGGCGAATATCGAAATCTGAGTCCTTCTCAATCGGGGGTCCTTCATTCATATCAATGTATTCGGAATTGGTTTTTCGAGACCCGAAAAACCCAGCTTTGGGCTTGGCTTGGTTGGATGTATTGAGAAGAGGTACTTGTCTGCCTCCAGAAGAAGTGGCGGTGCCCGAATGCTCGTTGTCATATTCCTCATCAGATAAGATGAAGTTATCATCAAATGGGTCATAAGCACCTCGGGATTGATTGGATGAATATGCTTGCTGACCGCCATACGGGCTGTAGGGATTATCGGGGATATCTGGACGATACTCTTCGGCAAATGGAACGGTTGAGTCGGAGACGGGGTTGGTCCTAGAACCAGAGCCGGTACCGGCACCACTAGTGGAACTATGGTGATGATTCTCATCCAAATCGAGGTCTATAAGGTCATCTGATCCTAGGAATGGATTCCTAGGCTCCTGGCCGGGATTGTTGCCGTTACCGGTATAATTCCCGTATGACATGGGATTGTTAATGACAGATCAAGAGTAGAATCGATTGATGTGCTCGTGTTATTTTTGTTTCCTGACCACTTCAGCCTTCATCCGTCACGTGTAGTAAATCCCCATACAAATCAGACAGAATGGAGACAAAAAGGAAAGCGCGACAAGGCAGAAAGAAAGCAGAAAGAAGCTGAGAAAGCTGAGAAAGCTGAGAAAGAAAATGTGAGAAAATGAGACTAAATGTGAGGAACAAAATGAGAGAATTATTGAGAGAATATGGACCAGTTTCAAGTGTCAGAGTTTCAAGTGATTCGTTTCAAGTGATTCTATTTCGAGTGTCAGAGTTTCAAGTGTGATATCTCTTGTTAATTATTTATATGGAATATTCCTACCAAGACTCTCCAGACTATTGTAGGCAATATCCAAGTACCATTCGTAAGAATTGTTCACCAGGTTGGTGACATAAGAATAGTGAGAGAACAAGGAGAACAAAAATATAAAAAGAATACAGTGAAGAATACAGAAAAGAATACAAAAGAGTTATAAAGAGTACACTAAAGAATAGTAAAGAATAGTAAAGAACAGTAAAGAATACAACAGTTTGAAGTACTTTGTAAAAGGTGGTAGGGTTATTCTATTCTATTATCAACGATATACCCCAAATATGCAGATATGCTTGTGTTCCTAGCGATGATGGGTATATTCTAATTTATTATATGATAGGATATACCTCTTAATTATATATTATACCTCTCAATAATATATTATACTTATCAGGTATATGCCCACTTTTATAAAAGGGTATAATGAATAATCTCAGACCGGTTCACGCAGGAATGAGATGGTCACCTTCATCCATTGAGGAGTAAAAAACCGGTAATTTAGCTGATTTTCACCGGTAGTTTAGGTGATTTTCAATTTTGATCTTACAGTTAATGGTGGATAGGCCACTATAGAACCACTAATTGCGATACCTGCTAGAATTTTCCAATCTATGTGATGATATCTTTATCTAATGTGGAGATGTGTTGATATGATGGAGCTCGTATCAATTTATGCATTTAACGGGACTAGATCGCTGATTACTGATCTGTCCATTATAATCTTGGTATAATGAACATTAAGTAATAAAATTAATAAATATTAAGAAATAAATATAATGATAAATATATTCAATATTTACAGGTTACAAGAAGCATTGGGACTATTTATATGTTTAAATGTTACTATGTTACTATTTAGCTATGGTATAGTTGACAGATCCTTTATACCCTCTATATCGTATATATAGTAAAAAGGCTATAAATACTAAATATATGAATACTAAAGATATAAATAGTAGATAAAATATAGTTTAATATTCGTAAACATAAATCTCATTCCAATCCAGGTGAATATAAACTCCAACGTAGACATACATCAAATTTAAAAGGAATTGTATGGGTTTTGATAAATAAGTCTATAATGTTATACAAATTAGATACAGTCTCAAACGATACAGTTCATAGATACAGTTTTAACATTTGGTTCAGTTACACGTTAATATAAAGCACTAGAATATCCATAGAGCCTCTGGCTTAGCTATTCAGGTATGTTTGGGTAATTAGTAATGTATCACAATAAACATAGGGTACCTTAGTAAACCTAACGTATTACCGATCTATGTAAATTAATATTAAATCATATTAAATCATATTAAATCATATTAAATCATATTAAATCATATTAAATCATATTAAATCATATTAAATCATATTAAATCATATTAAATCATACTAAATCATACTCAAGTATATCATTTATCAAGTATTAATTTTCCATGTAGTATAATTCATCGGGTATTCTTTCTTTATGCTTGACTCAAATACACATACACTTTAAGTTATAAATCGTAAGTTTCGTTTACGTAACCTTCAATCTCATCTTCTTTCCTCAGATCCGTTTCAGTATATTGATCTATTTGTCATAACCGAGACCTCCCCCACAAACCAAACTTTCACCAATTGACCAAATTGTCGATTTGCTTATCAAAGTAACGATTTTGTTCTTTCAAAAAATTACCTGAATTAGTACAACCTAATTCTCTTTCTATCAATTTTATATTCACATTAGATAACAATTTTAATTGACCAAATTGGTGCGAAAGATGCTAAAATGAAAAGACGCAACAGGTGCAAGGGCTGCGAAACGGTACGGCAGGTAGAAACCTGCCACACGTGATGCTGGGGTAGGATTAAATCTGAGTCTGAGTCATATTCATATTGATATCACTTCAATTTCATTTCTACCTTTTACACATCTTAGCATGGCGGAGTCGATTGCCAAAGCCGCTAGTGTGGCCTTCAGTAAGCTCAAAACCCTCACCAATGAGGAAAGAACCGATGCCCTTACCAAGATCTACCAAGCGTTAAAAGCGTCCAAAGATGACATCCTCAATGCCAACCAAGTAGACATGAAAAATGCAGAAGATGCCCACCTTTCTCCATCCTTAATTAAGAGATTGGATCTCTCCCAGGGCGGCAAGTTCGACAACATGTTGCAAGGGATCTTGGATGTGGGAGAATTGGAGGATCCGCTTGGAAAGGTCACCTTATCTAGAAAATTGGATGTCGATTTGAATTTGTATAGGGTGACTTCCCCAATCGGAGTTCTTTTGATCATCTTCGAGTCCCGTCCCGAAGTTATTGCCAATATCACCGCATTGGCCATCAAATCTGGTAACTCTGCCATCTTGAAGGGTGGAAAGGAGTCTTTCCAAACCTTTAAGATCATGAGTGATATCGTCAACAAAACCCTCCAGGAACAGACGGCAGTTCCTCCTGCTGCCATTCAGTTGATTGAGTCTAGAAACGAAGTGGGTGACCTCTTATCGCAAGACAAATACATCGATTTGGTGATTCCTCGTGGCTCCAATGAACTCGTAAGAAACATCAAATCCAACACCAAGATTCCTGTCATGGGCCATGCCGATGGTATTTGTTCCGTTTACGTCGATAAGGACTTTGATCACTTGAAGGCCGGCCGTGTTGCCGTGGATTCTAAGGTCAATTACCCAGCAGGATGCAATGCTGCAGAACAATTGTTACTCCATCGCTCCATCAGCGATGCAGATGTGTACGATATCTTACAATCATTGGTGTTATCCCAAGTAACTCTCCATGTGACACCAGACATCAAGGCCAAAATCTCGGGTTTAGACCAGCAATTTGTCAAAGATGCTGAACCAGATTCTTTTGATAAAGAATACTTATCACTCGATATTTCTGTAAAATTCGTGGATTCGGTTGACGAAGCCATTGCTCATATCAATGAACACTCCTCAAAGCATACAGAATGTATCATTACCGAGAACAAAGAAACTGCTGATAAATTCTTGAAATCGATTGACTCTGCTGGTGTTTACTGGAATTGTTCCACCAGATTTGCTGATGGCTACAGATATGGATTTGGAACCGAAGTGGGAATCAGTACCAATAAGATTCATGCCAGGGGACCGGTTGGATTGGAGGGTTTAGTGAGTTACCAATATCATTTGAAGGGTGATGGACACGTTGCTTCTGAATATGTTGGAAGTGGAGGAGTGAAAACTTTTATTCATGAAGATATTTGAAATACTTGAATCGATCAACTTAAATAGATGGAGCTTCGAAATCATTGATAAGCTCATTTTAAGCTAATTATAAGCTATTTACAATTTGTAGATTTAAATTCCAAACAGAACCAAATATTGTCAGATTCTTAACCTAATTCACAGATAATTCTTTGGAATTCTTTGAAATCTTTTGGAGGATAATCTGGGAAGAATTTGATGATATTGTCCACGAATTTGAGTCTATTATCAAAAGGAGGAGCAGAGGTTGGTGGAATCAAATTTAATTCACTCCATTGCTTTAAAGTGAAAAAGTCCGTCAAAGTCTTGATCCAATTCATTCTGGTATCTATACTGATCAAATCATCGTCAATCACCACTGTCTCTCTTAAACGAGATCTTATAAGTCCCAAATTTTCCACGGCATGATTCAAATCAATTCCAACGAATTCTTTGGCAATATTATCTTTAATTAGTTTAGATAATCGAGGAGATTTTCCATTGGTAGAAATCATGATCTGAAGATTTTCTTGATTAAACATCGACCCGAAATAAAAATCACACATTGGAGGTTTATCAGCAATATTCACTGGTAATCTCAAGTATTTACACTGGTAGTAGATTTTGGTGGAAAGTTCATAATCATCAATACAACAACATACAATGGCAAATATTTCATCTTTGACTTGTTCATCGATATGAAGGTAGTTTTCGGGGGTTATGAGGTCGATGTCGTCGATTTTCTGGATGGAATTGTGAATATTTTCATAGATAGTCAAATCAGACGAGCGATAGTTTCTCTTTAGAAGCTTGAACAATTTTCCTTCTTGATGAAGGCGAAGAATATCCGGATGTATCTCTCTGTCTCCGGCAATGACGGTGATCTTAGATTGGGCGGTAATAAGGTGAAGTATCCGACTTAATGCCACATCTCCAGAACCGATCACAAGCGAATGCTTATCTCTTACTTGCCACGCTAAGAGAAGAGACCCTCTGGTTTGGGACTTTTCCGTTTGGCGGGAACCAGAATTGGCTGTCTGTTCTTCGGGATTCTCTGGACCAGAAACATTGAGTTCCTGGAGTCTTTCCTGGATAGTGGTCATGGTAAAGAGTAAATATGTTGTGTAGAGTGCAATGTAATGTGCAATATGATGTGTAATGTGCAATATGCAATATGCAATATCCAGTTACCGATTAAGCGATCCCAAACAGCGCACTAGGAAGAGAACTATGACGAGCTGAAACCGAGCCTGAAGCCGAACCTTAAACCGAAGTATGAATTCTGTGGAATTCTGGTGTAGTTCTGGTAGATTCAATTGATGAAGTAGTGACTTTGGGACTGTCCTTTCATATGGTAAATCCCCTGTAATAACTACCTTACACGTGAGATGGTATGATATATGTTCCCTTTTGCTCCCAACAGTGACAATTCTGGGGGTTGGCTTCCTGTCGAAATCTGTTGGCTCCTGGGAGTATTTCCTATAGAATCAATTGGCTCCTGGGAGTATTTCCCACAGAATCAATTGACCAATTTTAGTTTCTAGGTGGTTGGTAAAGTGGTATAAATGTCCTAAACAGGCTTAAAATGGCATTTTAATCATTTGAACCATGAATTAAGCAGGGAAAACTATCAGCAGGAAACCATATTTAAGGGATCCTCAGAGACTGTGAAATAATTCTGATATTACTAATAATATCAATCCAATGATTGATATATATAGAAATTATTATCTTAACATGTACCTACTAAATTAAAACAGTAGCAACTGATTTTACAATGAATATAACCCCACGTCTAATTCTCCAGTTTCTCGATTGGATTTTCATCACGAAAAAGTTCTTATCTATACTGTGAAGACAACAAAAACATCATCAAAAAGTTCCTTACCCCTACTATGGAAATTCATCATATCTTCACATCATCCCATAATCTCCCATAACAAAACCACAAACCCCAACCAGAAATTCATTCACTAAGTCTTAGACCATTCACATTACTTTAATTACTTGCCATTACTTTAATTACTTGCCATTACTTTAATTACTTGCCATTACTTTAATTATTTGCCATTCCTTTAACCATTTGCCATTCCTTTAACCATTTGCTGATACTTTACCCATTTGCTGATACTTTACCCATGTGCTGCTACTCTTACTTCTACTACTATTACTTCTACTATTATTAGAATTCGCTATTCTTCATCCCAATTCGCAGTCCCACTATTAGTGTCTTATTTATTACCAACTGTAAACTGAATGAGAGGAAGAAATTTAGAAACGTGATGGAACCCTTGGAATCCACTAGAAGACAGCTCATCATCTCGTCTCATCACATCATCTCGTCTCATCACCTCTTATCTCATCTTATCCCAGGGACACTCCTACGAAGTATTATATTATGCAGTTTCAGACATAACCCAAATCCCGAACTCAACCCCGGCCCAATCCCGAAGTCAAACTTAAACTATCTTCTCCATATTAAACTATCTTTGCCATATTAAACTATCTTTGCCAAACTTAAACTTAAATCCTTGCCATTGGATTGTTCGGGTGTCTCACCGTCACTAACAATCACTACTTACCAAGAGCTCCGAATTAATGACAGCAAGTGTCTGGGAAGCTGCCTCGGAAGCTGTCTTGGAAGCTTGCTGGGGTCTTTTGAGCATAACCGGATGAACCGCTTTTGCGAGTATTGTGCAATATTATTCACCGCTTGCGCCTTTGCGAGTATTATTCAGTATTATCACTATATTCACTATGAGGGAAGCTAGGGTCCTCCCCGGACTTTGTCAGCTAAAGCCGAGGCTCGCGCAATTATAATTAGCCATCACCTTCACAGACCCATCCAACAACCCATGCACAACCTTCTAAATCTCCCGATCTAAGAAGATTGTTTCAGGTTCCATCAGGAGTCAGGCACCGTACCTAAGGCCATACTGCAATACTCTAGATTTAGTGGGAGTGTGAGTTGTATCAGTTGATGGTGTATCCTTCCCTGAAACACCCTGAAACTTCACCCTACCCCGGTGCTTCAATGCATGCCGGTACACGCCATTTTAGCGAGAGAATCTGGCCTAATCTTGCTGGATCGCTAAAGAATGCCCTGCCGTTTTGGGCATGCTCCACACCTAAGGCGAGTTCTGGACCTTCTCCCATCATCTCACCGAATAATCCAAACTCTTCTCACTACCGAATAATCCATCCCACCAAAAATGGTGGGGCAGAAAATATCATAACTTCTCATTTCAGTCTCACTTCCCACTCACCACATAATTACGGGTCGGTGTATGTGTCAGGGCTCCATCACTCAATGGCATGGTGGTTCCACCCCACGTGAGAATGCTACCTAACGCGCCCCAAGCGCCCCCCACATTCACATTCACCTTACGGAATTAGCGGTCGGTCCTATAAAGTTTGGAGGTTTATGATTTGGGTGAAATGGGTGAATTTTCCTTTGGGTGAGTTTCACTGATTTCTTGTAAATCTATGCCGTTATCGGTAATCGTTAACGGAATGGTTAAATCATTAACGTTTTGTTAGTGAGATTTCTTCCGGTATTTTCCTAATTAGAACTAAATTATTCGCCGTGTCTCAATTAATTCACCAGCCGTGATCACCGAGAAAAGAGAAATGAGAAAAAAAACCGTGAAAACCTCCACTTAAAATTATTGATAAAAATTCGTCATTTCTGCTTAATTTCTAAACTTCTTGCTACTCATACTTTTCAAATCACGGGCGACCGAATCATCCAAAGCATCGCCCTTTCTTCGTTAATACTCCCTCGAATCGCAAGCCTCTACACCGAAGCTTTGGCGTGAACTTCCTCACCATTCACTAAATGGTTCCTTATAACAGAAGCGAAAGACGTAAGTCTATGGCAGAAAGAAGACCTTCGGTGTCTTATACTCCCAATGTGATTCCCCATTTGGCTGGGTTGGAAAAACCTCAAGATCATAGCCTTAAACTCGACCAGTGTGACGTGTTGATCATGGGGACTGGACTTGTTGAAAGTATCACAGCAGCTGCCTTGTCCTGGCAAGGTCTGTCGGTGTTACATATCGACAGTAAAAACTATTATGGAGATTGTTCCTCCACCTTGACCATTGAACAATTGAAGAAATGGGTCATGGAAGTCAATCTGGGACGGATCCAACACTTTCAAGATGCTCAAATCTACATTCCTGGTGGGAAAACTACCAATAAATTCAACAGTAAAGATTATGGCATTGATTTGACTCCTAAAATCATGTTCTGCAAGTCCGATCTCTTGTCACTTCTTATCAATTCTCGGGTGTACAAGTACTTGGAGTTCCAAAGTCTTGGAAACTTCCATGTGTTTGAAAATGATGACTTCAATAAGAGACTGACCAATTCCACCACCAAAGAAGATATCTTTACCGATCAATCGTTGAGTCTTTTAACCAAACGTTACTTGATGAAATTCTTAAAGTTCACCCTTCAAGACAATAACGATCCTATCAAGAAGCAATTGATCTTTGATAATTCAAAGACCCCAATCAAACAATTCTTGACTTCTAAATTCAATTTGGAACCTCCTCAAGTCAATGAATTGGTTTATTCTTTGGGTTTATGTATAACAGAAGATACAAAAACCCCTGAAGCCTTGGCCAAAATTAAAAGATTTCTTGGTTCATTTGATGTTTATGGTAATTTTCCCGTCATGGTATCAAAGTATGGTGGCCCGGGTGAAATTACTCAAGGATTTTGTCGGAGTGCTGCAGTTGCTGGTACAACTTACAAATTGAACACTACTTTGGTGGATTATGATCCTGAACTGAAAACAGCTAGTTTTGATGATGGAAGTAAGGTTAAAATCAACGAAAAAGTGGTGGTTTCTCCTACTCAAATTCCCAAATTCTTACAAAGTGGCTACAAGGATTTGACACAAAACTTAACCACTTACAATATCACCAGACTTATCACCGTGGTTAGAAGAGATTGTAAGGAATGGATGTCTGATCAAGAGTCTTCAACAATCGTGGTGTTCCCTCCACACTCTTTACCTACTGATAACACTCATACAGTTCAAGTGATCATTCAAAATGGTGGCTCGGGTGTATGTCCTGATGGTCAATCGATTTGGTTTAGTCACAGTACCGAGCCCGATCTTAATCGTGCTAAGGCTGATTTGGAAGCTGCTTATGAGAAGATGGAATCTGCCCTCTTACGTGAATCCACCTCTTCTTCAGAAATTGATGACGTTTTGGATGAGAACGATTTTGTTATTAATTCTAGAGGCACACCAGTTTTGGTTAATTCCTTTAAACTAGGCACTTCCTTACAAAACTTTGTCCCTAAAGAAACTTTGGACGTTGTTTGTAAGTTGGGATATGTGCAGAAGACGTTTGTCAATCCAGATCTCACCAATGTTTTCCAACCTGATGAATCCAATAATAACGTTATTTTGAAGAATCTTGCTGACTCGAATAACGATATCATATTTTCTAATATGCCATCGTCCGAAATTAGTTACGATGGAATTGTTAGTGAAGCTAAGATGATTTACCAAAGAGTCACCGGTACAGATGATGACTTTTTCGATGTGGACTTTGAAGATGAAGATGTGGAAGAAGATGAGAGTTTTGCCACAGTGCAGGCTAACAAAGTCATCAAAGGTGCTAGAGGAGGCGTTGTGGGCGGAGGCATTGGTGTTTCTGGTAGACCTACTGTCGTTGATGACGTCAATATGAGTATGGATGAGAATGCTATTGATGATGATAGTGATGATGATCATAAGCCATTTGGAGCAGATGAAATGGAATTGTAAAATTTTCCCAATTTTCCCAATTTTCCCAATTATCCCAATTATCATTTAATCATTTAATCAATTCAATTCGGTATTAACCAAATTCCCTTTTGGAGTCTCAGCTTCGTTTCCTCTAATAATAATTACAGTTATCATTAACTATAATTACTCCATATCCATAGCTTATTCCACATTATTTAAATTAATAGATATTTTAACTACACCGACTTCAATCATTGGCTGGACTGATTCGTAATAAATGTAATTAATGTAATTAAATGTAATGATGTAATAAGTAATTGAGGATACCATTTAGATTTATCACATGGTGAAATATCCGATATTTATGAATTTCATATCTTTTCACAAAATCCTATTAAATCGATTAAACCATAAAAAGAATTATATAGTTAAACGTTTATTATATCCTGTAAAACCAAATCAAATCAATTATTAAATTAAATTACACCCGGAGTTAACCCCTTTTCCTTTCCTTATTTGTCATGTTATTATCATGTTATTATGAGCAATATGATCAGAAAAGGGAGGTTATTCAATCATTCAAATATTACCATAAATATATATAAAAGTGTCATTATATATTAAGGTTTTTTAAGATAAGTATCACAGAGTAGTATCACAGAGACATAGTATAGTTACGTAATACAAAGAGCACATTTATCTCCCATAATCAAAACAAGACTTGAGAGGATTTTAACTAATTGTAGTTATTATAATTATTATCGTCCGTTTGGAGAGCATTGAACTTTAAGGAGTGGGAGGATTTGACACTCTAAGGTGAATACCCTTACTAGGGACAATTCGCAGCCAGAAGGTATGATGGCAGATAATATAGAGATTCACATTCTACATAATGGAAGTTAAGTTAAAGTTATCATAGTGATATTATACACTCTTTACTTACTATACCTGTCTTATTCATTCCTTATTCATTTCAAACCACCTAGCTAACATACAAGTGCCATTAATGGTGTTGAAGTGTCCTAGCCTTTTGGTAACTATATCACGTGAAATACGCTAACACTAGGGCTGGTGCCCTCACACCTTAGTGGTCCTGCACCACCATCTCAGTCAGCATCTGGGCTGACTGCCTGCACCCACCGCACCCACCGCCTGCGATTTTTTCACTTACTTCACTACTACTTTTATTTCAGTACTGAGCAGAACCCTGTCGAAGAAGTCCATATTATAATGTCTGACGTTGAACAAGAACAAATCATTGACGAAGTTGCCGTTGACCAACAAGAAACCGGCTCCATCTCCATCGAAGATGCCTTAAAGGTTGTCTTGAGAACCTCCTTGGTTCACGATGGTTTGGCCAGAGGTTTGAGAGAAGCTTCCAAGGCTTTGTCCAGAAGAGAAGCTCACTTGTGTGTCTTGTGTGACTCTGTCACCGAAGAATCCATCGTCAAGTTGGTTGAAGCTCTCTGTAACGAGCCAGAAGACAAGATCCCATTGATCAAGGTCTCTGACGCCAAGTTGTTGGGTGAATGGGCTGGTCTTTGTCAATTAGACAGAGAAGGTAATGCCAGAAAGGTTGTTGGTGCTTCTTGTGTTGTCGTCAAGAACTGGGGTGCTGACTCCGACGAAAGAAACATCTTGTTGGAGCACTTCTCCCAACAATAGATGGGTTGTTAGTAATGTATAATATATGATGCTATCAATATACTGTAGTACCTGTATACAGGACAAGATAGACCCACACAGACTATCAACTAATTACTGATTGAACCATTCCTTTAGAACCGGTAAAATATGATATGGATGTCCATAACTCGGTCTAGTAACAGTGTAGCTAGTTATAATTGAGTTCTGGTTCATGACGCCCGAATCAGGTGCTTCTCATCTCATACATATTTGGCATTTTGGCATTTTGGCCTGGCTGCAACGCGCGATCAAAACATAATAACATCACCATTAGGGCATGTCAGAAAGGACCCTCAAAAAGGAGTCACGGATACGTGGATCAGGGTATGTGATGATACAGATGGATGTACCGTGGTAAGAACATGGTAATGTCACTTTCCGCGCCCAATTTCAGTGGGTTTGAAGCTATTTACTAGGGGTGATGTTTGTGGCCATTATGATCAATATCCAACCAAGTCCGCCACCCACACCTCAAATTGTACCCACAGGGCACCACAAGCCATATACTAACATTACCAATAGTCTGCGGAACGTCCAGTCGGAAAACTTCCAAATTGTTTCCAAAAAGAACCGCATCAGCCTTAACTTGGATTCTGCATTTATCAAGTCAGATGAAATCGAAAACTTGCCCCGGTTGAGAGGACGAACATCTGTACACCGAGGGGTGCCGTTGGCAGAGTCAGTAACGAACCAGAATGTCCGCAATGACAAAGTCGAACAACTCAACAACCAGACAATTGAGACAGAACAGTCTATGTATGTGACTCCATCTAATCAAATCAACAGTAAAGTCTATGATGAAATAGAATATCCCGATGATGATTCCAGTAATTTGCATTTCAATGAATCCAATGAATCAACTACCAAAAAGGTGGGCCGGCCCAGGAAAATCAAGTCAAATAGAGGTCGTCCTAAAAAGACTGATTCAAGTCCTAAAATTGAAGTACGACAAGATGATAGTATAGCTTTTACTAAATCGTTGGTTTCTCAACGAATCAGAATTTCCAAGTTAAAGAACAGGTTCCAATCTCCCAGAACTACATTTCAACGTCCTTCAGTGAATAAAATAGAAATTTCACCAGAATCAGAATCAGAATCAGAGAGAATACTTGAGCCACAGGTCAAGTCAATATCAAAATCAAACTTTTCATCAAAATCTTCGTCAAACTCTTCATCGGGATCTCCCAATATTGATCCATCATCTCCCGAAGATAACAAGTATGTCGATTTAAATCCTCCTTCACCCATATTGGAGACCTTCGAACCTGAACTCCTGCCTCCCACATCACAACAATCTTCCCAATCTCCAGAGATAGAGTCTCCCAACACAAAGATTCGGAGGATAAGAGCTAATGTTCAAAAGAGACAACGGAATCGGAAACAATCCACACCTCCTTCTCAACAGAAACGTAGATTACGTTCACAAGGTCCACCACCACCAATGAGTCCACCAATCCCATTATCTAAACGAAAAAGAACAGAGGTTCAAAAGCCATTAATGATTAATATTGAGAGACTTTCCACTAGTCGTGATAGAGATAAGAGAACTAAAATTCATACTATTGATGTATTGAAATTTTTGACTCAAGAATATAATCCCCAAACTGATTCTAATTCTAAAGAAATAATATTACACGATTCATATCGACTTCATTTGAATTATCATTTGAACCGTCTCATGGATTCTCATGCTACTATTAATGAGATCTCACAACGTATTGCCGAATGTCAAAGGTTAAAAAATGTTATCAGAAATGACATTTATGAATTGAAGAACAAACACACCCTGGTTGGTGATGAATTGAATAAGGTGAGACATAAATATAATACAAATAAGCAAAATTTCGATGAAAATCAGAGTTTACATGAACAATTGGATCAAATAAAGAAAAATGGTCCACAACAACAGTTTAAGTTGAGTGAATCAGTACAGAATCAACTTAATAACTTGAAGAAAATCATCAATCCAACTGCTGGAATATATAATAAATTAAACTCGGTGAATGACAAACTCTTGCAAATTGATGCAATTCTTCCTCCACCAAATTGAGTTACATACCAGTGTATCAAATATATATTAATGAGTACAGAAATGAATCATAAGACTATTAAGAGTGATTTGTGGAAGTAAAATTACATAGCATCATAAAGATTGCCCTGGAAATAATACTTCAGGTTTAGTTGTCATCGGAAACCAAAGCCATGATCATTCTGTACAAGTAGAAGAAGAACATCAACAAATGGAAACCTAATTTGATGAAGGATTCCTTCTTGTGCTTGGACAAGGTTCTGAAAATTTCGGTAGCATCCAACAAGTGGTTCTTGTTCAAGAACTTGTTGACGTTGTAGACGAACAATGGGGCGTTCAACAAGAATGGGAACCAATAACCGTTGACCAAGAATAAGATGGTGAGGAAACCTTGTAAACCAGCCTCTGGGATGAACCATGGGTTCAATTTGTTGCACAATTCGATAGGGTTGATGTAATCACATTCCAAGTCGGAGTACATAATAGTGAAGAACACTTGTGAGAACAAGTTGATGGCGTTAACCACAACGGCAAAAATGAACAAACTGTTGTTAGTGGCGATACTTCCATGACATCCTATTTAAATTCAGGAGTTAAGGCGGATCTTAGATATCGATGGTTCCAGAGTCTCGGGGATGAAAAAGACGGTGTCCGCCACCTAGTTAACCTTTATCGGACGATTTATGGTACTTCATTGAACGGATACTAGAGCTTTGGCCATAACCAACCAGTTCGATGGTGATGTTATGGACAATACTTATCAATCGTCAATCCTCAGGCGGGGGTCGATTCCTCCTCAACGTTGGGAATCACCCTAAAATCAACATTCTGTCTTTCACTAACCCACCAATACCACTCGATATTTGCTCCACTGCTTGCTATACTTACAAACTCTCTCCGGACATGGTTCTTGTAGTTGATAAAATTTGCTTTCACGAACAAAATTTTACTTTGCGCGGTATGCTGACCGATCCAATTGATAGCGAGCCGTACCCACACAATTCGCTAAAGGGAACATCCAACTAAGGTGGTAGCTGTGCCAACTTATTTGCAGCAGATCCATTGCCTTTTATATTGTTTCCATATCCAAAGTGGGGTGCAACTTCTACAGTTAATGACTATCTTGTTGCACGCGAGCAGAAGAGGCGGGGATAGTACATGCGTCTAAGGTATATAAAGGTGGATAGATGGCTCCAACCTGGAAACCAATGATTTTTGATCAGGATAAGAAAGCAGGAAGGCATTAAAAAAGCACTAGCTTCTAGATGAAAACGTTTGTCCCGATGTTTTGATCAAATTTGATAATGGAGCCAGCCCATGTTCCATGTTCGTTCTTGTGTATTTTGCAGTAAACAAATACTGCACTATTAACCTCCTCACCGGCACCATCTGAATGAACCCAACCAAGAGAGCTGAAGAAGAGAGCTGAATAAGGGAGCTGAAGCTTAGCCACGATTAAGGTTTGAAAGTTTAGAAATAATGATTTTGGAATAAATATATATTGACCAAAAGCTTCTGAATCCTCAAGTTTTGCTATGTTGGGAGATCCTCAAAATTAGCGTTGCCACAATTACACAAATGCCCCACAACTTCAATTTCAAAGTTCAATTGTCCACACCCCTAAAGACTTTTATGGTATATGGAAAGTCTAGACAGATTATCACTGGTGTTCAATCTTGGTTAAATGCAAAATATGTAGTGAGCTGAAAACGTGGAAAGTGAATTGATTCTAAGGAGCCAATATTACAAACTTTCATGCTACAAAGAAATCTATTTGGTCGTTAAATTCTATGATATCTCAGCTATTCGATTTTCTTCCACACCAAACCTTCCTTTTGCAAGTCATCCTCAGCCAATGGGATCAATGCAGAATTACCATATTCCACCAATCTCTTCCAGTTGGAACCATCATAGTGGGCACGAACAACATGAAGATCGTTGTTTTCGGTATTATGAACAAGACCTTGAAGCCAGTTTCCGTAACGTACCACCTTTCCGATAAACTTGTCTTGGTCAGCAATCTCGAGGGTGAAACATTTGATGTCGGATCTTTCCACTTCTCTGACTTCCTTTTCAGGAGTGTGGTCCACTGGATCGAGTGATCTCCAAATTTCCACGAAAGGTTCACTTTCACCAGTTTCTGGGTTTTCCATTTCACCAGTTTCCATTCTGTCAAGACTTCCCTCGATGTTGCTGAAATTACCCACTTCTGCAATACTAGGCCTCAATGGTTCACCCAGAGCAACGGCCTCGGCAATTGGCAACGAATCAATGGTATTGACAAATCTGATGGCACCAGTTCCTTCAATTGGATGTTCGACACCGGCCATACACCATTGGAATACATCACCAATGAATGGTTCTTTGGCTTGTGGGGCATATGGATACTTATCCTTGAAAATACGGATATCAACGTAGTTGTTTTGAGGGGTGGTGATCACCATGGTGCTGGTGAGCTCCTCTGGACAACTCTTTCCCCATTGAAGACTGACTCTAGTGCTTAACATTTCTAATGTCGATTTCAAAGAGTGTTGGTGCCCATTTTATATGGGGTAGATATCTTAGCGGATATCAGAATGCGGAATTTATTGCCAATCACGGATAGCGGGATATGCGAATCATATTTAAGCGGGACACTTGAGAAATCATCATTATGATAAAGGGGGTCTAATGTACATTTGTTTATCAGAAATGCTTCTATCTATATGATAATTAGTGACATTTTAGCTATTAGAGTAGAGAGCAGGAAATTCTGGTGTGAAAAGTCCAATCATGTTCCTTTAAGTAGACGGTGACTAAACATTTCTCTCTTTTCCTTACTGATAAGACCACCATCAAGACGGACTAAGCACTTGAAAAAGTTGATAAGAAGAGTTTCGTAGTTCAATCTTTGTCTTACCTTGCTGTTGGATTCATGAATCAACTTGTTGATGAAATTGGTATCTCTTTCAGTCCAATCTTCCACACTTTTATTGAGGGACTGGTAATGAATAGCAAAGCTCTCAATATCATCTAAAGTTTCCAATTGAATAGGACTGATATTATCAGGACTTTGTAGATTGGCATATTCCAATTCTTGTGGGTTGAAAACGTATGGATAAAGCTCAATATTGCAGGGGTTAAGTCTTAAATCTAGAATTTTAAGAGTTGATCTAGCTCCCATTAATCCAACAATGATAGTTTCAGTTTTGCTGATATTATTACTTACCATGTACAACTTTCTAATATACTGGAACTTTGACAAACCTGAAATATTTACAAGCTTATTGAAGTTCAAGTTTAGCTCCCTCACGTTGGGGAATAATTCTGCCATGGAGTCGGGAATCTTAGTCAAGTTCATTGCTGATAACACCAATTTATTAACATTTAGGAATGGTGAAACTCGCAACTGTTTATTCAAGATGGTTGAATTCAACAAATTAAAATTAGAGTTACCTGATAAATCCAAAGCATGAACTTCATTAGAACCTGTGAAAATCTGTTTCAACACTGAGGGGCTATGTTGAGATTTACATGACATCTCTTCAAGAAATTTTAATTTCTTTACATCACTGATTTGATTCAAGTTATTACCATCCAACCTCAATACCCTGAGATAAGGATAAGAATCTAAATCAAGACGACTCAAGTTGTTGAATTTAAGTAGTAATTTTTTCAAGTGATCATGCTTGTTTCGACAAGAAAGAACTTTCAAACCATTTTCATTTAAATTCAAAACTCTCAAGGTTGGAATATTTTCCAACCCAATTAAGCTCTCGATTTGATTTTCAGACATATTAAGTTCCTGGAGGTTAGGTAATTCAAACTTAGTGAAATTAACTTCCCCTTTGATATTATTTTGAGAAACATTGAGTCTTGCTAAATTCCATAGCTTGCTAATACCATCAATTGAAACCAATTTATTATTAGAAACATTTAAGTAAGTGAGATGGATATTCTTACTAAAGTTTGTCAAATTAACCAAACGATTACCTGAAACATCTAACCTTTGCAAATCACGATACTGATAAAATGATGTTATATTTTCAATGTTATTTTCAGTCATTTTCAAACTAAGAATTGATCTGGGTAGACCATCGAGAAATTTGATCTCATTTCTTGATAAATCTATGCTGACAATGCTCGGCAAAAATTTGTTTAAATCTTTAATACTTTCCAAGTTTCGAGCGGCCAAATTGATTTCGGTGACTTCGTTCCAAGAGATATCATCAAAGGATTCACCCGATGATAGTATTTCGGTTATTACTGATACCAACCTCTTTTGAGTTTGCGTGAAGGTAATATCATCCAATTGTGAAATTTGGGTCACATCATCAGATAAAGGACTCTTGTCGTTGAATTTTTCGAAGTCCAGATGAGGTAAATGAAATGAGACTTCCAACTTGCTACTTCCCCTTTTAGAGTTCAGCGAGACTCTCGACCGTAAATTTCCTTTAGGAAGCTTCGAAGTTTCATAATCCTGGTCTTCTGTTTGCGAAATTAAATCCTCGATGGAGTCCAAACTACTTCTGAAATTTTCCTTATCATCGCTGGCAATCCATCTTTGGTTCTTTACATCAAGTACCATATTATCATATGCAACAGGTAGGTCAATTCCAGGTTTCACCCTTCCTTTCAAGATAGAATGCTCATTAGAATTAAAATCCTTGTTAATTCCCATTGGGGGTCTTGGAGATTGCAGTAATTTGAGTTGTGAAGCACGTTTCCATTTAATAAAATTCTGCATTTTATCATAATCCTCTTGAGTAAAATCAATATTGTCTATAGAGATTTCACTGTTATCTTTGTTTTTCATAAATCCGTTTTGAAGTTTATCTCTCAATTGTGCATTCTCAACTGATAATGCTTGAAGCTCCATTAAGAGTTTATTTGGATTCATATCTTGCAAAGCTTTCTCTAGATACTCAACCCTGTTATATATTTCGTTATCTTCAACTTCTTGGTTCTCAATAATGTGAGTAGAATTTTGCAACATGGAAGGCTGATGACTGATTGTGTCCTCAACAAAATTATTTGTTTCAGATTGTGAGTGCTGAGTATATTCATTACTGTTGTGCTCCTTTTGAGTAGTAGAAATCGATTCAAAGTTCTGTACCAGTTGTGATTTATCATTATCATCCGAAAACTCATCAAAAGTGTATGAGCTATCATTATAATTATGTGTTCTGTGATTATTAGAATTCGCTTGCATTGATGGTAACCGAGGAAGATAATCCATAGAGTCATCTACCATTCCATTCCTGTCATTTTTATTTGAGTTTTCAAAAGAAGTGTAGTCATTGGGTGCTCCTCCTTCATCAGTGTTATATTGATGGAAATTACTCTCCGAGCTATCACCAAATGCAGAAGTGAACGAAGAATATGCATCTTCATTAGCATCATCTTGATTGACGATCTTGAAATTTTTAGGAGTTGATGTAGCTGTTGTATGGCTATTGGAAATTGATCTTGCACCATCCTCTAGCTTTCCCAAAAACCCTCTTTTCTGTATATTGTTGAACACATTGTTTGCATTTTGTAAAAATTGTTGTTCAGTGTAAGAACCAGTCTTAGTGAAGTTTTTTATATTAAATTTTGGATCATTCCTTGAATCAGATACTTGAAGATCAGGTGAAGAGAATTCATTTTCAGGAATATTTCTTACTTGAGGTTGCGAATTTTCTTTTGGGATTGTGTTGGTTGCAACCTTATCATTATCTTCATTTATGGTATCTAGTTGAATTGGCGTTTGGAGGTTTGATTTGTTATTCATCCGAAGAAGCAAGCCCTTGAGTTTATCTTTGGTGTAGGTGTTGTAATCATCATGAAATAATTTAAGGGGAGAGTCTGGATTTCTTGGAAATCTGTATGATTGTTTTGCTTCATCATCTAACATGTTCTCTTCTTCTATAGCTTCGTCGTCAAAATTTTGAGGGTTGTTGTGATGCGACATGGTTGCCATTGGCGTTGATAAAGTAGACGACAATGAATGATTATTATTTATATTTTTTCTGCTCTGGAACTCTTTGATTTCAGATTTATCATTGGAATCAATCGAAGTAAAAATATTTTGGAAGTTCGGTTGCAGCTTTTTATTCTGATAATCTTCTGATGCTTTCTTCCACATTGGCGTTTCATTTGCATTATAATCTGAGTTATGTATCATAGTGTTAGCTGAAGCAAAATCTAAACCCATATCTTCCAAGGGTGGATTCTCCGGTTGATTTTTTTTTGTGATTCTGACAGATGAATTAAAATCACTAGGATCGATAATTAAGTTAGAGTTAGGATCATTTTGGGAAGCTGGAGGCATCCATTTATCTGCAAGTTCCGATGGCATCCAATCGGGTGTTGTATTGAAATCTGAATTGACAATTGAAGGATTTGTAGGATTTCCCCGAATTGTTGAAGTTTTTATTGGAGGGGTGAAATCTTTCTCGTTTTCAGCCATTGCCGATTCATTATTCTCAAGCATTGACTCATTTGCTGATGCACCAATGAAAGATTTTGTCTTTGCATTTGGGTGTGATTTGTATTTGAAAGTGTTTGGTATTGATTGAAGTGGAGAAGCGCCAACAGGTTCTACTGGGAATGATATGTCTGTTTGTTGAAAGTTCACGTTGGGGAGGTATTTCAATTTTTTCTGATAGGCTGATTCTTGGATGATTTTCTTAGGCGACTCTTGGGCTAATATAGCTTCCTCGTTGGGCTCCTCAGCTTGGTGTACCACCACAGAGTTTTCGGAATTTTGGTTCTCATGCTCATGAAATTGTTTACGTTCCCTTATTGGTTCGGCCATTTGTTCCGAGTGATGTTCATTGTGGTTTACTTTTTGTTGGAGAAGAGGTGATTCAACCGGTACTTCGGAATCGTTTAGTTGTGATGCAGCATTGTTAGTATCATTGGCTTCAGATCCACTGAGAGGTTCGGTTTCTTGGAGATCTTCACGGTTACCATCTCCAATTTGTTCTGAGTCATTAACAGGATCAGCCTGTTGGTTGAAAAAGTGAAAAGACGTATCGTGGGTCTTGTCGGGCTCATGGGCTGAAGTCTGTGCCGTGGAAGTAGGGCTCCGATCACTTAGATCGGTTTCCTGAATGTAGCGCTGGATATTCATTGTGGTGGAGCTGGGCCCCGAAGAGGCATCCAGAGTCTGTCTGATCATGTGAAGGGCTTCAAAGTCTCCAGAACTCAGCAGAGACCTTTAGAGATCAACAAAAAGGGCCGGGTGAAGTTGTCTTGATTGAGATGAATCACAAGGTAGTAATTTCGTAGCGACTAGCGCCCTGTTAGTTTTGTTTACATGAGTTTGTTCCTGCACATGGACGCGACTCTTTATATACAGTACTAACTAATGTAAATATGGAACCCCATTAGGATCAAGGGAGCACAGGATAATCCGGTAGAAGTGATGTGATGTTCATGAGATGAAAGTTCGATGAGAAGTTTATAGAAAGTAAACAAACTTCACAACGAATTCATTCTCGTTAGTGTGGCTGAGTGGCAGAAAAATCCCCCCGGCCTGCTATCCACCTTCAACTTTTCTGACACATTTTTCAGCCAATACCTCTGATGGTGATTTAGGCATTTTTGTTGCCTCCATATGGCTACTTATCGATCATCGGGGCTCTTCAGTAGTAGTGATTTTAGTGATGGTGGTAGTTACGGATACTGATAAATTTCATAGTGATTGAATGATCATAGTGATGACTGGTGGAGATTTGGTGGGGTTTGGATGATTTATGATGGTGAAAGGGGAAAGGACAGAAGTACTAGAGTAGCCGGTTCAATCTCCAGATGGCTCATTAATTGGAACTGTTAATTTTTATGTTCAGGTGCTGTAAGGCCTATGTTTGCTAGTAATATGTTAAAACAAGCGACATTGTCTAATAATTATAAAGTCAAATAAATCTAAGTTATCCAAAATAATGTCTTAGGAATTGAAACTTCTAATAATATTGAAGTATCTCCATCCAAGTCCTTCTCATTAAATTCTGTCCACTTCTTCCGCTAACTAAACCAAATAAATTAACTCTTACATTTTGTTTTTATGTTGGTAGAGGAATTGATTTTCGTACGATAATGCTTTTTCTCTTCTTTCTATGGATCTTTGACTTTCTTGTGCGCTTTACTTGTCACTTCACTATACATTATACATTACTCATCCACAGTTAACTGCAGTCCACCCAACCTTCCAACCCAACCTTCCACTCCAAACATCCACCCTAATCTTCCACTTAGAATACCCCGTAACTGCGAACCCTTGTCCCTAGACTATTTCAATTTGCACCACCATTACCAATAATGTTCTACGATTGTTCTACCATCACCACTACCCTGCGTCTAAAACCTGCCTAATTGAGATACTCTAATTAATTCTACTGCCAAATTAACCTTAATTATAACTCCGCCAACTTCTCGGTTTGGTCGTAACCCTTTGGGCTTTGGGCATAGGCTTTGGGCTTTCCTCCTAACCATCACCTCTCCATACACTCCGCGACCTATAAAAAACTATTTGTTGAAAGATCCCACGAGCCTCTTTCACAAGACAGAATCAAACCCTTTTCTTAGTATAATCAATTGAGTGTGGTAGTCAATAGATTTGACGATAGAATTTGCTAGAATCTTCATTGCAACTTAGTCGTTGTCATCGATTCCAGTGACGATTCCACCGAAAATTACTGGTTCCAGATCCAAATTTCCCACTAACCCTCAACTCTCAACTCTCAACTCTCAACTCCACACTCTCACCCATTAGTGATACAACAATTGAAGATGTCATTTCTTTCTAATGGTGATGAAATGATGGCTCAAGGAGGGCTGAATCTTGGGGAAGAGCCCACGGCCCGAGTCTCGGGTCCTCAAGAACCCTCTGGCCAGGGTTCTCAAATCCATTCTGCATCTGTTGCCGCTACCTCCAAAGTCTCAATGAATCCAAATACAACCACATCCAATACCGCCAGTCATCAGCATCAACAAGAACAAGAGTTACTTCAGAACTTTTCCATTCCTAACCCTCCGGTTTCGACCCAACAATCCAGTGTTGCAGCTGAAAAGGAAGCCACCGGTGGTTTAGGACCAGTGGACCCTCCAAGAACGCTTTGGATGGGAGATTTAGATCCATGGCTTGATGAGAAGGGAATTTCTGATTTATGGTGGCTGATTCTTCAAAAGAAGGTAACGGTCAAAATTATTCTGCCTAAAACTTCTAGGCCTGATAATTCATATCAGGGATTATCTCATTCAGGTTATTGCTTTGTTGAATTTGAATCGTTTGAAGATGCTCAACAGGCATTGAGCCTCAACGGTCAATTACTTCCTGATATTGCCATGCCATCACAGCAACAGTTTCCTATTAATCCCGACAATCAGAAGAAATATTTCAGACTTAATTGGGCTAGTGGGGCTACATTAAGTGCTCCTATAGTTCAAACTCCAGAATTTTCATTGTTTGTGGGGGATCTTTCCGCTTCTACCACAGAAGCACATCTTCTTGCATTCTTCCAACATAACTTCCCTACATCCATAAAGACAGTTCGAGTTATGACCGATCCCGTTTCCGGGAAATCTCGTTGTTTCGGGTTCGTTCGTTTCACAGATGAAGTCGAAAGACAGAGAGCTTTGATTGAAATGAATGGTGTATGGTTTGGTGGAAGACCCTTGAGAGTGGCCTTGGCTACACCTCGAAACAATCCCAGAAACAGATATGGCAATGCACCTCCAGGCAATGAAGGATTCTACAATCGAATGGATGGTCATCATTCTCATGATTTGATGTATATGCATCGAGGTCCTGTCTCCACTAACCAGAGTCAATTAAGCTCTCCGTATTCTCCATTTGTCACCCCTCAAATGGCCCCTCAAATGGCTCATACTCATGATGGATATGTTGATCAACCTCCTAACATGATTCATAGCCAAATCCCATCGGAAAAGTCACCATCACTCTCGGGAGTAACTCTGGGCCATTCGTTTAACGACAATTTTAATACCACGGTGTTTGTGGGGGGTCTCTCGTCCGATGTTTCAGAAGCTACCCTCTTTACTTTATTCCAACCATTCGGTGTGATTCAACAAGTTAAGATTCCTCCACGCAAAAACTGTGGGTTCATCAAGTACTCGGCACGAGAAGAAGCAGAAGAAGCCATTGCTGCCATGCAAGGTTTTATTATTGGTGGAAATAGAGTGAGATTGAGTTGGGGAAGGGTATCATTGAGTAATAGGAGGTACCAGCAACAACAACAGCATGTGGCACAGGCTGCTCAGCTCCAAGCTGCTGCTGCATTATCGATGGGAATGGACACTGCTAGTGCCATTGCGGCAGCAGCTGCTGTTGCTGCTGCCGGAGGATATCCTCATCAAATGCCTGGTCCCCAAATGGGTGGCATACCCCCACCAATGGGTATGCATTTGCCGGGGTTCACCCCTGGAATATCATTAAATGGCTCATCAAGTCACGATGGAGGCTCCAACTCCTACCAAGAAACCGATTCAAATGTTACCAATGATAGCGCTACATTTGAAAGGTCTAGTATTTCCAACGACAGTTCCAAGAGTCAATATTATATTCCTCAGGGGCAAGAACATGATTACAGATCTGGTTCAGGAGCAGGTTCAGGGCCGGTGGCTCAGGAAGATTTGGCCAATGCCATGACTGGCTTGAGTATTGGAGGAGAACAAGACCTCAATTCTGAATATTCCAACTCCTATATGATGCCTCCTCCACCATATAATGGGGGATACCATATTCCGGAGATGCAGTTTCAACATTATATGCCTCCACCCAATCAACCTGTTCCATTACCAAACCCTCATATACAACACTCTAGTGAAATACCATCTCCATCAGTGAAAGAGTCCAGTCAGGGTGAAGAGGAAACCTCCAAAAATTAAATCGTTTATCTAGACCAACATGGTTAAAGATAATTGAAAAGTTGCTGGCCAAAAGTTTGATTATTTGATTATTATTTAATTATTTGATTATTCGTTTATTCAATTATTTGGCTCGTCTGGATTATTTGAACTTTTTATGGGATTCATGAATTTGATGGGACTTGAATCCTTGACTACGTTGAAAACACTCCAATTACTAATAAATATTGTACTAGGTTGAAAGGGTGAGTTTATGTTTATTTATCGTTTCTGTTATTGACCTGTTATGTTTGCTTTAGCTTTAGGTTCTTGCTATTTATTGGTTGGTTTATTCGGACAACCGAAAAGTTATAGGTGTATCAGCAGTGCTGGTTAATGAATTTTAGATGTTTATGACAAAGATGTAGTAAATCTTTCGATGGCCTCATGGCCAAATGACTGAATGACAAGAAGAGATTCATAAAGTCAGGAAATATTATAAAAGGATATGGGATACCTTCATGAATAATTGAATAATTGAATAATTGAACTTCCTACAGTAGCTATAATCAATAGAATGATTCATTGAGTCTCATGAATAGTTTGGCCTTCATTCATTTTATTGAGTGTACACAAGTATAATATTAAGTATATTAAACGAAAGGATAAGATATATAACCTAGCTACATTAGCACATATATACCCTGTTGATAAATAAATATCCTTTATAAAGTTATTAGAATATCTATAATTATTCCACCTTTATAAAGGTGGTTATATATCTTTAATGGCCACCTTTGAAATGTCCATTTTGCAGCTTGCCTCCTTGCCTCTTTCTTCACCTTCGGGGCATTTACCTCTTTTCTTATAAGAAACTTGAACAATGTTTGCAGTTGGGTTTTAGCATGATAAGAATGGAAAGTAGAAAGACAAAGATTCCAATGATTCATACGAGATATCCTTAAATCGGATAAATTTAATAAGTTATTATTATTTATGTACTTTAGTAATGAATATTCTTTTGTCTAGTTTCAGTTACTATATTAACTCATTCAAGTAGTCATTGTATTGGGGCAAATCAATTGATCAATACCAAAAAGGTGATGGGTAGTTTTTGACCTTTACTTCTTCTGTTTACTTCTTCTGTGTACTACTTCACTACATCATTTGGTTGTCAGCTTAACTTTCTCCACTGGTGAGTCTCAATTAGAGGGTTGATCCCCCTTGGAATTTTCAACCATCTGAAATCAACTCCTTGGATAAGTTCCAGTACTTGAATGAGTGGGTGTTGATACGGTAATATTTGATACTCTTGGAAGGTTCATCATGGAAAGGTTCAATGGAAAGGTTCATAAATTATTGGGAAGACGGATGTGTCCTTTCTGAGGTCACTTTCTTGAGGTCTTTCTTGAGGTCTTTCTTGAAGTTTTCTTGAGGTCTTCACTACAACAAGGCACTTATATCTAACATTAAAACATAACTAACTATATCAATCAAGATCTTTCTCCTCTCAATCTTCTGGCCAATTGGATATCCTTCTTCTGAATGGTGACTCTCTTGGCGTGGATAGCACACAAATTGGTGTCTTCAAACAAGGAAACCAAATAAGCTTCAACTGCTTCTTGCAAGGCACCGATAGCAGAGGATTGGAATCTCAAATCGGTCTTGAAATCTTGAGCGATTTCTCTGACCAATCTTTGAAATGGCAACTTTCTGATCAAAAGTTCGGTGGACTTTTGGAATCTTCTAATTTCTCTCAAGGCAACGGTACCTGGCTTATATCTGTGAGGTTTCTTGACACCACCAGAGACTGGGGCGGACTTTCTGGCGGCTTTAGAAGCCAACTGCTTTCTTGGTGCTTTACCACCGGTAGACTTTCTGGCTGTTTGTTTAGTTCTGGCCATGTTAACTAAGGGGGAAGAAGAAAAAGAACAGGAAAAAAAACTTTGAAATTAGGGGGCAACTGGATGATACGGGGAGGGCGAAACAGGGGTCATGAGGCGAGTCCGCAAACCAAAAGAAATGCAGGATCACTGAGAAAAGCCGCTGATGAACCAGTGATAATTGACCAATCAGAAACCGTTCTCTTGCGCGGTCACGTGCTGAGATCAAGACGGTTGCAAATGATAAGCAGAAACTGTAAACGGAGAGCAGAAAACAGCAATCAGCAAAGGGGCAAAAGAAAGGGGCAAAAGCAAGCTGGAGAAAAGCTGGAAAGAGGGGGGAAATAATTTAGCATATGGTGGAAGTGTTGGCTAATAATGGAACGTCCACGGGGTCTGGTCCCCCATTTGTGACAAGTGTCCCCCAATGCTGTCACTAGTTATATGTGATTACATAGAAGCGAGCATTGCATGGGAAACTGTAAATCTGGTGGTTTGGAATTTTGTGGAAATGTTAGATTTTACAGGTTATAATTAAAGTATCCACACTATACAGGATCATAGTAGGGATTATAGTAGGTGAACTATTATGCTAAGAAGCAGAGTTAATGAGGATTCATATGGTCAATGATAGGTAAAATAATATGGGAATCAATGTCCAATACTTTGTGTGAGTCATATTGTACTCTTTAAATTCTCAGGTTTTCAATCCGGTTGTTTCTGTGGAGAAAGTATTACTTGAGACTGATAATTATCACTAGTTTCTTTTTATTTAATTAGGTGGTTAGTGTGATTAATTACAATCAAAGGAGTCAAGTGAACGGAATCGGGTCTTCGGGTAAACAAAGTGAAAATTCTAATTCGTTACTTCTTTCATTTTTTGACTTCTTTCATTTTTATGACTTCTTTCATTTTTATGACTTCTTTCAATTTTTTGATTAATTTAACTATTTTGTTATGTTGAAGTTTTTTAATAATGATAAGTTTGTAAGGACCTGTAGGGAAAACTGAGGTTTTTGAGTTTAATTTTTTGACTCAATGGCTATCATTAAAATAAAGTGAACAGTCTTTATAATTTAATACAGTTTGTCATATTATAGAATGGGGTCTATAGACTATAATCACTTCTACCTCAAACCAAGCACTTGTGAGTGATTAAGACGGATTTACACAAATTTATTCCATCCAGAACCAAATTTTCGTCACCAAATTTTCGTCACCAAATCAAGTTAGTCTATGGTGAAAAACTTCAACTGTCATATGGTCTTATTGTCTTATTTTTAATACTTATATATAATATTCAGGAACATCTTATATCAAGTTATTTACCCAAAAGATGAAAATTACTCCAGAGCTAGTTGATACACTCCCGTTCTAATCAGATTTACTTAGTTACGTAGTAATATAATTCTATCATATTGTGACAACATCAAGTAGTTTCATATGTAAGATTCAATAATCTATTTAATCTCATCATGAACCAAATTATAAGAAACTGTCATGGAACTGGTTTTGGGCAGTCAAAAGAATGGAATTCTTCCTTCATTTTAAGGGGATATCCCCTTGGGATACCCGTCTACAGTTTGCTTTCTTTCATATATTATGCCACGACTTGCGTCTATATTACACCGCCATGCGAATTAACTTCTATACCACAATCTGGTGATTCTGGTCTTCATCATCTTCTTTTGCAATTGGAAAACACCGTACATCAAGGCCTCGGCGGTAGGAGGACATCCAGGAACGTACACATCCACTGGAACAATTCTGTCACAGCCTCTGACCACAGAGTATGAGTAATGATAATAACCACCTCCGTTAGCACAAGATCCCATAGAAATCACCCATCTTGGATCAGGCATTTGATCGTAAACTTGTCTTAAGGCTGGGGCCATCTTGTTGGTCACGGTACCTGCAACAATCATGATATCGGATTGACGTGGAGATGCTCTGAAAATAATACCCAACCTATCTTGATCGTAACGTGGAGTAGATACATGCATCATTTCGACGGCACAACAAGCCAAACCGAAAGTGACAGGCCAGAAAGACGACTTTCTGGCCCAGTTAGCAATGGTATCCAATGAAGTCAAAGCATAATCTACCGGGCTAGAAGCGGTCTTTTGAGACATTAATGGGAAATCAGTGGCCAAAGTGGAAGGAGTCAAGTCTTTGGATGAAATGTGACGAGCAGCCATCAAGGGCATGACCTTCATTGGTTGGACACGGCCAACTGCTAACAAAGATCTTCTGGATACGGAGAACATGTCGTGGTATTAGACTGGTTAATGTTAATTTTTTGTATATCAGCAAGAATTTCGGTGCGGTGATTGGCCGGGAGCGCGACATGCGACATGCGACATTGTTATGATTGATGGGTTAGGTATAACCCAAGAGAACAACCACCAACCACGGAAAATAGTACTGGAAAAATGGGATATATAGAGAAAAGCGTTAATGAAATTCTAGGAACTTCTATTAGTGTTTTGGAATTTTTGCCTGAGTTTGAACCATATATTTTGACTTCCTCAGAGTATAGTGAATAACCTAACTACAACTTGTGGGCCATGTAAAGTATGACAAGGTAATTATCATACAGAGCTCTACTTAGGCGGATAGTGGCCTAGTTACTCTAAAATTAAATTCTTGCATCTCAAATTTAAGTAGGTTCGAGGTTCGAAAGAGCTAAGAAATATTCCTAATTTGATTTGCTCAATTCTACGCCGGTTTGTTGAAACGTGGTGATTGGTTGTATATGTTAATATTAATGTTGTCATTAAGTAGCTAGTAAAATTTCATGAAATTTTATGAGAATGCCGGGAATGTTCATTCGATTCCAAACATTTTTGGAGTAATCGAATGGATCTGAATCTGACCAGCCCAGTTATTATGATGTGTTTTGTGGTTCAAGAATTATTTTCTGGTTGATAGGAATCAATATGTGGTTCCCTGTTCCAATTTTGTTTAGTTTTTAGTTTTCGGTTATGGACTCCAAGGGTTTCTGGAGGCTCAGGTTTAGGTTCAGGTTCAGGTTCAAGATCTATTTCAGTTCCTTGTTCTGGAGCAGTTTCTAGTAGGTTGATCCATGTATTTCTTTCCTTTTCCTCTTTCATCTTTTACTTCTTTATGCTTGATAACGATGGCCGGTTCAAGAGATCACATCATAGTGATTTGCTGAAGAGTAAAATTCATCATCTACTCGATGATCTCATTCAAATATTCCTTAATTCGTTCTAGAATATCCTCCCTCACTTTTCCGGGCACCAAATCTTCTGCTTTAGGTTTCATAAAGGTATAAAGTTGGTCGAAATTTCGGGTGTCTTCGTTCTCTTGCAATTCTCTATTGGCAATCTGGGAGATCTTGTCGAACCAGCCAGACTCATACAACTGCAATTTCAATTGCTTGTTGATCACGTCGTAGTTTCCGGAAGAAACAAGATGCTCTTGTATTTGCGACTTGATTTGATCCAATTCCTCCTGTTGACCCATGATACCGTTAGAATATTGGCTACAACAATAATATAGTTAGTACTTTCATCAGAAATCGTATTACGTAAGCGAATTACGTAAGCGCACTCATACCAGATTGTCTCAACCCATCCTACAATTCATGCTTCTCCGTAACACTAGACGTGTTGTTCTTCAGCTGATTCGTACCATGTCACAATCTCCCTATCAAGCTAAACTCGTATCGGTGGAGAAATTGGACCAGGGTAACTGGATCCAGACCCGCAAGATCAACTACCAGGACCCTGCTGGTCAGGATAGAGTGTGGGAAATGGCCGTTAGAACCACCAGAAGTGAAACTACTAACGTAGATGCAGTGTCGATTGTGTCGATTTTACACCATCAGGGCCGCTCGAAGGAGATCGTTCTTGTGAAGCAGTTCAGACCTCCTACAGAGAAGGTCGTCATCGAGTTACCAGCAGGGTTGATTGACCCCAAAGAACTGATCGAAAGCACTGCGGTCAGAGAGCTCGTGGAAGAGACTGGCTACTACGGCAAGTTCGCCAAACAGTCCATAGTACAATTTAGCGACCCTGGCTTAACCAATGCCAACATGGTACTCGCCTACGTGGATGTGGACATGACAGATGCAAAGAACCAGAACCCGCAACCTCAATTGGAGGATGGAGAGTTCATTGAAACTTTCACTTTGCCGCTTGACAACTTGCTAGGCGAAATCCAATCATTGATTGAAAAAGAGGGATGTACTGTGGATGCCAGACTCTATCATTTTGCCGTTGGTTTGGACCTTGCCAAACAACTTTAAGCATTGACTCAATAAACCCAACCAATCCACCAGGCCACCAAACAATTGAACTCCACCAACGTTCAATTTAACTCCACCAACACTTTGGTGAACCAATAGCTCAAAGATATAGCGTTACATGTTAAATACCTTTTGGTAGGCACCAACAATTAATCACCTCTATTGTAATCTTGACAGGAGCATGTGCGATTTAAATCGGCTTACGTCATCGCCATTTTTAGTAGTCATTCTAATCAACCAGATTAACCTCAACATTTTGTTTTACCCCAAGATTTGCCATTTGCCATTTGCCATTTACCATTTGCCCTTTCACTATAAATATCCAGGATATTCCCAGTTAATTCCGTTTCAATTCTCTTGTTGAACCCTCGCTTCCCACTCCCTAACTTTCCTTTGATTCTTCAATGTCAGCTAAGATTTGCTGCTTCTGTTTAGGCGGGGTCACGGATGTCCCTTCGTTTGGAGAACTTAAAGATGGAGAAGATTTTGTTTCTCCATGTTCCACTTGTTCAATTCAATGCCACCGGAAATGTATTCTAGATTGGTTCTACACTCTTCCTCTGGATAAACTTCAAGTCATAGACCCGCTCACGATCCATGAGACACTATTATCTAGGCGGAATGCTTTGGAAACTGCAATTAATGAGCCCACTGCCAATCCCATACTGATAAATATTGATATTTCTACTAATCTGGTAAGAAATTGGCTTTCTCTGCATGTTTGGGGGTCAGATACACCAGTCACAAATGAGCAAGCAGTTGAAACTCTAGACGAACAAGACGAAGATCTCCTTGCGGAAACAGCCTCCGAAGAGCATCAAGCAACCAGCGCAACCGATATCCACGATATGAAGTATATGAACCATCCCATCGTTTTCATTCTTGCTCCTTGTCCTCAATGTAAGCTGGATATCGTGTTCTCCATGAAACGATCCTCGTTGCTCTCTGCAAGCTCAAGTACCAGGCAGCTCTTGATACGAAGCTTTCAGTTTGGAGGTCTCTTTCTTGGTTTCACCTCCGCCGTCACCGGGGTGGTTTCTATGGGGTATATTGGATTGACTTCATGTGGATTAAAAATGATGGACTGTATAATTCCTGGTCCTTTACTAGTACTGATGCTAACCAAGAGAACTCCACCTGCCAGCACTTCCAGTACCTATCAGACACTTTCACAATTGCTATTAGGCAATGTAAACAATTACGCCATCGATAATCTTGAGCAAGCATTATACAAAGGATTGATTGATCCACTCAAATTCTCCAGAATTCCTCTATTACCAATCATCCTTTACAGAATGAGAGGTTCTTCCATCATGCAATGTATTTTTGGTAATTCCAAGGAAGGAAATTTAAGCAATTGGACTACGGAAATCTTGATTAATGCATACATTTCGTCTTTGGGAAATCATGAGTTAGCAAGAAGAGTAATTGCCAACTTTCATACGTTTTTCACCAACTCATTAAAAGACCCGAAATTTATCAAGAATGAAGTAAACTTATTCAAAGGTGTGGATTTTTGGAAAACTTCCAATATGATTTCTATGTTGATTCCGTTGAGATGGGCTTATGATATCTTCAGCAGAATCTTCATTAACAAGGTACATTTTGATTTAACTCTAAGTATAAGACCTCGTGAGATTACAAATAGTATATCGCCAGAAGATCTTGAGGCTTTAGAAACTTTGAATGATCTGCTCAAACAACTCGAACGTGAAATCATCGATGAGAAAACAAGAGCTTCCAAGCACTATCAAGACCAAAAGAAAGCTTTCTATATCACCAAGTTATTGAAGAAGAAGATATTGTTCTTACAATACATATTTAAATCGAATGTTCCATATCGATATGCTAGACTAACATTAGCAAGTTGGTGGTATAAATTAAAGGCATGCTTGAACAATGATTACTCTCAGGTGTTGACTTCGCAATCAGTAATGATCCGTGGATTGACCACCGTGTTATGGCCATACATCAGTTCAAATGTGGGGATCATCATTTATCATACCCTTGTCAAGAGCATGTTTTCAAGTTCAAAAATTCCTCACGAAAAACTTATACTATTAAGTAACATCATCGGGCTTTTGAGTGTGGTGTTGGCTAAAGATTTGATAAATATTTACTTGAGTTATAAGAAAGCTCTGCAATTATCAAATATGAGAATTTTGACGGGATATAAAGTTCAAAAGTCTTCAAACGCAAGACAGACCTTACAAGAGAACCTTACTGCACGGCATTTACATGGTCGATTCTTTGGTTCCGATAGCAGTGAAGAAGCTCCTTTAACTGAGGAATCAGACAATGAAGATTTCCGATACAGTGAAACAATCCCTGGAAGCTACCACTAAATTATGAACTATGAATTATGATCCAAGACCAATAAAATAGCCAATTAATGCCCTTAAAATTATCCATTCTAAGAATTCTTGGTTTACACTTTCAGATTATCGTCCCATCTACTTGAGCTAATTTTCTATCCCGAAGGGATATGTTTGATGCGACTACCGATTGACTTGATACACCTTCGATTTAAGCCACCGGGAAATTCAGGTTTCAGGTTCTTTCCGAAATTGGATTTACCGAACTAAACCACAAACGATATTCCGAATAATATTTCAAATGATCCTTTAATGATATTTTAAATGATCCTCTAATGATACAACACTTAAATTCTGATAACCCATATCAAATAAGCTAACATTCAACTTACAAGAAACTAAAAAATGGTATATATTAACACAGTTTGGAAGGAAGTAACACTGACCGGGGTTTCCACATAGAATACATAAATTGAGCTTCATTGATGCATTATTCGTCATCGTAGTTTTCGTCTTCTTCAACCTTTCTCATTGGAGGTTCCACAGGCTCAGATTTCTTCTCGTCGTCTTCATCATCATCGTCATCATCGTTTTCGCCCTCTTTACGACCAGTGACATTTGGGGAAAATTGTGGGACTTTGGCGTTAGGAGTGGATGAGGAGGAGGTTGAACCTGTAGCAGATACAGCTGGAGCCACTGGAGCAGTAGGGGTAGGCGCTTTGACAGGAGTGTCTGCACCTTCAGATGATTGTACCGGCGTCATTTGGGTTGATTGAGCAGGTTGAACTGGCTGAACAGGTTCCAGGGCCTTGGCCGACGTAGCCGGCACCTCAGATGCATCCACAGTGGATACTGGGACTGGAGCCGAGGATGGGGTGGTGATTGGAGCCGAGGCTGCTGCTTGAGCAGATGGAGAAGTAGACACAGGAGCAGCCAGAGCAGCTGGCTCAGAGGCAGAAACTGGTGCAACCACTGGAACTTCTGCTGGGGCAGCTGGTGGTCGGGCTGGAGATGAGACTGAAGCAGATTCTGGTACCGATGTAGGTACCGATGCAGGAACAGGAACAGGAGCAGAGACTGGAGCAACTGAAGCAGCTGGAGCAGCTGGAGAAACCACTGGTGCTGGAACTGGGGCGACTGGAGCAGCTGCAGGAACCGCAACTGGAGCTGGAGCTGGCACTGGAACTGGAGCAGAGCTGGCAACACTGGAGGCATTAGACAAACTTGCCAAGTTAGATAAACGAGGCAAGTTGGCACCACTAGTAATACCAACCGGTTCATTCTTAACCTCCAGAAGTTTTGGGTCCCTGGCATCTCTAGCATCTCTGGCGTCTTGAGATGCTACAGAAGCAGCAGCATTCATCAACGAGCTTAGCGAATTATTCACTGGTTTGGGGGACAGTTTAGCCAGAACATGCTTTTTCAAGGTTTTAGAGTCTCTCTTATCTTCCAATTCACGTTTTGCACTAGTTCCATTTCCATTGGAACCATTTATACCGTTAATACTGTGACCGTAACCATTGGTACCGTGAGCTGGACCATGTGAGGTTTTGATCTCGGGGATTGAAGGAGGTGCCAATTGAGCAGGAACTGGTGAATGCTTGAACGAGGCCAGTTGTAATGGTGCAGGTTGGGGAAGTACGGATGGCTGCGAACCTGGTTGGAGAGCAGCAGGTTGAGATTGTGGTTGTGGTTGGGATTGAGAATCTGCTGGTGGTGGTGCTCCCAACATTTGAAGTGGCATAGGAGGTGGACCACCTTGAGCCAGAGCAGGTCCAGGACCTGGAGGTCCTCCAGGAACGCCCGGAGTACCTTGAGGTTGTTGAGTACTCTCCAATACCATTCCTTGGGGCAAACGTGGTTGCTGTGAAACTGGGGGAGGTTGAGGTGGATGGGTGTTACCATCTTGTTGGTATTTTATCAATTGGTCCAATCTGGCCTTGATGTGGGGGTTTCCAGGGTCCAAACGTTCAGCTTGTCTGTAGGCATCGAGAGCGTCACTGATTTGATTATTACAGGTCTCGTAAAGTGTTCCCAAGTCGTACCATACCTCACTGATGTAGGGATTCAATCTGATTGCACGGGTGTAGGCATCAAGAGCATCACGGTACTGTGATATCTGGTAGTAAAGTACACCAATGGAACACCAGAAAGTGGGGTTTCTCGAGTCCCTGTTGACAGCCTGTTGGAATGCTTCGTAGGCAGCATTAAAGTCGCCACGCATCATGTGGACTCTACCCAAGTAGTACCAGGAGTGAGCATCGCTTTGGTCGATTTCGAGTGATTGCGAAAGGTACTTGAGGGCTACACCAAGGTCCTGCTGGAACCCGGCACTGGGACCACCTGGAGTGGATTCTGCTTGTGAGTACAAGCAACCCAATTGCTGTAATACCTTGGCATGTTGAGGATTGACTTCAAGAACCTTTTCGTAAGCGTCCTTGGCACCTACCCAATCCTTCTGCTGCTCTAAAACCGAACCGATTTGGAACCATACGTCCGGTTGGGTCAAAGGTTGTGGAGGGTTGTTGAGGATATACTGGAAGCATTCAAGTGCCGATTGTAGTTTTCCTTGGTGCTTGTATATAATACCCAAACGGAAGTAGATCTCATTGGCCTTTTCAAAGTTGGGCTCCAACTCCAATACCCGTACAAAAGCTTCCTCAGCGTACTCCAACAGTCCGTAACGGTCATAGAGAATTCCGATACCATGCCAGAGCTTAGGAACATTGGGATTATCCAAATAATAAAGTGCCCTTTGATAGGCAGCGTATGCACGCTGTAAGTCATCAAGCATGAGGTAACAATGACCTAACAAGCCCCAAGTCTCACCATTTTCTGGATGATAATTGAGAGCTTGTTCGTATAATTCTGCTGCCTTGAAGAACACGTCTTTGGAACGGTAGACATTGGCCAATTTGATCAAGATATCAGGGTTGTTGGGCAAGTGACGGAGCGCGGCATCATATGAGGCCAACGCCTTGTCCAAGTCACCTAAAGATTCAGCAAGTGATCCGATGGCCAACCAGGTGGCAGCTGTGGTTTCGCTGAGAACATTGGAGAAAGCAAAACCTGGGGCTTGAAGAAGTTGTGGTGCCTGAGAGGGATGTGCCTGTTGGATTTGAGACTGTTGAATCTGAGATTGCTGGGATGAGTGGGAAGCTTGAGCTTGAGCTTGTGCCTGAGCTTGTGCCTGAGCCTGGGCCTGGGCCTGGGCCTGAGCTTGAGCTTGAGCTTGAGCTTGAGCTTGGTGAAGTTGCGTGGCTTGCGGCTGGGCTGCCTGTGCTGCTTGTTGAGCTTGAACTTGTGCGGCATGTGCCATGTCACTCATTCCGCCCGTGACGTGATAGTTGCCGTTGACGTGAAGGGCCTTGTTTAGCGCCATTTGTGGAGGTTCAGGAAGAACAAGTGATGGATAAATTTTTGTATGAGGGTCGTGGCAGTGGAAGTGAAACCGTCGCGACAATTGGCGAGCCGCAGGCAGTGGCGGAAGCGAATGGCGATAGATTCGGGCCCGCGAAGGAAAACATGGGGTGTAACATGGGGTGAAAATACACCTCTTCCACCACTCATGCATGAATGCAATAGTGCGGTGACTATTGGTAGTTGGTCTCGTGATATGCGTCAGCTGTAGTACTCCCCCGCGCAAGTCACAAATACCTTGGGAATGTACACCCCTCGCCCGAATTATCAACACCCCATGTTACCTGTTGAGGCATGTCAACACCGGCGATCACGGGTGGCATTACGACATTGATTGCTAGAGTGCCAATGGGTCAACCTATGAGACTCCTCACATCAACCTTGGTTTAGACCATCGCATCGCACGGGTAACATCGGTGACATCGTCGCTAGTACGTGGTGATGTCCATGGAATCCCGGCTGATATGGTGAAGAATCTGGCCACTTTGTCGTATCGACATGCGTGTGCAGGGGTGGCACATGGCAATGTCCCCGACGTTCTCCTGGATGAGTAACAGTTGGTTTTGTGGTGGGTTTGCGTGTTGGGGGTGGGCGAGTGGAGCTACAGGTGCTCGTAACCAAAAATGGCTGAAAACTTTACAACCTTTTAGCTCATAACCATCCCTTTCGAATCTAATGATAGGTTGCCAATTCTATCGAGACTGCATGAAGGCAAGCCCACGTAATTGAATAATTCACCAAATGATTAAGTCTTACCAAATGATGAATTGAATCCCAACATCTCATTGATATCGTTGGTCCAGTCGTTTTCTGTCCGTGCCACACACCAGATGCCCGGGGTTTCCGCGGCGATTCCGTCGTCGTTTCCACGACTGGCTTTGCTAACATCGCTGTCGGGATCACTCACGCAAATGGCATCTCCAGGACGAAGGCTTCGCTGAGCAATACCATCGATATTGAGCTTGATCAGTCGGTTCCGATTGTCTTCACTGAGTCGAACCATCACATGTGACTTTAGCGGGAGAATGAGTGGCCGAAACAGAAGTGACCGTGGACAAATGGGTGTCAAGAGGATACAGGGAACAAGTGGATGAGCGATTGAGCCTCCAGCGCTTAGCGAATAGGCAGTGGATCCAGTGGGGGTAGAAATGACCACTCCATCACAGGTGGTAGTGGTAAGGAGCTTGTGGTCGATGAAGATGTCAAGAGACGTAAGATGAGGCTGACTTCCCCGATGAAGCGTGATATCGTTCATTGCCTGGATCACTGGTTGAGGACCGGTCTCGATGGTTCTGTTAGTGTATGGGTCTTCTGTGGTATTTGCTAGGGTATTCTCGGTGCGCTTGACGTAGCACTCCAAACGGTTCCGATGTAGGGCTTTGGCTCGAGACTCATAGACCATTCGGAAAGTATTCTTGAAGGTACTGAAATCAAAAGGAAGTAAGAATCCTAGGGTTCCCATGGAGAAACTCAATACTGGAGGCACTTCTAAACTGGAAAATGCACTAACTGCTCTCAAGATAGTACCATCTCCTCCCATGGTAACAATTAAGTCGGTTTTGGTGGCTATCTCACCAATGGGCCCAGTGTACACCACTTTCTTTCCGGAAGTTTTCCATTCCCCTGCGAGTTCATCTGCCACATCCTCACTAACGATGATGTTAACCGCAGTGTATTCCTTTTGGATGTGTTCCATGAATTCAATCATGGCATCTCGAACTCGAGGATTCCATGGTTTTTTCACCACGTAGATGTTTTGAAGGGGTGAACGCCAAATCATGTTAACGAGATTAGAAGAAGTGGTAGACACGTACTCAGGATGCTTAGCTGCCGTCAATTCTCGGCATGACCTGATCTCTAATGTTCCTGTAGAGGTAATGAGCAGCCGAGTAAAACCACTAGAAACCCTTTTGCTAAGAATGGATCTTAAGATGGTGGTTGTTGTAGTAAAGAAACTTCTTGAAGCCACTCTCAGGATGCTGCTAAATTCAATTCGTCTCTTAGAATCAGACCATCTACTTCTATCATTGTAAACAGCTGTATTTAAGTAAAGTTCGGACTTATTAGGTTCATTAAGCTGATTTGAAGATCTCTGGAAGTTTGGAGGACTCCGTGGTGATTTAGGGATACCCAATTGGTTGGAGCTTTCTATGGAACTTTCTAAGAAGCTTCTGCTTGGTTCTATGGGTAAATCGATAGTAACGTTGTATTTTGCTAGGCCTTGTGATAATTGAGTTTCATGAGGATTTAAGGAGCATTTGCGGCTCAATTCGATGTTATGCTTCCATTCATGAGTAGTTTCTCCCCATAAAACCTGGTTGGCTTGGGATTTTGTTGGTTCAAGGTGTTGTGATAGGTTTTGGTGGATGACTTTATTAAGCCCCGAACCAGATACGGTCGACCAAATGCGACACATATCCTTTGGAGTGGCACGCGCAACACTCATCGGTATGTTTCAAGATGTTTGTCCCTGAAAATGGCCGTATTTAGAGCTATTCCTGGAAGTACTTTGGCGACCCACCACCAAGATGTGACTTATATATTGGGTCGTGTACGAGGCAAATTCTATAGACATCACCGTCTCCAGAGGTAGTTGGGCCATATATCTTAGGTTGTCTACAAAAGGATTTCAGGTTAATTTTACATATACATGGCCATTCCGGGGCCTTACTAAAATACACTAAGTTTCCTTGTTCAACTCTTTGATTTGGGCGAGCTCATCAGGAGTGAGAATTGACTCGGAGGTGCCTGCGTCCGTAGCCGAGGTTTCCTGGACGGGGGCAGAAGAGGAGCCATTGGTGGTACCTTCAACAACAGCTTCTGTGGTAGCCTTTATGGGGGCCAGTTCTTCTGGTGTTGCCGAGGTCTGTTGCATGTTCACATCCTTTTCTCCCGAGTCTTTCTCATCATCCTCATAGAATTCAGTCAATGGTTGGACTTGTTCATCTCTGGCGTATTGGGAACCTCCTTTAGTATCAAGAGCTTCGGCCATATCTTCGTCTTCATCACCCAAATCCTCAGGGTCTCTAGGCACATAATTCATTTGTACAGATGGAGCATGCTTGGTGTGGTCTAAGTTGGCAATGGTACTGATCAATATTTTGTTCAAGAATTCTGCGGAATTGCTGTTGTACATGTTGGAAGGACGTACTTCGAGCTTATAATCTGGTCCGTAGTACTCGTAGTACTCGTTGTATGGCAATTCATTAGGCAAGATCACATTGTTTAACAAACCCAGCTCATAAGCCCAAGTTCTAGCAACGTTTCTCATGGTATAACCTCCACCTCCAAGAACCATCAAAGGGATATTGAATGACTTAACAAAGTTGATGCAGTTGGCATGTCCCTGCATGGACAAATTGAAACATCCTAAACGATCTCCACTTAATGAATCACCTCCACATTGCAATACAATAGCTGAAGGTTGGTACCATTCGACGATCTTGTTGATGATAGGTTCAAAAATAGACTTGTAAGTGGAATCATCAATTCCGTCCCGCAATGGAACATTAACAGAATGATACTTACCCTTTCCAACACCGATATCTCTCAATTCTCCGGTTCCCGGGAAGAACTCTCCGTACTTGTGGAAGGAACAAGTCATAACTCTATCAGTGGTGTAAAAGGCTTCTTCCACACCGTCACCGTGATGGACATCGATATCGATGTACAAAACACGAGGATAGTAACGCAACAACTCGATGATTCCAAGGACAATATCATTCAAATAGCAGAAACCTGAAGCTTCAGACTTTTTGGCATGATGCAAACCACCGGCGTAATTGATGGCAATATCACACTTTCCCCGGTTCAAACGGGCGGCACCCTCCATGGAGCCACCTCCCAGAATCCCACAGTATTCAAACAACCCGTCAAACACCGGACAATCATCACCAACGTTGAATTTAATTTGTTCCTTACCGAACATCTCCAAATTATCAGGAGAAACCCGGCTCAAAAAGTCGATGTATTCGTCGGTATGGAACTGACACATTTCTTGCTTGGTGGCGGGTTTGGCCCGGTAGATCTCCATCTTCTTATAGAGACCGTAATTCATGATTAATGAATGTGCCATTCTTATACGGTGAGGCTTCATAGGATGCCCTGCTCCATAGGCGTAATTACCGATGTCTGCATCGTAAAAGTAGGCGATTCTCTTCTTCTGGTTAGGATCTACCTTAAGCTCGTCGAAGGGGAGCTGAGTGTACATGATTAGGAGGAGATACTGAAGAGAAGAAGAACGGCGTTGATGTGAAGAGAGTTGATGGTGCCCACCGGCCGTGTGCAGGACAACCAGCACAGACACTTGGGAACAGCAGAAGTGAGAAGAGGAGGAGAAGGAGGAGAACGAAAGAAAGAAGAACGAAGAGAGAAAAAAGAAAAAAGATAAAAGAATAAAACCAAGACAAAAGATAAAAAGACAACGTGATATTTCAAATGGAAATAAAGTGATAAATCAAACTCCTGAAGGCCAGTAATATTTTGTATTGGTGTAGTATGTAAGTTTTAGTAACTATAGAATGATTACTGGAGAAGGAAGTTTAGTCAATTGTGAACAGATGGAGTGATTTGGAAAATGAGAGAACAGAATACCATAAATATAATGAGAATTTATCTAGATGGGATTAAGATGAAATCATGTTAGATGAATTAAAATGAAATTAAGTTAGTTGAATTGAGTTAATTTAAATCAAAGACTACATATAATTCATTTAGAGTGATTCTGGAATATTACGTTATCTTAGAGGTATATATTAAATTAAGTTGAATTATATTAAATTGAATTAAAAGCTTGTATTGAATTACATGATAGATATATTGAAGATAACCTACTTATATTGAAGGTAACCTATATGATACCATAAAGGTATTAATTTAATATCAACTAATAGATGACTTCTGTTATTGGTATATTCTCCAATAGAAAGGATTATTAACTATGTATAGTTGATCATATTAGTGAGTGAACCTCCTAATGGAAGAATTTCTGAGTATTTAATTATTCTTACTTTGCTCATTTAGCAATGTGCTTGGATGTCAAGGTAAAAGTTTTAGTTATCATAGATTATTTACCGATTGAGGCTTTGAATTCGCCGCCTGACCAAGACTCTTCCGTTTCTTTAATAGTCTTAGCTTTTTAGAAATAAATTTGGATTGTGTTCCTCTTGAAGGAGCTGGATCTTGATGGACTTTGATGAATAGTTTTATTCTCTAAATAAATATCTTGGGTTGGTGGTATGAACATTACCAAACGATCAATCCTCCTAGATGGACATAATGGATTTGAATATCCTGGGTGTATCCCAGACTTGTGAATTGGATAAGTTGAACATCCAGCTCAAGTTACATGTGCAATAGTTTGATTTCATAATGACATGAGTTCTCTTTTTTCGTTTCTCTTTCTCGTTACCTTCTATTTTGAAACTCTTCCAACTGAAAATTCAAACGATCTTGTAGTTGTGCTTGGGCACACATGTCTTGATATAACTCTTCATTTACCTCGTAATTTATACCATTGTTCTTTGCATGAATAGAGGTAGAATTGACAGCCACTGGTAACAACCACTGGAATAAATGATCTCCCATGACTGATTTCCAGTTTTTTTTCCACCCAAGATCGTATATATTACCTGATTTTGATCCCTGACTAAATTCATACTGAAACCGTTTGTTATTTTTGGATTCAAGAAGTTCTAAAGTGGTTTTGTTCCGGAACACCAAGTATAGTGAGAAGATAGCAAACACCGCCGTGGCCCCTCCAAAAGCTGCCGATAAGATAAACAATGCCACCATATTTAATGACAAGTATTGATGGGTCTTATAGACTTCGCCGCTAAAAAACGCCCACAACATCAGCAAGGAAGAAACAAAGCATATTCCAGAGAATAAGCTCACATAGGTCAAGAACTGGACAAAGAATTTATGGTTGTTGAAGCCGATACAGGTGGTAAACCATGGACAGTAGTGATCCATCCGCAAAATACACTTGCCACTACCGGAACAGTGATGGGTGCGGTCCGGTTTCCATACCAGGCACTTGGTACAGAACCGGTAGCTTCCTCTCTGGTTGTTGTGGATGGTGATTAGATCAACTGGAGGGCTCTCTGGGGAAAGAAGTTCATCTGTCTGTGGGAGAAATGGTACGCTGGGGTCGTCGTAGGGATTGTTTTCGCCCTCTTCCTCCAAGGTATACCGCTGAGACCTTTTCCCCACTGCTCCAGTCTTCAGGATATCGGGAGTATTGAGGTGGTTGATGTCTCGTATTCTCAACTCGGGGAAATCTAATGGTGAGCCAGGACCGACTCGTATCACCAAAAAGTAGCCGTAAATGGCCAATCCATACATCAATGCCGCCGACACTTCCACAAAAGTGGCCATGAAGTCAGCATGGGTCTCTCTCATGTCTGGTGCCACGATAAACACCAATACCAACATAGCCCAACTCAAGATACCAACACAAAACACCTTGGGGAATAGCGATGCTAGGAAACAGCAGAAGGTCTCGATGGCCGTCAAGGTCGTGTATTGATCGGCCATGATGCTTGGATGTTAATCAACAAGTCAGTTGGGAATGGTGTAGGGTAGTATAGGGATGGTGAGATGAATCCTTTGGTTAGAAATAGATTTCTAGCGAGACTTTTCGCTAAATAACGAGGCGTAGGGGGAGTGTCAGGCCAATTTACGCAGGGGGCTAAGCATCTGGGACCTCCTCCTAGGGAGTGCTCGCACTAGAATTGGGGGTTAGCGAGAAAATGCACGCGTTAGGGCGATATCATAGGACAATAGCTAGGGGATAGGGGCGCTGGATTAGTTAAATCATTAGTCTTGGGGAAAATTTGGTGGTCGTGTTATATCAATGGAATATTTAACTGAATCAATATAACGAATTAGGTAAGGTTGCAAAAAGGAAAGAGCCACATAATGGCAATGATTCTGGATATATCATTCCATTGATCCTAGAGGTGGATGACGGTGTACTTATTAGACCTATAGTGAGTCTATAGTAAGTCCGGGTCATATCGCCGAAACGTAAAACCGAATCAGAAGGCCGGTTCGTAATACCGGCTCATAAACCCGAAATCCTCAACATGTCCCTTAAATAGTTTCGTTCCCCTCCACCACATCCCATACCGTGAAGTGGATTTTGGATCCCAGTGCCATGAGGAAGCGGGGGGAGCAGGAAGTGAATAGCACGTTCCGAAGGAATCAACCGTGATACTCGGACTTAACATCCACCATAATCACCCGCCATCCCTGGTAAAGCTAATAGCCAATGTTAAATCACCAATTCTTGGTTCTTACAAAATCATCAATTTCTAGAGCAAGACCCCCTTTAAGACATCAGATCATCAAGTTGTACCATGGAAGAAGTATGGAAAATGATCAGCTTATACGAAATATCCACAAACAGGTCAACAACTCCAATGACCGAGCACCGGGACGGATAAAGAATCCTACCCCGATGTTTACCATTCATTAGCGGCATTTCCGTTGGATTCTGGGGTTTTAGACTATCCCCCCTCCCCCATATTTTACACCACTCGGTACTAAACCCCAGATTAGACTCAACCCATTTATCCTTACCCCACTTGATAATTGAAATATGCCCATTCTTGTGGGAACCAACAAATCGAACAACCTGCTGGAACTGAACTCAAAGGCCAGGGCTATGGTGTTGAGAAAAGGGTGGATCCTAAACCATAAAGTCTGGGGTAACAACCAGGTTGATGTATGAGCTTATCCCCGAGTTTCAGCCGCACTCAGAGGTTCCATATCTGGCTCCAAATCTGGCTCTATCTGGTTGTTAAAGCTTGGAAAACGCTGGAACAGATGTAGAATGAATTATTAAACCTTATGTGGGTATATTAATCGTGGCCCGATTGGGTAGGTGTTTTCACTAAGCTCCATCGGAACACGACATCACACCATGTATTGACATCGGGCCACTTATCACCGGGAGGTTGAGGGTCCCCTGCAGGACGCACACATCTCTAACGGTCAGTGTTGCAGAACAGAACCCTAGAAACATCCAGATTTTGGAGGGAATGGAACATAGCCATTTGTATCAGAGGCCAAATGGAGTATTTACATCTTCAAGTCCAGGCTTCCCGGATTTTTCCCAGCTTCATAGAGTAAAATGTGTCTTCCTGTCTTCCTCGCCTTTATGCACCCCAGAATAGGCGACTTCTCACACCTATTCCTAATTACGGAGCAATAGCTCGAGTGCCATGCATTCGAGTAGCCAATCTCCGAGCTCAAGCTGGGTAAAAGAATATATATAGAGCTGGTTCTTGCAACCCCTTGCTCCTTTGCTTCTTTACACTCCAAACATTATGACCTCAGATTCCTCCTCCATGGACTCAAAATCCAGACCTTTAACATCTCATGACTCCAATGTTACTCCGAAGTCGGCCCACGACGAGCCGGTTTTTCGTCTCAGATTCCATGGTGATGGTGATGAGATAGTTATCATCGACAACAAGAAATATTTTCGTCACGAACTCATGTCTGCTTTTGGAGGTACCTTGAATCCTGGTTTGGCTCCTTATCCCAAACATCAATTTGGTAATGCTAGTGCTGTTGGTTTAGCAGCTTTTGCCTTAACTACCTTCATCTACGGTCTTTGTGCTTCTCGTGTCATGGGAATCCAGCATATCAACATTGTGGTTAGTGTATGTTATTTCTATGGAGGAGCTGTACAATTCTTATCTGGAGTTTGGGAATTGGTGATTGGTAATTCATTTGCTGGAACTGCTTTTGTTAGTTATGGATCTTTCTGGATGGCATATGGTTCTATCTTCGTGGAGAGTTTTGGTATTCAAAAGGCTTATGCTGACAATCCTCAACAATTAAATGATGCAATTGGTTTCTTCTGTTTGGGATGGGCTATTTTTACTTTTGGAATGTTCTTAATGACATGGAAATCCACCGTGGTGTTTACCCTTTTATTTTTCACTTTGGACATGGCCTTCATTCTTCTTGCTGCTGGTAACATGACCAACTCACCCAATGTCATCCGTGCTGGTGGTATTTTCGCCGTTGTTTCTGCTGTATGTGGTTGGTACTGTGTGATTGCTGGTGTTGCTTCACCTAAAAACTCTTACTTCACTCCCAATGCAGTCCAGCTTCCAATTTTTGAATTTAATAGACACCGCAAGTGATTTATTTAACAACATTTCCATTAATATCTGGCATAAAGGGACTTGACAGGTTGGGGTTAATCCCGAGACTTCGGACCAATTTTCGCACCCAAATCGGAATATCCCTACTGTCAACAATATAACCTTCACCTAAAGTGAGGGAGCCCTCAATAATATTCCAATAATGTTCAATATATCTAATCATCCATATTTGGAAGCTACGTAGTGACCCGCAGGTATCCGGCCATGCCAAAATAGCGAAATAGCGACAAAAACTGTATTCCTCCTCATTGTAAAATTGAGAGTAACTTTAATCCCAGTTTATATTCTATAAATTCTTGACCATGATTTCCCGAACATCTTGAATATTTTAAATATCTACACCTTCTTCTTCTCCCCCGTGATCTTGGGTTTCTGGGCTTTCTTGACTCCCTCGAAGCCTACTCCTCCAAACACTAACCCAACACCTAGCCACTGAACAGCAGTTAAAGTGTGACCAAACAAAACCACACTCAAGATCATACTAAGCATCTTTCTAGTAACAGTGGCAGTAATAAGAACCAACGAATCGAATTTCTCCAAAATCACAAACACGAAAACTTGGCCCACCGACCCGAAAATGGCAAACGCTAAGATATTGGTTAATACTTCGGGATACTTGTGGATGAAGCTCATTACGTAAAATATTTCAGAATAGTTGAACACAATGGTGTAGGCCAAAGTAAGTGCAAAAACGAAAAAGTTCAAGATGCACATCAAACTGGCTCCGGTGACCTTATAAGCACCACCTTTGAACTTGAATAATTGATCTTGGGTCAGATTGGTGAGTCCATCAAGCACCATCGATCCCACGAGCTGGGCCATACCTAAAGCGGTTTTTCCATCGTTGATACTGGTCTTCTGGGCTGTATGACTGGTGGTAAAGAGTACAACTCCCGCAGTCACCAAGCCGGCCACCACATACTTGAAGAGTGGAAACCTGGTTCCATACATGATCAGATGCACCAACATCACAGGAATAAGTTTGCATGACTTGGCCAAAAGGAAGGCAAGATAATCCACATGTTTGAGGGACTCGTATCCTAAAGGTGACGACAAGCTAGAGGTCACACTAATCAACATGAACCATTTCATATATTGTAAGGAGACGTGTTTCTCGTTGGAAAAAACTGTCCAGGGATTCCCCAGGGTGAACAAGGAATAGATTAACCCTACGAAAGCGGCAAAGAACGTCTGGATAATGTTGACTACCAATGGAGCCTTGAAGTATTCTGGTTCGAATGTACTATCTATCCCATACGGTTTGGTGTTGATACGTTCCTGTAAAATAGACCATGATAAAAACGACCCGTACAAGCCGACAACGCAGAACGCAAGGGTTAACAACAGGCCTTGTTTCTTCATTTTGGTTAGAGTGGTAACGTCTAGTTGACACTTCATACATAGGAACCCTCACAAACTTTGATACTGTATATAAGGGAAATGTATATAAGAAAACTATATATTATACTTACAATATTATTATGATGATATTTTGTATATTACTTAACTACGTCCAAAAATACCAAAGAATCCTCCACGCTTCTTACCATCCACATCGTTTGATGCTGCTGTATCGGTGACCGAGGATGGTGCTGCGGTAGTCGAGGCAGTTGAGCGGCCCAAATCATAATTAAGATAATTATAACTGATATCAAACAATACTGGCTTGCTTAAAATGGAATGAATCTTTGGTGGTTGAGTCAAATCAACAATATCAAATCCAGCATTATATTTGTTGGTGTTTTCCACCAATGAACCAAAGTTCAGCACCTCTACCGCATTTTGTGCCAACACATGAACATGCAAAAGTTTGGAGTTAAATTCCTCCACAAACGAATCAAAATTAGAATTGGATGTGATTTCGTATGGGAATTCTGCAAACTTAGAAAATTGATCCTCGTTGATCAAGTCCTGTTTAGAGCTCAGAAGGATCTTCAAGGCTTCGGCAAATTTGTTGTTGGAAACATAAAGGTCTGCAACCGAGCTGAACTTCTTGGTAATAAAGTATTTCTTCAAGTTTCCGAGTGACTCGTATAAGTCTTCATCGTTATAAACACCTGGTAATTCTTTTAATTCATCAGTGATACTAATTATATTATCATAAAAGGAAACAGTGTTTCTATTGGTCAGAGAAGAAGTGATATCTTTAATGATGATCAAATCTCTCTTGATAGAAGCAAAAAGCAAGTTGTATTTGATGTATGTGAGTAAAATGGCTCTATTTTGACTCCTTTCTGTGTCATCGTCATCAGTATTTTTTTCAATATCCTTAGTATGAATATCCAAGATATTGGACCAGTTAGTTCCCAAAATATCGTAATCATCATTTTGAGAATTGTTCAAGGTCATGATGTTGTATGCCAACTCATCATTGTAAATTTGTGCTTGGTGGTCTCTCCATTGAATAGACTTGATGAGCTCCACTGATGAGATTTCCTCAACAAATTCTGGTTTATGAGACTTTATGAGACTTACAGCTGAGCTAAGGTAAGGCAAGGTCTTGTCATGGCAGTGCTTTCTGGAAACACTCTTGGCATCGATGGACTTTTCATCCAATTGCGAAACCGCCAAGTTTAATGAAGGATCAATGACATTGTCAGTCAATTCCTTTTCAATAGTTTCCGAGATCTCGTATGAGTCATCTCCCTGGAAGCTTCTTTCGCCTTCCTTTTGAATCTCGGTCCAATACTCAAGTCCGACTCTAGCTATGGAGTAAGAAGTTCTAGCCAATTCCCATTGTTTCTTGGTAACTGACAATTGACCTTGAATTAAAGCTGTGAAGATAAACAATTCAATCTTAGTCAATTCCGATGTTTCATTCTGAGCAATTTCCAACAATTTCTTAGATGTGTTCAACGCCTTCTTGAGTCTACTAACAATCAAGTTCTTTTGGCCTGAACCTCTTTCATTACTGATTTCCAAGGTATTCTTAATTTCAGAAGCATATAAAACATCTCTCTCGGCGGTCAAGAGAAGCAACAAGCCATAGTTGGAGTCTTGTTCATACTCTTGGGCACTGATAGATGAGGTCTTCTCCTTAGTGTTGTATTGCTTGGTATCTTTCGTTACAATACCCAAATCTTGACGTAATTTGGCGATTCTTTTGTTGATCCGCTTCCTTTGTTTTCTGTAATCGTCTGGACTGGTGAGATAGGCGTTCATACGAACACCTATGGTGGTATTAAGTGGGGAATCCATACTATAGTAACTGGTACTGAGTTGATTTTGTCGTCGAGTTTTTACCTGGGTAGTGCACGACGGTTGCAAATGCGGCACACTAGTCAGCTGTGAGTAGATGGCTGATCAATATACTATCAGCATTGAGCAGTGAGAATAAAATGTAGGATAAAGAAATTAAGGATGCCTTTTGGAAAGAGTCGAAATATCTAAGATGTTCTGGGAGATTTTGTGGTTTTTTTCTGCTTGAGCGGAGGTATGATTTGCATTTATACAGAAGAAGAGTTATTAAACGGAAGTAGAAGAGTAACTATTACAATTTCGGGTGTCCCAGCGATGAGAACGTTATTCAATCATTATGAATTAGTTTGTGGGCTTTGAACTAAGCTTCTGCTGGTACTATCAACTATTGAAGGAGCTTAGTAACAGTTCAGTATTTTGGGACTTATAGCTAAGTAGACATTATGTATGGAAATAGGCGTCATTACAGTGATATGTTTTGTAAGACTTGTATGGAATAGGATTGTTTCTGGAGCTATATACTTGAGATTGTTTAAAGTAGAATAATTTGTAGTATAACGTAGAGTTGTGCTTAGCAATCAATTACGTAATCATGACTCTATTATAAATTGTTCACTTAAAACTTGCCCCATCGTACTGTATACTCTCAGCCTTAATGCTGGAGTCATTAATACAGTTAACAAACAAAATTCTAAGGTACCTTAAGTTTGGTATGAATCAACCAGATACTAATTATATATGGAAATTTTAAATGTGCTTGAAAACTGCTTCAAAGTTACGAAAATTGCCCAGAATTCAGATACGTTAAATTTGCATGAGAAAGACTTCAGATTACTTATTGGTAGAATATGTTCTTGTTAAAAATCTGCTGGAATTGATGGTTCTAGTGGTGGGTGAAATATTGTGCACCGCACTACCTTCCTTCAAACTGTAAATGTATAGCAGGACTACTACCATAGCATGTGAATTCTACACCCAAATGTCATTTGAGAATAAATATCGTATAAATATAAATACAAATGGGAATATCTAGACTGGCTAGGTAAATTGAATGAGGGTTGTATCTAAAAGTTTACTCAAAGCTTGGAGTCCTTTTGGGCGAATCCATCACCAATATGGCTGGCATTGTAGTTGGCAACGAAGTTCATTCCATGTTCCACGGATTTACCGTCTAAGATATCTTGGATTTGTTTCTTGGTACCCTTAATGGCCCAGTTTTCGAATTGGTTGATAGACTTGGCTAAGTTTTCAACGTATTCCACTCCTGACTTCAAATCTGGAACGATATTGGAAATGTAACCATATTTCAATGCGTCTTCAGCACCAAAGAAGTCACCGGTCAATGCGTATTGATTCAAGATTGATTTGTTGTTGAAGATAGCAGGGGCTCTTTGCAAAACACCGATATCGGCACTGATCCCGATCTTGATCTCATAGATGGAAAATTTGGCATCGGCAGTAGCCACTCTAATACTAAAACAGGCGGCGATATCTAACGCCAACCCCAAGTTGTAGCCATTCAATAAGCCAATTGTAGGAGTGTTGATTCTTGCAGGAGTTCCAATACAATACTGGAAATCTTCAATGTGTTTCTTCAAGGATTTAAATCTGTCTTCAGATGATAATTTGGCATTAGCTGCCATTTCACGCTGAGCGTCCTCAAGATCCAATCCAGTGGTAAAAGCCTTGGGGGCATTGGACGAAACAATGATCACCTTAGTCGATGGGATCTGGTCAAGTTTGATCAAGATGTCGTGGTAATCTCTCCAGTATTGTTCAGAGAACGCATTCATCTTCTTGGGGTTGTTGAACTTCACATGAACAATCCCTTCTTCCACTTCGGTGATGATATAATTGGCGTATTTTTTGAAATCTTCTTCTTTGAATGACATGATTATTGGTGGCTATAGGGCTATTTGGCTATTTGGTTGCTTTGTAATTTGGCTTTTTGGAAGTTACTGTTGAGTGAGTTTTGGTGAGTATGGTGGGGCATCTGGGGTATTTATATGGAGAGTTTGGACCGAGGGAATAACGCGGGGAACAAGGGTACTCATATAACGGAACTATGGGAACTAGGCGAACTAGGGGAACTGCGGCAGTGAAAAATAGTTCAAGATAATGTATGAGATTAAGGAGAGACAGCGGATCACCTTTTAATATTACCAATACCTCCAATACCATTTCTACTATAACCATCACTAATACCACTAATACTACTAATACCACTAATACTACTTAATATTACCAATACTATCACTAGTATGAATACCACTTAATAGTACCAATTAAACCCAACGAGTTGATAGCTTGACAAATCTCCTCTACATGTAATTAATATCACCTGAAGGTATGCCAAGGCCAAAGATCTCTAACATCTCTATATTCTGATACGGTATTAACCAATGTAAAATCTATTCTGTGTAAACCTAACCGCCAGTGAATTACTGAATATCAATAGCTTTATATATATTGATGCTTATTTATTTAAAGTGGTTTCACTGAACCAATTTCAATAATAGGTATTGTATTTTTTATGGAATATAACTACATCATTTTCTCTAAGACAATAAGTATATTCTAGAATACCGAAAGGACCAAAACCGATTAATGTGATTTAATTTAAATAAGTTAAGTTAAGTGGCTAAAGTGGCCAAAGTGGTTAAATTATCCAATTAATTCTTTGGGGATTCGTATCTCAGTACCAATAGTTATCTGTAGACATGCTTGATTTTTTCTCATAGTAATAAGCTTCGAATTATACAAATCATTTCTTTTTCTTTCTACAATTTTTAATATGGGATGACGTGATGAATTAAATGCTAAAGGCTTTGGATAAATATACAACTGGACCAGATGCAACATCCAGTGACAATGGTGAAACCTCCCCATACACATAAACTATGTACAAGTGGAGGAGGATTATGTCTTTGAAATAATAAGCTGATGCTTATCATGCTGAAAATTAATGATGATAATAACCCAATTATCAATACCAATATTAACCACAAATTATTGGCAATTGAAAATTGAGGGTTTGAGTTTGGAATGTCCATGTCCATAAAAATTGAATAAACAATACCTAGTTCAATTCCACTAAGGAAAATACAAACTAGGTTAAGGCAGAAGTAAATGTAAGCCAAAGTTTGGTCATATTCGTATTCATACTCTTTATGAATACTGACAAACTTATTTCTATCAAGAAAACTAGTGGGCTCTTCATTGATTGAATCATAGTTGGCACCATAAGAGTTTTGCATGGTATTATTATTGATAAGGTAGCTTTGTTCGTAATTTAAATCCTGATATTTCGTCTGGCCATCATGGCTGCTACTATAATACAGGGGTAATATTGGTCCTTTCTCGGAATTTTGAAACAACATGCCAATGTTTTGAAACAACTTGTTCTTGAGTTTATGTGATTTCAAAACAAAATTGTTGAACATTGAAGGATCTTCATCATATTCTTCATTCAATTTCACGTATAATGAATAGTAATCGTCATCATTATCTTTGCTAATATTGAATTGACTTTGATCGAAAATTTGTAGTCTAGTATCATCGTCTTCTTCTTCACCAACTCTCAGAGTGAAAATTGATGGAACTGAATAGTTTGATACTACACTAACTGTAGATGTTCTGTTCACAAGAGGTGGTGGTTTCAAATTGTAAGATTCTAAAGCTTCAAGTGACTTTAATGAGCCCTTACGCCTTAATGAATTTCTGGAATCAGGCCTCACAATATTGTTGGCCATGTTGAGATGATTGTTAAAATTTTCAATGCTCTCGAAATTTTTTAACAAGTTAAGATTTAATAATCTACCGTAATGATTATTAACAAATGGTCCCAGAAGGGTGGAATTGTAATAACATGAACTCATATACTGATAAAAATTTAAATCTTTGATCATATTTAATGAGCCATTAGTGGAAATAATGCTTTGAATTTTGGATGGAAGTTTACGAAACTTCGTTTGGGGATAGTTAGAAGTTAAAATTCCATTCTTCACATCAATTGAAGAGTGCATAGAATCTTCAAAGTTGAATAAGTTTGAGTCATTGGAAGAAAAGATTAGATGATTATGAGGAAATTTGTCATATTTTGATAATGTAGGGGATGTAGGATTGATGAATTGAATTGAAGTGCAAATTTGTGGATCGTTTGTAGTGTAAATATCATGATCCAATGTGATGTAATAGTCATCTTGGTATAATTTTGTATCAGATGTAGCAACTGAAGCCAAATCACCACGGAATTCGTCATCTTTATCAAACGAATTATTGATGATTTGACCCTGTTGTTCTGATTCTTGTTGCTCTTCTTCTTCATAGTTTTTCTTCAAAACATAACGTAAACGCTTACAAATAAGTTTCATGGTTGGTTGAAGATTCTTGGATAAGATAGCGTCGAGGGTAGCTCTGGTCAATTGACTGATGGATTGACCAAGATGAGTTTGGAGCATTCTCTTTGGTACTGGGTCATCTCGATTTGCAAGATGGTCTAGCAAATGCTGGACTATGGAGTTTGGAAGTACACAATAAGCAAACTTCCGAAGTCCACCGGTGTATGCGATGATGGTAGAATATGGATGTCCCTTTTGAGAAACAACGTAAGAAGGGTCGGCATCAAGATTTTCAGGGTCAACAAGGAACACAAATGAGATGTCACATGAAGTATCGGTGGCACTTTTGAAATTAAGAGCTATGTTAAGGTTTAACAGAAGCTCTATCAAACTGTTAGAGTCACTGGGAGCAAGAAAGTGAAGGTGGAAGTTCTTCTTGAGCAATACAGTCAAGTCAAACTTTGAGTCGGTGGCCATATGATGCTGTTTGCGATGAGCCATTGCCTTGTTTGAGGAATCCAACACCTGAGTGTTGGAGACAGGAATGTGGGATTCATCTTGGGGAGCAAGGTCAGGAATTCCACTAATATGAGCAGTAAGGGATTTCTGATTATGTTTAAGTTCCTTCATGAATTCAGTCAAACGATTTGAGAGTGGAGCCAAATCAAAGTTGATAAACGACATGGGGTTTTGGATAAGATATTCACGTAATTCCACCACAAATTCAGCCGCCACTGTTTCGTCACCTTGATAATATTTAATAAACTTCTTGAAGATTTTCTTGACGGCAATTTTCTGGATAAGAATGAATTTGGAAAGATTCTTTACTATCACCAGCAATTCGATGGCGCTATAGAAGAGATCTTCCAAGTCATATAAAGCCATTCTTAACTCCTGACGAGCACTTGGACTAGCACTAGATGGTTCGGAACTGCTTTGTTGAGCCACCGCCTGCACTTGGCGACAAAGCTCTTCCAAGTATTGGATCTTTCGTACAAGTTCACCATGTTTGGTATGAAGGAATAAGTTGATGTAGTCAAAGTTCTCTAAGAAGGAGGTGCGAAGAGGCAGGAGGGAGGAGGCCTTTCCTTGAGTGACATTGCGGATTTGCGATTTGAGATCATTGTAGTCGATATTATAACATCGCCATTCTGGTATGGATAAATGGTTTAGGTTATTACCAAACTTCATTAGTTTGGAAGGGAATTGGTAGGCAAGGTGGCGGGGCAGTGCTGGTTTATATAAGGTTTTTTCTCTGGTGCAGTGTGAAGGAAGATCACCCAGATATGCAGGTTATGAGGGGTGCGGCTGATAAAGAATATTGCAGGAGTCAGGAGGAGGAGAGGGAGTTTGGGAAGAGTTGAGGGAGTTGAGGTACGTGGGGTGCTGGGGAATGTGCGTGGTGTTAGGGGATGCTGGGGAAAGATTCAAGACTGGTTCAAGGTGTAGAGTCGTACCAACTTATTGGAGTTAGGCTCATCTTATCATCACACTCGTCCTTACCGCATTGGGAGGCAGATAATAGTTTTCTGTCTGCAGGTATATGCGCATTGTTGAAGGGAACAAAACATTCCCGGGCTCCTAACCATGAGAAAAGGTTACACAAACCACTGAGGGGCATGGGGAAACTAAAGGGGGGAACCTTACAATAACCAAATTCACAAATTCACACCTTACACACCTTACACACCTTTTGAAAAGTGGTAGTTCAATTATGTTTAAACGCTTTTTGTGGATGTGGATGAGGGGTCAAATTAAAAGTTTGTTCAAAATTCCCACATTATAAACACATACCCCATTTTACTTCACCAGCTTCCTCATACTCGTAGTTCATTCCCTTGCTATTCAGGTCTATTCTCGGGTTGTTCAAGTTTCCTTTTTGGTTCCATTACGGTTCTATGTCGGTTCCTTTTCGGTATCGTTTCGGTAGGTTTGGCTCGGTTGTAGTCGGCAGCCGCAATATCTGCTGTGTTACCCAACCAGGCCCTGTATAACAATATCTCGCATATAAACCTAATTATTGCATTGCATTACATTAAGTTACATTAAGTTACACCGTTGCCTTTCCCTGGTGGGAGTGCCTAATCGAGTAGGCGATTTAGATTTTCCAGGTATGATTTCCCTAATTATCGAGTCGTAAATTGTATCTCATCGCGATGCGGGCTATAAACCATAATCCTCAGGATATATTATGATATTATGATTATGATATAACACGTGGATGGTGCCGTACAACCTAGCCTTCTTTCTATAGAGACAAGTAATAGGCACCCCAAGGCTTAAGGCTTGAGGCTTAAGGCTTTAGGATTACTACAGCTCCAAAAATCGTCCCCAGGTTGGGGTCTGTTCAACGGAAGATGGGACCTGCAAATGCTCCCTTCGCCGGTGGATGCCGATGCAATAGGAGGTTTTTCGGCCTACCCCGTATATGCTCAATCAATAACGATCGGCGGTGGCCCTATTGGGAACAAGGGACGTTGAGAGGCATAATTGTATCAAACTGGAGGAATGTAGGGGGAGACTAGGTTAGAACAGGGATACAAAGGCTACTGGCGTGGTTGCTGGTCTGGTGCTGGCTAGGATGATGAATAACTTTGCTGATTGCTGACACGTGGGTAACAATAGATGTGGTCTATGGAAGAGTCGCGTGCGGTTAACGGCATTGAGATAGCATGAAAATAGCATGAAAATGGGCGTTTGAAATTGAGCGGTGAAAGTATTTCTTGATGTATTACGGAATTATATGCGACACAAATCCGGGAACACCTAATCAAATCCAGAGTCTATTGGTTATGAGCCCGTATAATGTTCTCCCAAGTGTAGCCGCGGTTTTTCACCATGGTGACGCACACGACATTAAGGAATCAGTGGGTGGCTCCCAGTACGAACAGAAAGAATAAAATGTTTCCTGTAAATTCCTGTTGTCTTACTGTCTAGTTTACTGTCTATTTTACTATGAGATTTACTATTGTTTGGGTTGGGATGATGCGTATTGCAGATGCATATTTGGTGAATTTGCTCGGGATTGTGCAACGCCGGATTATCTTAGGGGTATTTTTGCGCTGCTCGTAATGTAAGATAATATTCATGTATTACATGTAATAATAGCCATGCTGGTGTAAGCGGTCTGGATTTGGTATGACTAAACAATATTCTGTGGCATTTGGCCCGGCCTTTTGGCCCCTGCTTGTTTCAACACCATAAAGTCTATTCTTGGAAATACCGTTACCAAAATCGACAAAACCGCCGTTAAACCGTCAAACCCGATACGATTAGCACCGGTTTAGCCATCGGTGTTATTCTGGCGAATTTGGCATATCTGATCGCATTTATCATTGGCCGGGATTTGTATCCAGTCAAGTCTAGACCGTTAGACCGTTTTGGCTTACCATCTATTCTTGTGATGTGGTTTAAGAATTATGCCCTACTATGAAAGTACTCTCATAGTGTTACTCCCATAGTATTTCTCTCATAGTATTTCTCTCATATTACTCCTGTAGCATTCTAAGGTATTACTTTCACCATTAGTAGTATTGGTCCAGTAATGAAATCTGAGCACTAGTGAAATGGGTCTGACCAATATGGAACTGCCTAATGATTTGTCGAACATTCCACCAAAATGACCTCATAGATGGGCATATTCATCATTTCAAAGACACATGAAAGTGTTGGCTCAATGTGCTCGTAATGGTTCCTCAGTCGTAGATCTTTCCAAGACAGACTCTATTGGTTTCAGATCTCTGCAAGGCGGTCTTAAGGTTTATCCGGGCTGTAAATCGTTCAGGAACAGAGCTTACAGATCGGAGATTACAAATCTCCGAACAAACCACCCAAACCACCCAAACAGTAGACCGCATAGGATACAGACAGTAGACAGACAGTAGACCGTAACTATACCACCGGGTTATGCATTTAAAATATCAGTTTGATGGCGTGATGACTTCATGTGGTCCACTGTCTCAAAGGCGGATATGCCAAAGAATATTTTCAGCAATTCTCATTTCTCATTTCTCTTTTTCCATCACTTTCTTCATCTCCACTAATTCTTATTACTGGTTACGATTCTGCTTGGGTCGAAGGCCGCTGGGCCATGGGCACATATCCCACAAATGATTGGTCCATTCCATTCCGATACCTAACTGATACCGTTCTGACACTTTGACATGGAACCGCGCTAGCAAGTTCAAAACCCTATTCTGGAAGTATGGACCAAAAGTACCCGCTTATTTAGCTTCTTAAGTATATGGCTTCTTTGGGTTGGTATGTTTGGGACTTTGCATAACCATAACACCACTGGCCTTGGTGGATAAGCTGGGACGACCTATTACCATTTCTGTTATGCATTTATGCAATTATGCAATATTGTTGTTATGCCTTTATGCATTTATGATGTCTTTTGTGGTTCCAATATGCATTTACAGGACCTTGTAGTCCAATAAACATGTAAGTCAATCAGTTATTCTAATTGACATTCATATTCATATTGACATTCATATTGACATTCACTTACGTTATTCATTTTCGCCGTAAAATTCGCCGTAACATCGAATTATTCGCTAATCTCGTATTCATCTTTCGTATTGATGAAAGATCTGCGTTATCTGATTAGGGTGCCGTAGTTAAGTGATAGTTAAGTGGGATTGTTAAGAATTTCTTCGCTGGTTTGTAGAAGGACATTATGAAGTAATCGTAGGTGGTCAAGTTAGGGAACTATGATGACTTCTCAATAACGATATTTTGCAATCGTTTTTATTACTTGCAATTTACCTCTTTGTCTTTCTCTTGTTTTCTCTGTATTATGTCTTTTCTCTTGTTTCTGTGTATGTGGCCTTTTCTCCTGTTTATGTATCTTGTTTCATACCGTTTACTTCTCATCGCTCCTCTTCTGTCTCTTTTCTTGTACCTTTTGGTTCCGGTCTTTGCCGTTCTCTCTTTGTCTCTTTGTCTCTTGGAGCCCGGGGATTTCTGGTAGTTGCAAATCTCTACCTCTGTCAGGATAAGACCGGGTGCCTTGCATATACGCATGTGTATTACCACCTACCAAGCCGTTATTTGCAATCTCAAGTGAAAATATCATTCTCCCTATAATTCGGCTCTCACCTTTCTACATCTACTTGAAGATGTCTCTTTTAATTCTTTTCATATAATTTATCTGTATTTCTTCCTTTCTAATTCTAATGGCTCTATTATTAAGAGCTGTGTCTAGTGGCCTTGACAAATACTGGAATCATTCCTCCAGTTCCGACGGCAAATGAACGATGGCCCAACACCAATAATTGGGCCCGGATCGATCCACTGTGGCTGGTGATACATAAGATATCCTCCTTGGTAGAAGAGAAGATCTGTTGAAGGTTCTTGTTGATACGAAGCGCGTGTTCAGCCACGGTTTCACGATAATCGTCTTTGTAGTAAATATCCTCCTCCACGAATCCTTCCTCAATCACAAATCCAAGTTTTTCGTACTTTTCGGCGATGATGGATCTGGATGAGCGCTTATCACAAGTGTGGACTCCAGTGGTTTCACGAATATTCTCTTGAACTAACGGTTGGTATTGTTTAAGGTCCACGATCCCATCCCAGGTGTTGATCAAAGTGTCGATGGAGCGGCGTAATGGGGAAACAAACCATTTCTTGGGTAAAATAAGCTTGGTGTCTCTGGCAGCATTATTGGAAAGTTCGATCTTCCACTGGGCATGATTCTCTTTAGCCTGACTGACTCCTAATTCGGTCAATTCGGGGTCTGGACCCCACACAATGGTACCATCGCCATTCTTCTTGGACCAGTATTCATTCCATGCTTCATTGCCGTACCTGGCATGAGCCAAATTGTGGAACCCCTGACCATGGCGGGCCAAAAACAATACCTTATACTGTTCATCAGCAGATGAGTTTTCGTTAAGAGTTTTTAGGTTATTAGCAACCTCGTCCCAGCCCTGAATGACGCCGAAATTCTCATCCAAGTACTGGAACTTCAGGTCGTCTGTTTCTGCCAATGATTGCTTGAATTGACCGTCAACCACCTCGAACTTCCAGTAACTTCCAAGCGATTGTTCCAACTGAACAAGACCAGCTTGATATTGTTGGGAATCCTGCGAGCTCAATTGTGAGTCGAGAACGTCTAGAGAACTTGGTCCATTGGCCATGATTAAGTGAAGGAGTAGATTGATGTAATAAACGAAGTAATTAATCATCAGAAGTAGGAAAATGGAAGTTGGAAAAACGCGGAGTAACATTTGGCCGTTGCATCAATAAGTGAGAGCCACGAGGCAATCAAATAAAAGAGAGGAAAAGAAAGAGAAGAAGAAAAGAGAAGAGAAGATATGAAATGAGAAGAAAAGAAGTGTAGTAAAGAAAGAAGAAAGAAGAAAGAAGAAAGAAGAAAGAAGAAAGAAGAAAGAAGAAAGAAGAAAGAAGAAAGAAGAAAGAAGAAAGAAGAAAAGAAGTGTAGTGAAGAAAAAGACTGGGGGAAGGGTCGATAGTTGAAACCCCGGAATTAGCTTGATATTCGAGGAGTGATGCAGAGAGTTTTATAACGAGGTTCTATCATTAAAGTACCATTAGTTCAATAGAGTACTGACTTTATCGTTGTGTATAATCATATGGTGTAATTGAAGCAAATTCTGGGAGAACCCATGGAATTGACTAACAAGATTTCTGAACTCCAATTAAACTCGACCAGGCACACTATAAAATTACATCTATAATAGACCTTACATACTAACTCATAATAAAAATAGCTCAAATATCTTACAAATGATTTTGTTTTTGTTCTCCTGGAGAAGGAAATTATATTACTATTTTGATAGGTTTATATTGATCAATTCATATACTACCAAGGTAGACATACTAGTCATAATTGTGATAATATCATATTAATATATTGTCATAATTGTGATAACTTCATAGAGTTACTAATATAACAGTTACAATTGTGATAATATCATAGAGTTATTATATATTACGTTATAAAATAATTAATTCTTCTATTATTGTTATTAATATATTACATTATGATAAGATAATCAATTCTTCTTTAATGATGGTTATTTGGATTATCTTCACTTTTATCTTTCAATAGACACTTTCTTTAGTCTATGCTTGATAATCTCAGTATCTAAGCTATTCCATATAGTTTTAAGCAGGCAGAACTTTGGGATTTTGTGTAAACACTTTCATATTAGATCCAACCTATTCTTGATATTATCTATTTAATCTCGAGTAGATATTAACTTTAAACTACCAACTTGAAACATTAAAACGAAATTATTAGATTTCTGAGATTTCTAATATTCACAGATATTACTGTTTATAGCTTATTGATTAATAGCTATTTTTTTTCAAGCTACGGTGAGTTTTAAGCCATTCATCCAATTCTTACACTCTAGATCATATTGCAATATCAAATACTGTTTAGAATGCATTGTTTGTATGGATATTAGTTGATATATGTGGCATGTATTCAATACTAATAGAATAGGATTTAATTATTGCTTGAACTAAACGAATAATAAGTGTATATAATTAATTAGAAAGTATCATAAAACATTTAATACAACCTCAAGTTATTATCTATGCAAATTCATTTACATTCTACTTATCCAATATGAACCATTCCTACCCAAAGTTCAATAAATCACCGATTTTGCCAAATTTGCCGATTTTGCCAATTTCATCAAATCTGAATGGTTATATATCATGGTCCGACGTCATGGACTTGAAACGTATAACTTTTAGTAAAGATAATATCTTAGTTTATTTAATTGATCACAGAAATTGGTAAGTGGGCAAGAACCAATGAGGACAACTCTATAATGATAAACCAATACAACTATTCTATTAGTGATGTTATTCTTATTGGTGATATTATTCTTACTAGTGATCTTTATTCTTATTGGTAATATCTACTATTATATCTATTATATTATATAATATCTATTAAAACTATTATCATATCTACTATTATCTGTGATATCTATTGTTATTGAAGAAATCTACTACGGAACTATATACTTGAATACTCCATATATACTTAATAATCAATCTACTTCAATATGCTAATCATTATTAAATTACGGTAAAATGTTTTCGCTGGATGGTATAAACAAACTATAATCAGTAATTAATAATAAGATTTATTTGGATTTGTTTGAGTGTTTGGCATTATTTGAATGTTTTAGAATATTACAGTGACTATTCAGACTTATCGCAGTACTTAAACCATTGTATGGAGCTGTCTGGATATGGAACCGTCTTAAATTTTGAACTTCAGGTTATCGTGTTATTTAGAGGATTCAAAATACTTATTAGCTTAAATATCTTAAAGATCATATCTTTAGGTCTGATCTATTGTTTTTCTCGTTATTTAGTCCTTTCTCGTTATTTAGTCCTTTCTCGTTATTTAGTCCTTTCTCGCTAGCCCTTTCTCGCTACTTCTTCGGTATGGTTGTCCCTAGTAATATTTCGCACCAGTAGCACTCTTGGAACCAGCATCCTCAAAATCACAACAACCACTTCGATTGCTACCACTAAAACTAACATACTTCCAGTTCCAGCGAGCCGATTTCCTATATATTTCTTACAGTAGCTACCATAGTTGTGATCATCCCACAGAATATCTCAAAACTCTTAATTCTCACCTTGAACTCCATCCTGAGCGCGCTCTAAGTTCTCCCCACCGTCACCAATTCCTCACAACAGTTTATTTTCGTCGACAAAATTTATACCACACCAATCAATCATGGAAAACTACAACGACGACCTCTATCCATTGGCGTTGCTCATGGACGAGTTGAAGCACGATGATGTGTCTAACAGAGTGGAAGCCATGGAAAAGTTGGACACCATTGCCATCGCTTTAGGCCCAGAAAGAACCGTCAAAGAACTCATTCCTTTCCTTAATGATGTTGCCCAAGACGATGAAGAAGAAGTCTTTGCCGTATTGGCCGCCAAATTGGGAGACTTCATTCCATTCATCGGTGGAACCGCCAACTCCCAATCATTGATTGAGATCTTGACCATTTTGGTTCTGATGGAAGAACCAATAGTGCGTGATAAAGCCATTGATTCTTTAAACAAGATCAGTTTGGAGTTATCGAATGCCGAATTAAACGATGTTTTCATCAACTTGGTCCAATCGTTAAGTCAAGGGAATTGGTTCTCTAAGAAAATTGCCTCTTGTGGGTTGTATAAGTCTGTTATCATCAAAGTTCCATTTGCCACTAGGATCGAATTGTTGAATCTTTACCTCAAGTTGGTTACTGATGATTATCCTATGGTGAGAAGAAGTGCAGCCACAAACTTACCCGAATTGATCAACTTATTGACTTCTTTCACCAAATCCAACCCCAATGATGAAAATAAGGTAAACAATGAAGACTGGGAAATTATAAGCAAGATGTTCCATCATCTCATCAACGACGATCAAGACTCTGTCAAGTTCTTGTCCATTGATGTGTTGATTGCCATCTTGGAATTCTTCAAGAGTGTGGGAGAAGACAGTTTCAACACTGACTTCTTAAGCTCTGCTTTGAAACTTATCAAAGATGAATCTTGGAGAGTTAGATACACTGCTGCTGATAGATTCAGCAAGATTGCTAAGAACTTTGAGTCCAATGAAGAAGAATTGTTCCAACTAATTGATCCATTTATTAGTTTGATGAACGATAATGAAGGTGAAGTTAGAAAAGCCATCTGCAAGCAATTACCAGAATTCTGTGATTTATTGGTGGCTTACAAATCTACCAAGGCCACCATTTTGAGTAAAATCATTCCAGTATTGAATGACTTATCTCAAGATAACCAGGAAAATGTCAGAGCTTCTTTGGCTTCTAGTATCACCAAGTTATCACCAATCTTGGAAAGACAATCTACAATTGACAAGCTCTTGCCAATTTTCTTGACAATGTTGAAAGATGAATTCCCCGATGTCAGATTAAATATCATTTCCAACTTGTCTGTTGTGAATGAAACAATTGGTATTAATCTCTTATCAACCAACTTGTTACCAGCCATTACCGAATTGGCACAAGATCATAAATGGAGAGTGAGATTGGCTATTATCGAATATATTCCTAAATTGGCCAACCAATTAGGAGAGTCTTTCTTCAAGGAGGAATTGTTATCATTGTGTATGTCATGGTTATGGGACCCAGTATTCGCTATTAGAGATGCTGCCGTCAAAAACTTGAAGGAATTGACCGCGATCTTTGGTTCAACTTGGGCAAACAATGAAATCATTAATCGTCTCTTGAACAATGATGATAAGATTGATGAAGATGATAAGATCGATTATTCTAATTTTATCATCAGAATCACTTGTTTATTTGCCATTACAAGCTTGGTTCCTGTGATTGATTATCAAACCATTGAAGCTAAGATTTTACCATTTATTAACAGCTTAATCGTGGATGCTGTACCAAACATTAGATTCAATGTGGCTAAATCATACTTGATTATTGTGGAAAGTTTAGCTAAAAATGAAGCCATCACTAAGGAAGAATTGCATAAATTAGTCAGTGTGGAAATCTTACAAAAATTGGAAAAATTACAAGGTGATGACGATGTTGATGTTAGATTCTATTCAAGTAAGAGTTTAAGAGGAATTAATGAAATTTTGGCCTAGTGCTTCCTGATTAATCTCTATGCCCTTATGACTTGTGTGGAGATGCCATACTGCCTCACGACCCATTGCCATTGCTACTTCTTGTTATGAAGTATCATAGTTTAGTTCCTTCTGGTGTTTGACCTTCTATTATGAACTTTTTACATGCTTTGTTTGATATATACACTGAAATTTCAACCGTAGTCTTTACAGTTTAGTTGTCAATTAACTTCATTATACGTTTCATAAATCCTATAAATATTATCACCCACCAGTATAGAGAGAAATGAGCAAAATGAGCAAAATGAGCAAAATGAGCAAAATGTTAATTTTGCTCTTGACTTTGACTCGGTAGTATCCTCGTTAGTTGGTTGATATCTTTGATGGTTGATGTCTTTGATGTCTTTGATGTCTTTGATGTCTTTGATGGTTACTTACTCATTAAAAAATGCTCATTAATTTGCGACCCTCACCCAGTGAAATGGAGAAAAAGTATAACCTTTATCTTGGTGATATCTATGGTGCTAGTGAATCAATTGGAGGCATCTTTCTTCCTTTGAAGCTTTTCGAAATCAAAATCAAATGATGCACCACATCCACAAGCTGTAGAAGTATAAGGAGAATCCACCACTTTGAATGAGCTTCCAATCAATTCATTGGTATAGTCGATTTTCGAATCCTGTAAGATCTCTAATGAAGACTCGTCTAAGATCACTTGAGCAATTTGACCCGTACCATCTTCTCTTTTGAATGCCAATAACTCCTGGTCAGTATCGCTTTCTATTTCCTTTTTCAAATCGGTCAAATTCAAATTATATTGAAATCCGTGGCATCCTCCACTTTCCACACTGATTCGTAATGCTGTATTAGGATTGTTGTCTGTCTCGGCAATGCTGTTAAGTTTGTTACTGGCTCGGGATGTGATGGCGAGTTGTAGATCGGTGGATCCGTGGAACAACTTGGTGAGATTGAAATCGTCGATGTCTTCTTGGGGGACCAGTGGTTGTTGAACATTGGAAGTTTGGTGTTGGCTAGGGAGAGAGAAGCTGGTAGGTTTTAACGTCTTGGAAGGGTTTGAGGAGGTCGGAGTTGTGGAGTATAACGATACCATTCCGGTTGGGACCGAAGTGATGCAGGTGACAGAGGTGACCGAGGGAAGAACGGATCTGAACCATCCTAACCTCGTAACTCGACGAGGTACGAGTGCTTTATGGAACATGATAATTAGTTAGAATTTAATAGCGGTTGCTTAGTAACTTAATTATACTCAATATTGGTCACGTGATGGTAAGTTTTACATACTAGATGCCCTGTTCTACTTTTGGTGTGATTCCAAGGTTATGAGCACCTGTGGTTTCTGTTACCTCTACAATTTGACAAGGGTAGTTATTACTAAACAAGAGTTATAAACCTTATTAGCAGTCCTATAGTACAAGATCTAGGACGGTTTTATACTTATCTGTAGTTATCATCCGAAACTCTCCAGGAATCTAACAATTTCAAATGAGTCCAATTTTCTTTTGGACCTTCCATACCAAAAGCAATGTATCTAAAGTACCAGAAAGTACCAATGACAATGAAGTAAAAGGTAGCATAAATAGCAGCATAAATGATCTTTTTGGTTGAACAAGCATTAGGTGCATTTAATGCAAGGGTGAAAGATTCCACTTCATAAACAAATACCATCATAGCAAAATAAAGTGCAGGAACATAATGATGAACATAAGTGACTCTTCCCATAATAACGAATGGCATAAAGTGTAAACCCCATCCAAACATTGGGTAAATACCTCCCATTAAGAAAGATTTCAACTTTTGAGGATTAGATTGAGGGAAATCCACGATTTGTCTTTGCCATCTAATCAAGTAAAACAACACCACAAAGAAGAATAAAAGAACACCGGCAGTAGAAGTCCAAGTGGTGGCAGGTGATCCAACCATATAGTACTTAACTTTATCATCAGCCCAACTACACATTCTGATACCAGTGTGTAAAGTTGGCCATTGCCAGAAGGAAGAAGCCAAATCATCTTGTTTTTCATAGTCTGGAACCAAAGCATTATTTGTAGCCATCATGGCCAAGTTAATTTGAATAAAGTCTCTAAGGAATCTGGTCTTTGGTAAGTAGAAATCTTCAGGTGCACCTGGTAATTGAGGATTTTCGTTATTTTCAATATTCCACCAAGTTCTCTTATCCTTCTTGAATGGGTTCTTGAAGCAAACAACTTCACCTTGTCTGAAACCCCATTGAGGTAAAGCTAGTCCACTAACTCCCAAGTAACAATTCATCACGGGATTCTTGATTCTAAATGAAGTGGATAATGGATGTAATCTCATCTTATCTTCAGCACTGGAATGTTGTTCCATGATTTCAATCACCCAATTGTCCTTGTTGTCACCAATAGTCAAGTTACCATAACCAGCAACTTCATATTCACTCTTAGTAACTGGAGCTGCAACATCATGAGTATGTAAGTTTCTACCGGTGAATGGATGTAAGATTCTAACAGTCATTCCATCAACGACATATTCGGTGGAGTTATCGTTGTCGGTGTCAAAGAATGGTTCTTCTCTAGCTCTTTGGAAAACCCAATTGTTGTTAGCATCCTTATGGGAATAGGTGGTAACTTGTTGTTGTTTAGAACCTTCTGGGAAGGATTGAACGTGAGAGTGTAAAAGACCTCCGGATAAACCTTGATTCTTAAGAGTGATAACCGAGTGACCAATGGTGACTTCTCTTGGACCACCACCAACATCAGAACCAACCAAATTAGCTTGGAATAATGAAGACATATTAGCATCACCAGTACCGGATTTATATAATAAGTCAAAGTGAACCTTGAAACTGATCAAAAAGATAGTAATTGGTACCAAAATCAAACCCACAGTTCTGGCAAACCAATGGTTAGCGTAACGTTTCCAAGATACAGACTTGTCAGCGAATTTTTTGTAAAGGTCAACCACGGTGTAAATACCGATCAAGGTGGTGACAAACAAACCCACCATTTTAACTGAACAAGTACAACCAATGGAGAAACCAGTCAACAAAAGCCATTTCCACCATTTTCTACCGAATTCGAGTTCTCTAGTATTGTGAGAATCGAATCTAGCGAAACAGTAAACGGTGGTGACAGTAAAGAATAAAAGCATAGAGTCAAGCAAGATGAACTTACCCAAAGTGACATAAGACAATTCCAAGGTGACCATCAAGGTAAACAACCAAGTAGCAGGAATAGAGAACCCAATCTCTTTCATGGTAAAGTAAGCAAATGGAACACATAAGGCAGAGAAAACCGCTTGGAAAATTCTCATTTTGGTATAGTTGATATAGTCAGGATAAGTTTCACCTGATGGGAAATCCCATGAACCGTTATATCCAGCCAAATAACCCGATAAACCGATCAACATCTTTCCTAATGGAGGATGGACATCATGATAAAATTCGTGTCTTAAGTAGTAAGAACCGAACTTACCGAAATGGGCTTCATCCCACACAACAGCATCATTGACACTGATTCTGTACAATCTAACAAAGAATGAAAGAATGGTGAAAGCAATTGGAGCCACGATGGATTCAAGGCGACCAAGAGATTCCACAAACTCCTTTGTTTCTTCATATTTGAGTCTCTTTTCAGAGTCATCGATCACTTCACCTTCGATGGTGTCGTGGTCTTGTTGTTTGACTCTCCGACGAATGGTCAGGGATTCGTGGTCCGACATGGTTGATGGAAGTGGAAGTAAGTGATAGTTTAGATTTTCTGCTACGTGTTTTTTTGACAATGCGCGTTGCAGCCAGGGAAGGAGGAGAAAATAGTGACAGAGCTAGAGCGCGAGAGACAAGAGTGCGACAGAGAGAGAGAGAAGAGTGCGACAGGGAAGAGCGCGAGGTGTCGCCAGCTGGTGACAGATGCAAGTTGAAGAAAGTTAGCGCGCGGTGGCATATGTGGTGATGGTGGTAGGGCCACGGTGGCATATTGAGAGGTACGAGTATGGGGAGGTTTTCAGTAGGAAAGAAAATAAATAGAATATGGTTTGAATTGAGGTGTTAGGGGAAGTAATGAGGTGATGAAGAAAGTATGAGAGATAAAAATAGGGGAAAATGGCTAATGGCTAATTGCTTGAAGCTAATGGCTAATGCTGGAACATTTGAGACTGAGTGGTGATGGGTGGTGATGGAAAGTGAAAAGATAGATTAATTTCCCGTTGTGGTTCTTGAGTTTTCTAGAAAGACTTACAGGGAGAGGATCACCAGGATGGTTTCCCATTTCCCCTTTCTCGTTTCCCCTTTCTCGTTTCCCCTTTCCCGTTTCCAATTTCCCTTCTCATGTCTCATTTTCTAGCGATGGAACTCGGTGATGTTTCTATTTAGGAATGATGGGCGATTTTTGAATAGTCTTATAGCTTATAGTTTTATAGTTTAGAGGTATTTTGATGTAATTTGGTCGAACTATTATTCAAGGCCACTGGGTCCTTACTAATCAATTGACCCGTATTGGTGGCTATATCGTTTGATTTGTGATATCGCATGGTATTGAGGAGGGTCTGTAGTGGGCCGATATCCTTAACGAATACTGACACTTTCTATTATTTAGTGACACTTTCTATTATTACTGAGACTTTCTATTATTACTGATACTACCACTGTTTTACTGAGACTACTACTATTTTACTGAGACTACTATTGTTTTACTGAGAATTACCAGTACCGTAGGGAGACTTAGTTACTTACACAACGCAACCAAACGCCTTAATTTATAATCACTGTTGAATGAACCTAACGAAAAATACCACTTGGCTAATCTTATGCTGCTGATGTAATCTTATGGCGCTGGTAATGTTATGGCGCTGATATAATCTTTAGCTATACTAATTATAAGCCTTAGATTTAGGTGGTTTTGTGGCTTTCGACGGGAATGGTTATGTGTTTGGAATGGTTATGTGTTTGGATGCGTCGGGGTTCTACACTTGGACCCTTTTCTAGAAGCTCTAGTCGCGCGTCAGATATATAATCCAGCTGTGGAGAACCAATGACATATTCACTCATTGCGAACCAATGACATATTCATTGCCATTTCGAACCATTCCAGATGGTTTTAACAAATTAAATTGCCATAAACTTGCCAATTGATTCTTATTTAAGCTTAAAGTATTGGAGGCTTAGAAATTTCTAGAAACTCCAGGTGTTCTCAATGTATTTGGTGAGGTTTTGGTGGTATGATGGTGAATCAATTTGAAATTGGTGTCTATTATGAAAATCAAACCTTTTAATATCTATTTGTCTGAACTGAAGTGGTAGAATATTATGAATTTGATGTGCCAATAGAACCATTTAAATTAACATTCAAACCAGTAAATATAAAAATAAAAAAATTTGAAAAAACTAGAATTACTACTACGTGATAATATTAATTAAATATAAATGTTAGTCATTCGTTTATTCTTTCTATTAACTATATGTTTAGCTAATCGTGAGTTCAGGCCATTTGATAATTGAGATTTGATTTTTGAAATTGTTCACATTTTTCACATTTTTCACATTTTTACTTTCTTGTAACTTCCAAATTCTACTTGTTGTAGTTGCTATTCATTCATAATTACGAAATATGACATTAGTGAATGAAAGTTTGAATTTAAAATTGAGCCCAGGCTATATCTCCCCTTGATCAATAAAGGGCACCACTATTTATCATTTACTAAGTCTACATATCAATTTGTAATATCTGAAATTTACTTGATATTAATCTGCCAAGATTGATTTCCCATAATTGATGCTGAAAAGATTCTAGGGACTCTAAAAATTCTAAAGACTCTAAAAATTCTGGAACATTATTTAACATTATAAATGATTGATGACATGAAGTACCATGCCAGATGATTTGATGCGATTGCTTGTATCAGCCATTTGATGTTTGATGTTTGATGTTTGATGTTTTAATCTTTCGATCGTTCGATGTTTCGATGATTGAAGTTTCGACCTTTTGATGCCAATTCGCTGGAATCGAACTAATCATCTCAGTAATTCATCACCATTGGTATCAATTGAATCTTGGGAACTTTGAGGTAGAAAACTATCAATTACTCCCCAGATGGTGGAGTACCTCAAATCTTCAGGTAACTTATCTCCAAATCTTACCTTGCCATCAATACTTAATGAGATCAAACTTGAAGTGAATTTAACGATTTCCAAGTTATCAACATTAAGACTGGTACTCTTCAACAAATGGTGTTGAATTCCTGTCACTATGGGTCCATTTTTGAATTTAATTAGATCTCTATTGGGGACAGTAACTGTAATATTGCGTAGGTTTGAGTTGATGGTTTTCTCTCTGGTGCCATAGATAATTTCTATATCATCAATAACTCGTTCCAATACACTCGTATGGACATCAGGAATCCGCTCTTCGGTTTTTCCCGCAAGTTCCGTCAACATTCGATTGGTGATATTCAAAATATGCTTATTGGCTAACGAAAAGTCTCGGATCACTAGCGGAACTTCCAATTGCACCATATTTTCCAACACCGATATCAAATACTCTTCAGAAAAACTGGTGATCTTCTTCAACAATACCGTATTGAAATTTACGCTATCAATGCCACTAGAGATGAATATTAGTGTCTGCTTAGGAAGTAACGTACCACATCGTATCACCAAACAACTGATACGATGGTGGGCATTTTGCGTCCCCTGGTTGATATTGACTTGCTTGTAGATGTCTTGAGCCGACAGGTATCGAGGAATCAACTCTTCCAGCCGGGTATTGGTGATGTATTGATTGTAGAGGTGACGGGAAAGGTTCACTTTCAAATACTCAATTTGGGTCGGGGAGAGCTCAGACAAACTTTGGTTTGTTTTGTGAATCCGGAAGGATTGATTAACGAAGAGATCCACCGAGGTATCTACCGAAAGAGACATGGTAGTTGAAGTTTTGGTTGTTTACTTTAGTGGTTAGAATATGGGGTGTATCGGATCACGTGACTAGGGAATCAAAGATAAAAGGTTACCCTACCTAACTACAACATGTAAAATGTAAACTGTAAAAACTACTCCTTGGCCTCAGCCAAGCTGCATTCATTAATCATACATAACTGAGTGGTCCTGTTCAAATCACAAGCTTCCGAAGATGCTCATAATTTGGTGGATAGTTAAGCAGAAGCCTTAGCGACGTGCTCCAACAAGTCGACAACTCTGGTGGAGTAACCGTACTCGTTATCGTACCAAGAGATCAACTTAACGAAGGTTGGGGACAACAAGATACCGGCCTTTTGGTCAAAGATGGAAGAGTAAGAAGAACCCAAGAAGTCAGTGGAGACAACAGCGTCCTCAGTGTAACCCAAAACACCCTTCAATGCACCGTTAGAAGCAGACTTGATGGCCTCAGAGATTTCCTCGTAGGTGGCAGACTTCTTCAATCTGACGGTCAAGTCAACAACGGAGACATCGACGGTTGGGACTCTCAAAGACATACCGGTCAACTTACCGTTCAATTCTGGGATAACCTTACCGACCGCCTTAGCAGCACCAGTGGAAGATGGGATGATGTTACCGGAAGCGGTTCTACCTCCTCTCCAGTCCTTGTGAGATGGACCGTCAACGGTCTTTTGGGTGGCGGTGATAGAGTGAACGGTGGTCATCAAACCTTCCTCAATACCGAAGGTGTCGTTAATAACCTTAGCCAATGGAGCCAAACAGTTGGTGGTACAAGAGGCGTTGGAAACAATGTCGAGGTCTGGGGTGTACTTGTCCTCGTTAACACCAACAACGAACATTGGGGCGTCAGAAGATGGAGCAGTGATGATAACCTTCTTGGCACCACCTTCAATGTGCTTGTGAGCACCTTCCTTGGTGGTGAAAACACCGGTGGATTCAATGACAAAGTCAACACCAGCCTTACCCCATGGGATAGCAGCTGGGTCTCTTTCACCAAAGACCTTGATGGCGTGACCGTCAATGACCAAGTTGTCACCTTCGGACTTAACTTCACCTTGGTATCTACCGTGGGTGGAGTCGTACTTGAACATGTAAGAGGCGTAGTCTGGAGCAATGAATGGGTCATTGATGGCGACGACGTTGATGTCCTTTCTTTGCAAAGCAATTCTCAAGACCAAACGACCAATTCTGCCGAAACCGTTAATACCAATTGTAATAGCCATTGTTAGTGTGTGTAAGTGTGTATGAAGAGAAGAAAAAAACAGGGGGGATTGGGTTTAATTTATATGTCGGCGACGGGGCATAGTAGTCCATTCTGCAGTTTCGCACTGTCAGGGCCGTAGACGTCAGGTTGCCACCATGGAATTACAGGTTATGTCCCACATGGGGGTGGTGAATTTTCAGGGCCAGACTACCATGAAGGTTGTGGGGTTTGCCAGGGGGTGGGCCAATTGAGAGTAAGGAGGAGTGGGTGAGGATTTGGACCCGGTAGGGTAAATGTATAGTGAATAGTAGGGGGATCCCGACCTCCGCCGGGCCCCCGGACACCCCGGTGGTAAAGGTTCCGTTGCCCCAGCCCGGGATACGGGACACAGGACACTTGCACTGGGCTCGCCATAACCTGTACACCGCCAGGGTGCGGGTGAGTATTACTGGTTGCGCATGGCAGAACTCCGAGACCGAAAACCTCACACCACTGGGGTACATCCGGCCACGTCGGTAACCACAGTGTAGTGGGCGATATCGGACGGGGTGAATCCAATAGTAATGACCTTCAAGGGACCCAACGTGTGGTAGTGCAGGGTCAATGGCTTGTTTTAGCATGTTGGTTGAGTTATTTATTTCTAGGTGCAGGACCAACGAAGGAACGGTGCGATCTTATTGGTGGGATCCGGAAATTACCATGGAAAGTGGTGTTGAGTGATGGACAAGCCGAAGAATCTAAGGAAACGTCAGGGAAACGCAAGAAAACAAAAGAAATCCCAAGAAAAAAGTTCAGGGTAAGCACAAGAATTTTACATATCGGACTACAGAAAAAATCACCAAAATCACCGAAAATCACCATTGGAACTGCTGAATTGCCCAAGCTAACAATCCAGCAAGATGATCTTGGTATTGAACAGCCATTGGAGAACACCAATTCGTTTGGTGATATTTTGAGGATCTGTTGATCTCCCAATAAAGCTCAATTGGTTTAGTTTGGACGGATTTTCAAACTGGGGCCGGTTTTCATACTGGGGCCTTATTCACACCGAATCCAGCCGATTATCACTTCAGCATGAGGCCACTAAAAAGTTTTTGGAACATTTTGCCAGGGCTCAAGCAGATCACAGCAACCAAATTGGAATAATCATCAGGTCAAGTGAAGGTGGCAAAACATGTGACATGTGCTGAAGAAACGTCCGCTTATCCGTGGATTGTTTGTTCCACAGACCAAGGTGTGTCCCGAAGCCGCACGTCATCAGTCCATTAGGTGACGGGCCGGGGCCGGGGAAACGCCTCCTGTATATAGCCTGGAGTTAGTTTTGGTGGTTATTGGCATTAGTTTCTAGATGATAGATTGTTGAAGTGTAGATACAATGAAAATGTCGGGGATTTGGTAATTATTGGATTGCATTTCTCAAGATGGCTGGAAGGTGGTACATTTCAAAAATCTCAATTCTGATGGGCCAATGGCTGAGAACGTTTACCAATATCCTTCAGTTGATAAATTTCAGCCAGTATTAGGCAGCAAAGGTTCTGGTATCAACTTGGTAGTGATCTGATAAGCACAACTGAAATGATGACCTTGATTCACCCAGATACAGTGAGGGCTTTGGGATCCAAACATCCAATTCGGATTATTTGCAATAGCAGTGAATTGCAATATTCAACCCTTAGTGTTAGACATTTATGGAGTCGAGACTCTTAGAGTGTTTGGTCTTTCGTCAGTTCAAACGTATTCTATGGTATTAGGTAATGAAACGTTATCTGCTATTGAATTGGGATGTTTCACTATGTATCACTATTTGAGTTATTCTCCATGATTGAACTTGTTTCATGGTACATGAATGATTCCAGATTTGGACTTCTCTCATTGAAGAAATTCTAAACAAATCAAATCAATTCTATTCAAGTCTTGGAACTCCCAAATATCTTCCAGAATCAAAAAGATTTTCACCACAATCCATACCTCTCAAATAGAAATTTGTTCCATACAAAGTAAAATATCATTGTGAATCACCTTAAAATTTAACAATTACAATACTTCGATTAGTGATAGTTCAATTCTTCAATTAGTGATGGTTCAATATTTCGATCAGTGATGGTTCAAATATTCCGAGTATCTCAATGAAGACTTCATGGATTTCTTGTCACAGGTCTAACATGTGTTTTAAATAATTAAGAAACCTCTATTCACTCTATTTGGTAGTTTCCTCTTCAAACATTCAATACAACTAGTAAAATTAGACCATACAATTCAGCAACTTTATTCAACAGCTTGACTTGGAAGATAAACTGTTTCGAATCCACGTAATCTTTGTGCAAAAGTAGTCAATCAGTCAATCCAGCCAATCAACTCAATTCAACCCATCGGATCAAAATTCAAGGCTCTGTGTTGGTAATGATTTGATGATTTGAGGGTTTGATGATTTGAGGGTTTGATGATTTGAGGGTTTGATGATGAGTGTTAGGTGTCAAGTGTTAGTTTGTAATTGTTGCAATTGACAACCTCAGTCAATATTTCATGATATCTTGGTTAAGTCCGAACTCCGTGTCTTTGGACCACCGAGCCATGATCCGAATTACTAGGCTAGTATCAGGACAGGGATGACAGACAGGGGAAGTTTCCTAGAATTAATGGGTTGAAAGAAGATGAAATTGCCTTAGAACTCCCACGATGGTCAAGCTACCCAAGATGATTTATCACTCTAAAGTTTTTCTAAAGGATTTTTTATTGATGATACCGCCTTAGACACCAGAACTACCCATGTAGAACATCAGAATGATCCCACAAAACACTATTGGATCATCACCACTAGAATTGTAGTATCGGATCATCACCACTAGAATTGCATTATCGGCCCGATACCAGGCCGATTCATAGCTGATGCCTTCCGCTCACATGGCACTGTTGCTTTGTGGATGCTATGACTTCGCATAGTAACTTTTGTTACCAGTTGCTTATCATAGAAAGGTGCCCTGTAACCACCAAAGTTGCTAATTGCTTGAGACAAAAACATAAATTGGACTGAGCTTCTTCTACCATTGAATTTTATCCAACTGTATCCAATTAGTTTGCTGATTATCCTCACCCTAACCAACTCCTTCAAAACAACCCTTCAAAACAACCCCTTCAAAACAACCCCTTCAAAACAACCCCTATACAACAAACTCATCAGAACAACCCTAAAACAAACTCATCAAACAATGTCACTTCGTTTAATCAGTCTCAGCTCCGGCCATACCATTCCTTCTGTGGGTATGGGGTGCTACAACCTTCCGGTATCTCAAACAGCCTCGCTTGTATACGAAGCATGTAAGTTGGGATATCGTCACTTTGATACCGCTGTACTTTACAATAACGAGGAAGAAGTAGCTCAAGGTATCTTACAGTATCTTCAAGAGACCCCACTGGCCAAACGACTGGATTTCTTCTACACCACGAAGATTTGGGATAGTGAACAGGGCACCAAAGGTGCCACGGCTTCAATTGGTCGGATGATGCAAAATATAGGAGATTTGGAGTATATTGACCTTCTATTACTTCATTCACCACTTCCTGGAAGTCGTAGAAGACTTGAAAGTTATGCAGTAATGCAACAAGCTTTAGAAGAAGGAAAGATTCGCTCTATTGGAGTTTCCAATTATGGTCGTCATCATATTGAAGAACTTTTTACATGGGAAGGTTTACGTCATAAGCCAGTGGTGAACCAGATAGAAATAAGTCCATGGGTAATGAGAGAAGAATTAGCACAATGGTGTCTTTCTCAAGGGATCAATGTTGAAGCTTATGCTCCACTTACTCATGGAGGGAAATTACTGAGTGTAAAACCTGATTCTGGCTTGGGTAAAGCCTGTTCAAAGTATGATAAGTCACCAGCACAAATCTTGATTAAATGGTCACTTTCTAAGGGATATATTCCACTCCCTAAGTCCAAAACCCTAAGTAGATTAAGAGAGAATTTGGAAGTGAACGACTTTGAATTGACTAAAGAAGAAATTCAAGCTATTGATCAACCTGGTGCTTACGAGCCTACAGATTGGGAATGTACCGATGCTCCATAATGATTTCAGTTTAGAGATTCAATATTCGAGAGATTCAATATTTTGAAAGAATATTCTGAGACATTCATGGGCATCAAATTAGAAATTAGCCAGTCTAAAATCGTTTCTAGTTGAATAGTACAAAGCTAAATTTCATGTGAGAAATTCCACTTTCGGATTGCAGGTTTTCATAACATTCTAGCCCCCAGAAGTTAGCAAAGGGGTTCAAAATACAATGAACTCGGTGTTAACTGTTGGGTTCGGCATCATCTAACAACATAAACTTTATCAAACAATTAATTTTAGTCATGTTCTAAAAAGCAGGTCATCAAATCCCTTGCCATACTATTTTAATAGCTTATGAAATTTACTAGCCATTTCAATTTTAATTTCAGTTTCAAGTTAATATCGAAGACACCCTAAATGGAATCGACCACGGGGCTCATGTAGATACAACAAAAAACTGAACCCTTAGCCGTTTATACCAAAAGAGTCAAGATCTTTTCATCGGTATATTCATGACCTTTGGCCCAATATGGAAGTGACCGAATGGTTATGGAACTTCTCGGTTTAGTAATGACCACCTTCCTAAACTGAAGCACCAGATCGTGCCTTACACAAATTTCATTTAACTGTGGGCTTTGCTAGCATTTAAGGAAGCAAAGATGAAGCCAAGAAACTGATGAATATTTGTGAAGCAAGAGAAGAATAAAGTAATTGTTTCGAATGATGGAAGAATATCTGAATATGTGGAAATTTTCAAAGCCTAAATTGCTGGAACTTGGCTAGATTATGAGGAAATGATAGTTGTCAAATGGGGAGGTTACAAATCGGGCCGAGTCTGGACTCACCAGAAGCAGACTAAACAGTAAACCAATGTAACTAGTAAACCAACAACTAGTAAATATAACTAGTAAACCAATAACTAGTAAACCAATAACTAGTAAACCATCTAGTAAACCAATAACTAGTAAACCAATAACTAGTAAACCATCTAGTAAACCAATAACTAGTAAACCAATAACTAGTAAACCATCTAGTAAACCAATAACTAGTAAACCAATAACTAGTAAACCATCTAGTAAACCAATAACTAGTAAACCAATAACTAGTAAACCATCTAGTAAACCAATAACTAGTAAACCAATAACTAGTAAACCAATAACTAGTAAACCAATAACTAGTAAACCAATAACTAGTAAACCAATAACTAGTAAACCAATAACTAGTAAACCAATAACTAGTAAACTAGTACAACGAGTAACCAATATAACTAGTAACCAATAACTACTATCCAATATAACTAAACGAGTAATACCAGTAGATCCAGTTGAATTTACTATCTGTGTAATTTGGCATCCTGTGATGACTTGATGGTATGATGGTCCAGAGGGATCCAAAAAGATCCAAAGAGATGGTGTTAGGGTTCAGAGTACTTTACCTTAAGTTGGTGAACCACAAAACAACTTCCAATCCGAAACTGGAGGGGTCCTCACTAATCGTGGGTTGGGACTCATCAACTGAGGTTTAGGCAGGAAGTGCAATCGATTCACCATGTCTCCCTAAATTACCTCCCTACACGAACATCAGTCCTTATACAATCACCATACTACCAGTGTTCACCCAGAGTTTAACCACCATAGTACCACCACTCGTACATAATACAACCATAGACCATTGCTAGACATACCGAAAGGGTATAGATGCCCGGGCCAGTACCAGGGACTATCAAGAGCTACCAGATCATCACGCCAGAGGTTTATGATGCTCGGTTGTGCCACGCTTCATGATGCTAGGTGGATAATCAGTATTACGGAGATAGACCAACGAATTTGGAAGACTAACGAATTTGGAAGACTAACGAATTTGGAAGACTAACAAATTTGGAAGTACTACCGTGGGAGACAACAGGACTACAAACGCGGCCGGATAACTTGAAATCTGCGTAGAAGGCGCTGGTCCACCTTCTTCATCAATAGCCTAAGCCTTTGAGGTTGATCACAGCCCCCCAAATCCACGGTTGACTAAGATGCGCTCGGGAGGTGAAATTTCATCTATACATCAAGATATTGGCGGAGATGCATCGAGACCGCATCACTCAGGGACCAGATGGAGTTGGCCAACTACGAGGACAACCGAGCGGCTAAAGCTAAACAAGCAGTCCAACAGTATGACCACCAGACGGACCAATTACCGGGGATAGGGGAAAATACCATATTGACATGCTGGCAATTTGGTAATTGCGCATGTTGGCTGTTGACTTGAAATGGATTGAAATGGATTGAAATGCATTGAAATAGATCGAAATTACAAAAGGCGTCTTAGCATTACCACCAGGCGGACCATGAACCAAAAGAAATCAACCCAGAATAATCAACCAAACCAAACAAACCAAACAAATCAAAACAAATCAAACCAGATGAGTCCAGACCAGAGTGGCCTCCAGAACTTCAATACCCTCGAGAACTCCAGTACCCTCCAGAACTCCAAAACCAACTAAAATGAGAACTAATTGAACCAACCCAGAAATTCTAACTTAAACAAAGAGTGAAGAAATGAGAAGAAATTGGATGAAATTGGATGAAAGTGGAAGAAATCTATTGCTACTTGGCAATTTCTATTCGTGCCAGTTATCAAATTTTACTTGTCAGTGATTATTTTCTATTGAACCACTTCGTTCAAAATACGAAGGATTAACTCTGTTCCAGGATGGTTGTGGCGAGGGTTGCAGTTTCACCTGCAACTATAGTGACATTTACTCATACAACTTATGAGAACCATAGATAAGATGGAGTAAAATATTCGCTCGCTGGCCAAACCGTTTCAATTTGGAGAATGGAAAAAGAAGCATCACTTTAGTAATTGGCGGTGACCGACTTGCCGAGCCTCAATATCTACTACTATTGCCGTTCCCGCCCCACACTACACCCCAGATAATCCATTAAACAAAGGGTTTGAGGCAAAGGGTTCAGTTATAGTTAGTGGTTCGGAAGAATTGGGAAGCTGTGGAGAATTTACATTCTCATTGGCCCAGCCCCATCTATTATTACTAATTGTTAAACATGGTGTCAGTATAAGCATAAGCCTCCCATCATACCAATAGAGTTAGGCAATTACCAACCAGGGACAAGGGCGCAAACCCGGGATAGAATAATGTGATGGGAATCCCCCCCACCAGGCAAAAGTGACTATACCACAAGCCTCCGTACCACAAAGCCACAAAGCCACCACACCCTAGCTTAACCAGCCAGCAGATTCAGGAACAAAACAAACTTATTGCACTATTGCCCATTTGCCTTTTTACCCTTTTGCCTTTTTGCCTTGCCAATTCTTGCTATTCTGGTGATGCACGGAGTTCCATGGCATGGTGGCGAGCGCAGCCTTACCGCGTTATAACTCGACTATTAGCGAATTATTATCACTGCAGTCATGGCTTAATCATGCATATGTCAATAAAAAACCTTAAATCTTCAGGTAACATTATGAAGGTTATGGTCAGCATGGTTGGTCTATCAGCATCAGTATTGCTGGGTTAGCTGGGGATAGCTGGGGAGAGGTTGTAACGAAAGGGAAATAACTAAAAAAATTCTTGATGTGGTAAGGATGAAGTGGTAAGGGTGAATTATCATGGACTGTGATTTTTGGAATTGTCACTAGCACGGGGTCATGTTATGATCTTGGAGCCCTGTCAGGACGTTGATGGGTATTGTAAGGTATGGAAGTGTAGTACCACCAGGCTCGTATTTTGAGGGCACCACCAAACCCTGAAGACTAACAACGCACGAATCGGAGTTAATGATGATTTTTTTTTATTGTTTGAAGAGTAAGCTGGACTACAAGTACAAACCCAGCGCCAGCAACCATTAACCATTAAGAATTCCTTGACATATGAACAAAGGAACAACGACTCTAGATATCAAGTTAAGGCGTCGTGAGAGACGGCCCGAGAGATGTAACATGTAAGGTGTGGTTCCTAAGTTGGAAGTTGAAATTGAAGACAGGCAGATTTCACAACATCTGGTGGAAGGAAAAGAAATGAGGAAATGAGGATATGAGGAAATGGAGAAAATAAGGAGAAGAACTGGGAAGTTGAACAGATGTATAAGGTGTAGATAGAGAATAGGGGGTTGAGGTTTAGTGGATTTGGATGGGTTACAAGAGATTGTTGGGCATTAATAGAAAAGGAAGTAGTAAAGGAACATGAGGTTAATCAATACAAATAGTAAGTACTAGGTATCATAGAGGTTCAATGTAGGATGAGCTCATGAAGTTTAATTAAATGCGTAACCTGTAATCCAATTATAAATGCACCTAAGTTTGAGGTGTTATTAAAGAGAGTATAGGTGCATGGTGCAGAATATGCCGAGTTATAAATGTGCATAGTGCAGTTTCCAAAAAAATGCAATTCAATATTAATATGCATTTCAAGTAAATAAATATATTTAACTACTCCTACCTGCAGGATCACTAAACATTAAAATAACACTGGTTGAAAGCGGGGCTATATGCAGACAAAACTATCCTGAATATAGTTGAACCCTGCATTTTATTGATTGATTCACACTTGCGTTATCAGGATACTCGGTGTTTCGCTCAATATGGAAGGGATGAAGCTATTATGCAACTAGCTGCATGCCCCCCCCCCAAAATATAGCAACGGGGTTCAAACCCTCAATTTATAATACACAAACCTTAACACCCTGAGCTATTTTGTTATAGCCGCTCCATATTCTATACCTCTGCCGCATATCACTATATATATCCCACCACTTCCCCCTCATATGACTTTCTGATCTTTTAATTCATTAACCATCTCAACCATCTCAACTATTATTAACAATTATTTGTGAAATTCAACTATTCTCACTGCTTTGTTATATCCGTGCGAAACTTCCGTTCCGTGCTGCAGTGTTCATATAAAGGCCTCGCTACCTCACCACCATTGGCAATTTTTAAACCATGACCCACTCCCCTAGTGCTGACAGTTCACTGGGTCATTTCCATCATACCAAGAAGAAGAGAGTTGGAAAGGCTTGTGACCTGTGCCGAATCAAAAAGACCAAATGTGATGGAAAGAAGCCATGCTCTCGGTGTATTCTTGATAATAAGATTTGTGTATTCACCGAGAAGAAGAAACAACGGGAAAAGAGTCACCCAGTTGGATATGTGGAGCTTTTAGAAACTAGATTGGATATTCTTACTAAGGCGCTTGAAAAGTTGGTAGACCTCAGTACTCCTCACCTTGGATTCCTTCAAGAGTTAGTCGCCGAGCATGAAGCTAAGAAAGGCCTGTCACCAGAGGGTCGTAAGACATCGGTGAACTCGGGAAGCAGTTCTATCCGGGGCAAGTATTATGATTCTGATGATGAGGACTCTGACCATTATGATGACGATGAGAGTAATGATGAGCTTATCACCGACTCCGCCGTGCCTATTAATAAAGTGGTGGCATATTTGATTAATAAGGAACTGTTGCTCTCCAGTTTGCCAGTGGAATGGGAACGGGGGGCGTTGATTGCCGCCAACTTTAACCGTAAGGATATTGGAACTAGCTCCAAACTCTTTGCTGAACACAAGCTTAATGTCCAAGAGGAAGCCAAAGAAAACGCTGCCAATGGTGATTCAGGATTCTCCATTGGGGCATATCCTAATGGAGGCGAATTACTGTCTCAGACTTCTTCCATCAATCAAACCCATGCCAGTGACTTCGATAGTGATACCAACATCCTGTCAGGTCGTATTCAACGTTCATACACTGGTAATACCCTGGTGAAAACAGAACCTTCTTCACCACCAGGTATGGACGGATTCCCCAAACGGGCCAACTCGTTGTTTCTTCATCTGAATGGAAACAACTCCTCTACCATAGTAAATGGCGGCCTGGGAAGTGCCAATTCTTCCAGATCAAATAGTTCTGTTGGGCTCCTTACCACTAAGTTTGAAAACCAAGACTTGTCTTCAGCAGGAAACTCTCCACAAGACATGGCCTCTGGCCGTCAATTACTTCTGAGAAGGCCACAAAGGTCCAGTTCTCCTTCGCTGTCCAAGATGAAGAATAATGGTCACATACAGAAGAAGCCTCACCCTCCCAAGAATGATAGCTTTAAATCAGGAGTAGAACTCATGGCTTCTCGTGGACGCAGAAGAAGTTCTATGAGTCTCAATGGCTTACAATCCAACTATCCTGACCGTTCAAGTCTCTACGATAATGTGGTTTCTCTTTCTCCACAACCTTCACGTAATACTGATGCTGCTCTTTATGAAGGAAAGTTTGAAAAGTTTGATGACTTTGGAGGGCCAAATCTTGATGATTTTGGTCATAATTTCACAGAAATGTCTTCCGATTCTTTCAAAATGTCCTCCGAAGTACCGCCCTTAACTTCTCTCTTCGAACACCACCCCTCCATCGAACCTCACCACGATCACTTTATCCACTCGATTCCCACAGCACATTCAGAAATACTATCGATGTCTGAGATTCCATCCTCGGGAGGATTACTAGAAGAAGAAGGCTTCGAGTTCTTGAGTAATAGCCCCTATATGACCTGATGGGCTTTTGGGCTTTGGGCTTGTGTAATGTTTAATGACTATTTTTCGTATTATAGGGATACCGGCTGATCATGTAAGTCAAAGCAATGTAGAAAAAGCTACTTGGTAGTTTTACAGGGTGCTATTGAAAAATCCAGAACCAAAATCCAGCTAACAAGCAGGTGCTGGTTTATGGGGGGTTTGTTCTACTGTCTCAAAAAATAAAAAACTAATGCTGAACAAATAAAAAATCCGGTTAGTACAGGTGTCTGAGGAAGAGAAAATGCATTTTACATACATGATATGTATATGTAGAGTTAGCTGTATGCACCCATAACATGCAGGAAGCTGGGGCCAACTCAGGATGGGATTCCAAATTTGGTGATGATACGGCCAGTAAGTGGCGGGGGAGCCATGGAGGCTTACGGCGCCGCAACCGATGTTGATTACGATTATGCTACCCTTTAGTCATCAGCAAACTATCGGTCACGCATCACGTGGGTCTGGGCCCCATTCGATTCAAAGGTAGTTAAGCGATGGTCTCGGCCGAGACAATCGCACTTACCGCATGGGGACGATACCGCACCTTCTCGGTACTAGCCAGGTGTCCTATTGGTAGATAGGTCAGGAGGGATTTATAACAGTCGCCGGTTGCCTTGCTGATGACCTCTTGACATTGCTGACCTCCTGAACTCGACAGGTGTATAAACTATTCTTATGGTACTACTGTTTATGGTAATCATCACTTCAATTCATGCACTAATGCGCATACCTCCAGAATCACCTTATAGTCAAGTGGCATGGAGAATCCAAGGTCATTCTGGAACAAGTTAAGGTGTTGAGCAAAAGTGTAAGGTCATCAACTTTCATCAACTTCTTTTACTGATTCTATAACAAAGTGGTGTGAATAGGTGAGTATATTTATCATTAGTTAAGTCTTAGTAATAGATTCAATCCCCTAATAAAATCAACTCGGGGCTCCAGGCCATACAAAAACGGCTATTAGCTAATTTGGGTTAGTGATGCATAATGCTTCCGATCGGGGTGTGGTTGCAAATATTTGGCGGTGAAAATATCAGGCAGATGAATGTGCTTGAAACGTATTCTTAACCAACTAAACCACTGTGACTGAATGCATGCTGCACACCACCACAACTATGCAGTCAATCTGCCAGGGCCTAATTTAGTGAATAGCGCCGTAGTAAAGGAAGTTAGGAAGTTCAGCTTAGACTGGTTCAAACTTTATGGATTGAAATCTCAATCCATAATAGGAGCTCAACCTACCCCTAAAACTCTTGCTAGCGGAATCAGTCTAAAGTTCCATGGCCTGGGTTCACATCAGACATCTTATCCTGCATATAGTCCCTAAGCAAATTGGTTGCCTCATGTTCTATTTTTTAACCTTCGGTGGCATTTTGCAGGTTCAACGTCAGTGGTGCATACGCACCACCTTTAATTGTAATCACGCATACCATTCCCCAATTAGGGTGTAGCCATCTCTACCTCAACTGACCAAGGCTGAACCCTGCTGACGTCTGGCGTACCTTACAATTGACCTTACGATCAATCCCACAATAAATACCAAACTTCAAATTACTAATAATTGTGGCCTGACGCCAATTTCTGTTATCAATCTTAGCACTTTGGTTGTTTAGTTCTTAATTCTTCAACACTTTGGGGTTGCTGTTTCAGGGCTTCTAGCTATTCACTTGTGCTTCTTATTCATGGCTTTTTTCAACTAGCCTGGTTAACTATTTGATCCCATGTGAGTTGCGACACCGTTGTTACATGTGAGCACGAGGCACAGATAAATCTTGTCAAACCAAACCCCATTTGGCTTTACAGAATGCCCGCCAAGGTTCTACCAAGGTTCTACCAAGTCAAAGTTAAATAATTGAAGTCACATCAGCTAAACAGTCGCAATGATTGTCAATTAAGCAATGCTGCATGCCGCCTGAATATCTCAAGTGTGTTTGACAAGGAATTGTATTTATTTTTCTAGAGAAAATTTCCATGCACCTCGATGCAGAATAACTAACTGCAAGTACTATTTCATGTCGGATTTGTGACAATCTGAATTAGTAATTTTACTTGAACTAAAATGAATCCAAACCACCACAGAATTAGTGTGAAGAATATTATGAAATGCAAAAGAATTTTTTTGGGGATATGCCACAGTACTATAGAAATACAGGTTATGGGTTATTAATATCGTTTCCAATGGTTGCATCTAATGAAACAAGCGAAATTTTCAATATGCAAGTGTGTTCTAGCGAATTCATTCTTGGAGGACAAAGTTACTAATTAATTCATCATGTGTTTCCTCGGAAAGTTATTGGTTGCATGAAATTCTTGGTTCTGGTTCTTAATCCTGATTCTTGGTTCTTGGTTCCTGGTTCTCACAGTACGGCGGTTTCTTCTGGCTTCGTCGGCTTGTGGTCTTCTTTGGATTAGTGCCCAGATGCCCAGATGCCCAGATGAATGTGAATAAACCTAGAATAATCTGAGACAACATGGGTACTTCTCTTTTTGGACACTAGGTTTGTGGTCCTATCAACGATTTTGAAACATATGATGTTGGATTCTCGTGTTTGCTAATCAGCAAATCAGCAAATCAGCAAATCATGCAATGAACTTTATGCCATAACCAAGTCAAAACTAGAACCAATAGAATCATCACATCCAATATGCTCAGTATAACCAACGTGTTATTAACAAACCAATTTTTATTGATTAGGAGTTTAATGGTTTGATGAATCGAAGACAATACCTGATATTTCTTGCATTTGAAGCCCCGAAGACCAAATTTTTTGTTCTCTAGTTGACTAAATAGGTTAAGAATTAAATTAGCTACTTCCAAATTACTAAGTTGGCTATTAGCTACTAATTCGCAGGTTCACCAGCGGGATTATTAGCAGATGTATTACCTGTTTCATAAAGGGCTCTATTTTGATGTACTGTATTCTCTAGAAATAATTCTCGTGAAATTAAATATTAATTAGTTTGACTTGTATAGTTAATGCGCTGGGAGTAATTTATCGACTTTCCCCTCATAGAATCAAATTGAAAAGTAGTTGAAAATTTTTACCCATCACTTTTCAATTCACCTTAGGAACATGACAGAAATATAGGAGGCTTGAGCTACTTACCCTAAAAAGCAAACCAGTCAGAAACAAAACATATTTTCATATCCATTTCCATAATTATTACTTGATAGTTATTAGTTGTTAATGATGGTTAACAAAGTCGTAGGGGAACTATGATAAATGGTGAGAAACATTAGATTCATTTGTAAAGTATTGTTGTGTCCTTCACGATCAGACGGTAAACCAAGTGATATAATATGCTCAATACCGAGAAGTTCATAGATACCCGTGAATCTTTATCGATCCCCCACCTTAGTGAAACAAATGATAAGCATTAATCGCCCCATAATTCAAATATCAAGAATAATTGGATCCCCCACGGTGATCCGATTGGAAACTGAGATAGGCACGTTTATCAAGAATACTCGGGTTTAGTGAAACAAATGGTAATTATCATTAGACTTGAAGGTGAAGATATGATAGGCTTAGATTTGTTATGGTGATATGGTGAGCCAACTTAAGAAAAACTTGCTCTCCATACTGATACATAATTGCTCTACATAAGGGCAACCATTGCTTTCTGGCTTAGCGGGTCTGATGAGACTCCGATCAAGCTGTCTAGACTTTTGGGTCAAGATAATTTGGTCAATATTGAGAAAAGAAACCAAATCGATATCTGGTCGTTGTTGTGTAGGTTCAATTATATCTAAATTAAATTTTTCTAGAATGAAGGTTAATACGAAATGTTGCTTCCATGATCAACCTCTGCTGTCAGGAACATAAATGGATAAAGAGGAAATCCAGGAAAGGAGGCAAGAGGCTATACTATTTTATAGGCATAATTAGCAAAACTAGTATAATTAGAAGTAAACTTACATGAAAATTAGGTTTCAAATTACAAAATAAATTAGTGGCTGTAGTTAAGGCCGTGCCAAAAAGCCAAAAAGACAAAGACAAAAACACAACCTATTGAATTTGCTCTATCCAAACCCGTAAGTAGTCATGTCGATACGGCTTAATCAAGTCCGGCAACTGTGACGGAAGCCCGGTGGAACTAATTACAATAGCCGTGTGGGAGGAATTATACTGCTTTATGCATCCAGACTCTTCTTACCCCATCGTACATACCCGATAAAATCCTGGTAATGTCGAAGGAAATGGGAAATGGGAAATGGCAATGGAAGGAATTCCGTTGTTCAAACCACAAAGCCAAGTTTCTAGAACTTTAAACCGATTTGGGAATTGTTTGAGTAACTTTTAGGAAAGCTTAACCTAAAGCAGCCATCGGATTTATCAATACCAAGAGAATAAGGGAAAAGAGGAAAAGGGAAAAGAGAGAAAAAGGGGAAATGCTTCAATTGAATTGTTTGAGTAAGTTTGTTCATCTTGTGCATCCTACTACATTATAGAGTGTGTATATGGAGTGCATATATGTCACACGAAATTCTTTTTTTAAGGGTGATGCGGTGGCTCAATGGTAGAGCTTTCGACTCCAGATCGAAGGGTTGCAGGTTCAATTCCTGTCCGTGTCAATTCCTTTCTTTTTTTTTTTATACCATTGAAGAGACAACTGAAGAAACCATAGGAGACACCATGGAGGATCAAGAACTTAAATGAAGCAAAATTGATGTTGTTTGTCCAAAATTCTAGAAATGTTTGAAACTGAAGTAAATTGGATGGAACTCATATGATTAACGATTTTTTTTGCTTATTAGTTGAATTCACCAACTTTTCAATGAATTCTAACTTGATAATTCAAACAGAAATCATCGATCTTTGAAACTTAATGATTTCATTTTCTCTCTCCTTTAAGGTTAAGTTGTTTGGTAAATTTTTAACGTAGATTTGTTTATTTTTTGGAAATTGACATTTGAGCCTTGCTGAGCTGGGAAAACCCTCCGACCCCCAAATTTGGTATTGGAGACAATTTACAATTGTGATGTAAGCGAACGTAGACAAATAAATCTAGACCATTACCTTGAGCTGCTGGATAAGCTCCGTGGGGGATATGGTTAAACTCCGTGGGGGATATGGTTAAACTCCGTGGGGGATATGGTTTAACTCCGTGAGGGATATCGATAAACCTGTAAAATGCCTACATAAACATAAACATTGTGCACTTCTCCTAAAACTCGACTCTAAACCATCTGCAGTCCTGAATTTAGTCTTTTAGACTTTTAGACTTTTGCACTTTTGCACCGGTATTCCGTAATAGAAGGCTAATTAATGCACATAATTCGTAGATAATATTGTTGTTTTCATAACTCTATGTTACCCCAATTATGCCCCAATTATGCCCCTCCACATAACCCTAATTTTCCAAGAACCCCAGGAACCCCCGATATTTCTGGAACCCTCAAAGTTAGAGACATTATAGATTTTTTCTAGCAGTTTAGCAGTTTCATCTTAACCCCTAGTAATTTTCTAATGCTCAGCTAAAATCAAATCTTGATGAATTCTAATTATGGTCCAGGTACCAAAGATAATCCTAATATTAAATCCTGGTATATATCCATACATTAAATCCTAATGTTACATATTTGCGAACCGATTGGAATTATCTCCTACCCTGGAAAACTCAACCATGTCGAGCAAGTGAAGTTGTCGTTCATTCTGTACACGAGTATACCCTTGAAAATAGGAGAATTCAACAGGTGGGGTTGCGGACTTCGGACTTCTGATTTTTACATGCGCAATTAATGGAGGAGGCGTTATTGCGTTGTTGCGTCGTTATGTCTTTACGTCGTTATGTCGTTAGGTTATTGCGTCTTCTGGTCGGTCGTTGCGTCAGCCTCACGGCGCTTGAGCCGTACTTGGGTGTCGGCTAACTATCGTGGTGAAGTGGAGAAGTTGCATTGGGGAACCTACGGTCTATTGTCTTATCATGCATGTTGATTACAGGTTGGTAAATGTAAAATATAGGAAAAAGCGGCGTGTACATGCTGTTGCTGCAACATCCAGTTCAGCCTTATTAACTATTTTGTTGCCAACGGTCTTCTGTCACCTTAGCGAAAATCTGGGGATGACTACCTTAATAGGCATAATCTCCGGATAGTTACAGTTTATTCTGGGATTTGATCAGTTCCATTAACGCCTCGAATTCCGGACACCACCACCACCTATTGTTTTCTAACATGCATTAGTTCCTGTTTTCTTTGTACCATCTGCAATATGCACATTTAGGACTTAGTAACCAACTTAAGCATGGAATCAGTTGGAGTTTATTGGGGTGATATAGAGACCTGGGCATAATTACCAAGGAGATTGATCAGGGTCCGCCCATCATTGTGCTAATCAGGGATCCTCGGTAGAACAGACTACCAAACCTCTCGCGGAAGTGGAACTGTGGTTAGTGGAGGTTAAATGTAGTGAGATAGAGGAGGGATACCTTCTGACTAGACTCCTATAGACTAAGCTCCTGCAATATGAATGGTTTTAGTTGATGTACTACAAAAACTTCACAATAACTGCCCAAAGACCAAACAGACCGCACAATTTTAGGCCAATAATGTACCTTCATAGAAGCTGTAGATACTTCTACTATTTCTAGCAGATATATTGGATTATAAATCTTCCAATCAACAACCACAATCTTCTTTACTTAACATCATCAGCATCAAAGAAACAATATCTTCTTTGGAGCAAGATGCAATTCACCATCTTTTACCTTCAATTGGTTACAAGTATGAGAAATATATCCAATCATTTTATGAACACAAACTCTGTCTTCAATCGATAACATTAGATGTTTTATTTGTTTAGTCCTATGGAGTAACAGCTGGTGGACTCCAAAGAGTAACATTCAAGTTATGGAAGGAGCAACAATACTTGATTGTCATGAAGGTGAAGAGTCACTTGCGAAGTGGATAATCTTATGGGCTGAATCTTCTTCTCCATGAACTGGACATGAAGTACTTAAAAAATGATCTATAAAATCAAAAAAGTGACATAGTGGTCACCGGTTTCGATCTCATTGACTTATTGATATCATTAGGTCAACTCTGACTATACTGAGCTCTAAGATAGGTAGGATTATAGAATTAGTTTTCCTATTCTACAACAACAAATTTAATGAATATGATGACTCAAGCGATCAAATGGAAAGTTAACAAGAGTCAAGACAAATTTACAAATCATGTCATCTTCTCATATTTTCAGTGCCCAGTTCTGGTAAGATTCCCAATTAATTATTAATTACTATGTGGCTTGGTGCCAGGAAAAGAAGGTCAAGAGTGACTACATTTGATTATTTCAACAGAACTAAACATCTCCATCAAATGGATAGTGTTAGACTCACTAATGTCCAATTAACGTTTGATCAAATTGCCTATAAGGCCCTGTGAGGCTTCTCACCACCCTCAGTAACTCCATGACTGGAATAAGAGTCTCTCGTTGTATCCACTGGAAGTACATCCGTCCAATCCACCCTTTAGTTGTACGTCTACTGGCCTTGTTTACCTTGAGGTATGTTTACTTTGGCCATACTTTTGCTTTCATCTTGGATCGTTAAAGAAGATGATACAGTCGCATCTCAGTACTTCATCCAAAGGCCAGGATCCAAGGCCAAGATCCAATACCTCTGGGGTAACGAGCCTTCACGTGAGGGCACAGACTCCCTTTCCCCTGAACCTTGGCCCTGAACCTGAACCTTGGCCCCGAACCTGAACCTTAAATGTGGAGATGTCCCAAAGTACTACTGTGGTTAAGTGATATCTTGGCAAAGGTTAATTAATGAGATGCATACGGCTGCTTTCAGCGAGGGTTGCACAAATTTTGCACCCATGGGGAACCAAAAGAAACCAAAGAAACCAATCTAGGGATTTAGAGATGAGGAATGACGGATGATGGATGATGGATGAATAGTGTTGAATAGAGGGTTGACTTAAGGTTAAGAACTATAGCCTGGTTGCTATGGGGAAGTGGTTGGTCAATGGTCTAAATTGAATGGTCTGATTGAATCGTCTAATTGTATGGTGGTGTCTTGACCAATAGTATGGTTTGTATGGCCAAATTCCACCAAACAATCACTATTGCCGTAACATCTCATATTTGAGCACCTAACATCTCATATGATCCAGAGATTGAATTTCATTCCTATTTGGCCTGTATGGTAATAGATCATTTATTGTCTACAGGCCATTTGGTTTAATAATATCTATTCCACCTGTCATCTTCATATGAGACATCTACTACCAGATCTATCTTAATATTACCTTCTACTCATCACCTAATTCTAACGTTTATAAACTATAATCTATCCTCATACTCATATTATTAATGATAATACAGGCAAGGTTTCAGCAGCTGGATTCTTGGTATCTAGCTTCAAAAAGTCCACATACTTCGATACTTCTTCACAAACCTGTTGTTGTGGTAAATCAGAAAAGTCTCTCCAGAAATGCTTTCCTGTTAATGCTTTACATGCTACCCACCGTGAAATTGAATGGAATTTGAGTTCCCAATCGGTGGTTCCAAAGTCGGGATAACGTCCAAGTTTTCCAAGGTTTCTGCGGGTATAAATATCATCATAAGCATCAGGATGTTCCTTTGTGTTTTGAACGGCATTTATTTTGGGTCGGTGGATATGCAAGAACATCACCGAAGGATCATTGACCTTCTCGGACATTTGGTCCCAGAACTCTTTGAGTAAATCTTCAGTATAATCATTCTTCTGATATGGCCATAATCTTGTGTCAAGTCCTTTGGCAATCAACCACTCTCTCCATTCTTGAAGGAAATCTTCACTTTCTTGTGGATTATACTGCACAATTGTGGTTTCAAGAAATTGGTCTTTTTCATTCTGGAACCCAGCCAACCATGATTCTCGTGTCACCAAGTAATAAGGCTCATTCATTACATGTAATGCAGGGATGAATGTCTCACGGTCACCTTCGCCAAATACTCCCTGGAAGAGAAGTTCATAATAATGAGAATATCCAAACACATTATAATACAATGCAAGGAGGAAACTACGGTAGTGCATCCGTTTAGAGAACACCATTTGACCGGTTTCTCCTCCTAATGCTGGAGGGGCTCCTTCCAAGTCATGAAGCATAATATCTGTATCCCTGCCACGCTGAATATAATCAGTGAAACTATGATCATTGGGGATTCCATTCCGATTGACTGGCTCACCAAACTTGAACCTGGCAATATCGTAATAAGAGGGAGAAGTGCCCTTATGCCAAATATCTGGCCACAACAAGAACTTGGACTTCAAATATACTTCGGATTTGAGAAGAGTATCCACGTTTTGGGTAGGGAAATTGTCCGCATCTAAGGCGATGATATTATCGAAAGATGATACCAAAAGTCCCAAGATTTTCAATTGGAATCGTTCAAGCTGGAGTTTTTTAAGAAGCGAAGCTCCAATCTCTTTCTCGATCACCACACATCGACCATTAAGTTTAGGCAAGAGCTTCTCACAAATATAGTCATCATATTCGGATTCGAATGCAAGCACCAATTCAATGGGCAAAACTGACCCTGATTCCCGGATTTGTCCAATCACCGTGAGGGCACCCATGAGATACAGACTACCACCAGAAATCACGATCCCGTCGCCATCAGCAATCAGTCTGGGAGGCTCGGGCATATTCCGTAACAATGCCACTATTTGGTCATGTTTCGACTGGAGATCATGAAACAAGTCATCATTGAGAGGTTTTCCAAACCCTTTCAAAAACTTGCGGGAGAAACACGGGTTCCAAACGTTATTAAAACTATATCCATGTATGTTCTTTCCCCGAGGTACCGAGCCTGATGGAGCATGATGAAGAATGACGTTTTCAATCAAATCGTCATAGTACTTTTTATTGGAATACCTAGAAGCCATGGAGTCTTGTACTGCGTTGGTGATCTCGATATCGGGCTCATTACGGAATTCTGCCTTAAGTTGAGCTACCACTTCTTTTAACAAGTCGTCCTTCAATTCTTGGGTAAGATCTTTTCTAATTTGATCACCAATATGAAGATTATCTTCGATTGATTTAAAGAGGCGACTGGCGTATGCGGTTTCCACATGATTCTGGACAAATTTGAGAGGATCTGATTGGGTGATGGCCTCATCTTTGTTGATATCTTCCAACACAGACCGAAGAATTTCCGCATGGTTTAATGTCGGAGGAGTTGAAGATTTCAATAGGAGAAACAGACCTACCATCACAAGAGCCATCAACACGATCAAGAACTTGTCCCGGGAGAACCTTCGGAGTAGTGGATTCATTTTGAATTATGGAGTTTGAGTTTGAGTTTGAGTTCAAATAACCTTATCAATTGAGTTAGACTTGAGTCTTTATAGGAATGGGAATAGAAAGAGAGCACCACGAAATGTCACCCACTGCCTTGATTTGGATTGATAAGCTAAGTAGAACACACCAATCAGGAAAATTTCAAACAACGCCGGTAGTAGCAGACCAATACGATTGAAGGGTGGTGAAAAGTTCAGCAATGATCAAAGTAGACCCTGAAGTGAACCCAGAATTGAACAATGAACAATAAAAAGATCAAAGGAAAGGACAAAAAAGAGATTAAACCTTTTGAACAGAAGAAATGTCAGTGTACCAGCGACTTTGGCTAGTAATAGTTGCTTGGGTTGGGTTCGAACCAAATAGCTAGCAGGATCAGGATCAAGTGTCGGAAAGGATGGAAGTGACGACGATCTAATTTTGGGAGATTGGAAATCTTCACTCGCACCGGGAAACTGGGACAAAGAACAAAATCGGAACCACAGTTACTTGAAAGACGAAACCTCCAAAACACGAAATGTCACGTTGAAACTAGGATCACTGATAAGAACAACAGAGTACCAGTTTAATTGAGTAGATTGTAGGATTCACACGTGTCTAATGGCAACTAAGTCAGTTGTCGAACTTTATATATATCCCTATCATGCAGAATTACAGTGCTACATTGCTTGCGCCGGCATATCCAGGTCCATTTAAATGGGAAGATATCATAGCATAAGCCTCGAGGTTACCAAAGATGGAAGTGACAACACCAGAATGGCTTCCAAGAATGGCTCCCCCAGAATACCTACCATAGGTTATGAGTAAGGGGTATGCTACCTGGAATTGTATGTGATCTTCATCATTTTACTAGCCAAGCCAGAGATACATAATAATAGCGCGATGAGGCTTACTAAGATGCGGGAACGGAACAATTCAGGGGCAAGAGCGATGGAGCTAAACCTTTTGGCCAATAGTAAACGGCAGACGGCATACGGCGCGCGGGCCCACAGGATCGCGATTCCCAGCCCGTTATGGACTTGGTTGAATTTAATTGGCCACGGGGGTGTAGAGTCTTATTAGGAAACCCTTCATGCATGCCAGGGCTAAATATAGCTTGACAGGTGACGTTATTACAGTTTGATCAGTTAAGCGAAAATGCACGTGCGGGCTATGAAAAAAAACACTGCGGATTTGGAGTTATAAGCGCGACCGCCAGGGTGGGGGATCATATTATTGGTCGGTGCTCCTAACCTGGGTTTCAATATAGTATATGTTACGTAATGCTGCCACAATACTATAGTTTAGGTGCCAGTGTTGGTTATCTATATATGTGATACATACTATCTCTAGCTAAACCTCTTTCTTTCCTTCCACTTTGTACACGCCAAACAAGTAGGCGAGCCTGGTGATGACCAAATCAATGGCCATATCGATCAGATCTTTAGCCAAATTGACCTTAGATCCATCGATCTCCTTCCAGCATACCGCCAGTTCCTCAATAGGAATGCTTTGCATCTCCGCCAACAATAACACTTCCACATCAAAGATCCATCTCTCATTGTGCAAGTTGGGGAAAATGGCCCGAATAGCCTCGTAGTTGAAAAGTTTGAATCCACATTGAGTATCCTTAACACTTTGAACTCCAAAGATATACACCAACACATGCAACCCTCTCATCAAGAGGTTTCTGATAAACGTACGTTTGACCACTGCATCACTATTAACCATATGAGCACGAGACCCCACTATCACTCCTGGTTTGGTAGTACCCAACCGTTCGGTCCATCCATCAAGGTCACTGAATTGAGTGGCACCATCTGCGTCCACAAATAATCCATACTGTCCTCTGGCATGCAATAATCCGTGCGCCACGGCTCCTCCCTTGCCTCTATTCTTAGCCAAGGTTACCACTCTCATCACACCTGGCGCCAATCCGAATGCTACTGCCTTTTCCAAGGCAAAATCCCCCGTTCCATCATTGGATCCATCGTCGACAATCAACACCTCGTACTTGCTCTTGTACTTCTGCTCCAAAAATGCTAGACTTTCATCCAACATCACCCCCAAACGGTTGATCTCGTTGTAGCATGGAATCACAACACTTAACACCACTCCTTCATGGTTTCTATTGGTATCAATACTGGCTCTTTTCGGTAAGTTTCCGGTGTTATTCCCCGTGGTACGGTAGGTCAATTCTGAACCTACCGACTTGCGTGGAATGTGCGAGAAAAACACAACAGCGGCATACACCGTAATGAGACCCACGATGGCCAAGCTTACCACCAATATAGCCGCCTGGTTTAACGTGATCATTGGTAGGAAGTTCAGATGGTCAGTAGTTCGTCAACCTTGTTTGATAGACGCGCGTTGATATTGAGTTTGTGATTACGTAACTTATGGACACCCATAAACCTCATATATAATATTATCCTAAATAACTTATTTATTTTACGAAAAGGCTAACTTGGTGACTCTGTTGTTCAACACACGGGCATTGTTGACATAAATCTCCACCAATTCCTCAAACCGGAACCGATCCGTTCCTTGAAGAACTTTATCGATGGAATTAAATACTTCAAGAGTATCAATTTCCAATTCAATTTCAAAACTCTTATCATATGAGACAATGCGTTTTCCTGACAGATTTTTCAGTTCTCTAGGAATTAACACTTGAGTTAAATCGAATTGAGTAACGGTTTGAGAATGAGTCCAAGTGTTTCTCTTTTTTTCTCTCACTAATTGTGGTTGATTCCGTGCCACAAGTTGATCCACTGTAGTATCAGAAACTGGCATTTCAAGTGATAAGGATAATCTCAAATCATACATGGATGAGGGATTATGGATAAATAAATCGGAGATCCGTTGCTTCTCAATTCCATTGTAACGAGGAGGATTTAATGCATTATCCTTTGAAATTCTCACTGATTTAGGTTGCTCTCCTGGCTTATTCACTTGATGAAATGAATCGGTTATATCTGATTCCAACATATTGAATTTTCTTTTTGGTTTATTATTGTTTTTGCTCTTTTTAAGTTCATCTTGATAACTATGCTCCAATTCCAGGAAGAGTTTACTCACTTCGGTAAATGCTTTTTCATCCACTTGCATATCGAAATACACATCAGAATTGCTGGTATAAACACATTCAGTAGTGACATTCAAATTAATCCTTTTCCCACGCAGTTTATCCATGATAGTACCGAATTTCAATTCTAATTCAACGTGTTTCCGATTTTGCTCCGATACTTCCCTGAAATTAGCAAACACCCATTCTGCAATGGTTCTTGTTACTGAAGGTGGGGGTATAATCCCGGTGATACTACACTCCAAATCAACACTAGGAGTGGTGGAATAGTCAAACACCCTCTTGTCAGTAAACTTACTGGTACCGGGGGCATCGGTGACACTTTGGACCACCGTGACCCGAGTATCTTGCTTCTGATTGTCTCTGTGATGGCGAGCTTGGTTTGGTGGAATCCATACTTGTGCCCAGATAGGTGGGGTCTCGTACCTGGTGGGTTTGACTGAATTCTTGATCATCTTGATCTTACTGAGGTCATCATTATTTTCATCTTTACCAACGTCTTCTGGTTCTTTCTGTTCTTTTTGTTCTTCTTGTTCTTTTTGCTCTGTTTGTTCTACCTTTCTGGCACTTTCAAGCTCTTGGTTCTTCTTTAATTCAGACTCCAATTGGTTGAAGTCCTCATCCTCTTCATCATCTTCCTCTTGTTCTTCATCCTCATCATCTTCCTCGTCTTTTTCTACTCTTATCTCTGAATCATCGATGTCTTCATCCGACGAGTCTTTATTGGTAATATCAGCGATTGAGCTCCGTTGAACGGAGGATGAGATCTCTTGCGGGCCATTATTTGGTCTCATGGTGGGACTTCTTGGCTTAGGGAATCCCGATGGCTTCTCTGCAACCCCGTCATCATTCAATATATTCACTATGGAGTGTCTAGCCAGGGTAACCAGGCTAGTAGGTGATGATTCTGGAGCAGGTCTTGGTATGTCTTCAGACTCGCTGGGAGGTGACTCCTTATTCAAAATAGACCCCACGTTCATTTCTAATAATATTACAACGGTTTATGGTACAGGAAATTTGCGTGGTGGTTATGATGGTAAAGGTTGAATAGTGAATATCGGTCACCTTAAGGACTAGACATAACAAATATTGATGGTAGTGCGCCCACCGAGTTTACCAGTACCAAAGTAGAATATACAACTATAGAATTAGTTACTGGAAAGTCTGATACGTACAACCATATAAACTTGAATCTTATTGGATTGATGGCATAGCTTTGATATTGGTACTCCAAGGTATTTTCACGTGAATCTTACTTTGATGACCCAGAACATAAATTACAATACATAACATAGCTAGACACCTTAGACTGTTGAGATCCTTTTGATCCTTTAGATCCTTTAGATCTTTTTGGTCCTTAGCAGCCAAGACTCACTTAAATAGTAGACTCTCTCATCTAAGCAGCCAAGTTCTTGTTCAATCTTTTTTGAACGGCATCAATAAATTCTTCGGTGGTGACGTAACTGCTTCTGTCAGTCTTACCTTGAGTCAATGCTAAATCCTTAGTCATGATGTTGTCCTTGGAAACAGTTTCGATGGTGGCTCTCTCCAATTCTTCACCAAACTTAACCACATCATCAGTTTCGTCCAATTTACCTCTTTGAATAATACCCCTGGTCCAAGCAAAAATTGATGCGATGGAGTTGGTCGAAGTTTCCTTACCTTGTTGGTGTTGTCTGTAATGTCTGGTCACGGTACCATGAGCAGCTTCGGATTCGAATGCCTTTCCATCTGGAGTCATCAAAACTGAAGTCATTAAACCTAGAGATCCAAAACCTTGAGCGACAATGTCGGATTGCACATCACCATCGTAGTTCTTCATGGCAATGATGTAACCACCCTTGGATTTCAACATTTGAGCCACCATATCGTCGATCAATCTGTGCTCATACCAGATACCTGCCTCGTCGAACAATTTTTTATACTTGGAAGCATACAATCCCTCGAAAATATCCTTGAATCTACCATCGTATTTCTTTAAGATGGTGTTCTTGGTGGAAGAGAATAAGTTAAGTTTACGATCCAATGCCAATCTGAAAGAAGATTCAGCAAAGTCGGTAATGGAAGCGTCAGTGTTGTACATACCCAAGGCAACACCTGGTGCTTGGAAGTTGTAGACTGGGAAGCTTTGGGCTTCAGAGCCATCGGCTGGCTTGAAAACAAGTGATAATTCACCTGCCTTAGGAATCACCAAATCTGTAGCTTTGTACTGATCACCAAAAGCATGACGACCAATGATAATAGGTTGTTCCCAAGAGGGCACAATTCTTGGGATGTTGTCAATGACAATTGGTTCTCTGAACACTGTTCCTCCAAGGATATTTCTTAAGGTACCATTTGGAGAGAGCCACATCTTTTTAAGGCCGAATTCTTTGACTCTTTGTTCATCTGGAGTGATGGTAGCACACTTGACACCGACTTGATACTTGAGAATGGCATTGGCAGCATCCACAGTTACTTTGTCATCGGTCTCATCACGGTATTCAATACCCAAATCGTAATACTTCAAATCCACTTCAAGGTAAGGCAAGATCAACTTGTCTTTAATGAATTTCCAGATGATTCTGGTTTGTTCGTCACCATCCATTTCCACAATGGGATTCTTAACTGTGATTTTGGCCATGTTTGTTAAATTGTGCTTTTGTTGCAACCTGTTTCACCCTGCGAATCAACTCTTTATATACCCACAAATCACACAAATCACTGACATGTAATAGTAATGCACCCGGGGGTTTTCGGTGCGCTTCCGAACGAAATGCGACAACACTTACAAATGAGACACTTTCAGGACTAAAATATAAGGTTCACAAGAGGGGAATTGCCGTTGTTGGGTTGGAAAGCCTATCCTCCATATACTCACCATTTGGCATGGTAAATGTTTCACATTTCACATTTCACATTTAACCTTGATAGGTTTTGGTGATATCGGGTGTCGGAGCCAGATTCGGCTCCGGAGTCTGCTTATTCTACCCTTGATCACATTCGCGGTCTCAGGGCCATTCCCCACACTTGGCAGAACCCGAGTTATTCCAAAGTTGTGCCGCGGTAAGCGGTATGATGTGCCCGTTTCTTTCCGCCACGGGTTGGAGGAAGCACGGCACCTCTTTAGTAGAGCTAGTACCGTACTCGATAGTTTTAATGATTTAATGTAATTTGGTGGTTATGGGGAAGTTTGATAGTAACAGGGAACATTAGATGGTGACAGTTTGTTTTCTTCACTTAGGAGGTTGAAGTTCTCATAGCTAGGAAATTTTTCATATGGGATTCTAGAGAAATCCTTTCAAGACTGGTAAGCCGCGGGTTATTCATTGGAACACAGTAAGTATTAGATTCTCTTCCCTAATTGGGGCCTTGAGGTGTTCCGTCGGCATTAACACCAATGCACAAATGCAATCCACGGAACAAACCCCCAATAGCGTTACGAGCTTGGGTTTTTGTGGGGTCGCAAATACGGTAAAGTAGTATGCGATTTAATGTAGACCAAATGCCGCTACTGGTGTCTAGAGCCCAAATGAAACCAGATCCCCTTAACGCAAGCTCAGTATTGGAGGCGTATAATGGTCGAATGGTTATTATGACGAAAGATAACTTTAACTTTTCAAAGCATCAATTTCGCCCATGCTCTTTCGCAGTCTAGTTGAATCTTCGTCTACCCGAACTGTATTTTAGCAAAATAATCGACTTGGAGTTCTCGGCTTAGGCTTTGGATTTACGCTTACCAATCATGCAAAATCCACCTTGTTACTAGTTAGGATATGATTAGATATTGCAATATCCTTTGAACAAAGTAAACATGGAACAATCAATTATGTCATCAACCCCCAAAAGTGCGCCACATCACCACTTCAGTCCACATTCGCTGTCTTGTCACTCTTGGGAAACACACGAAGATGATAAGGATTTGCTTGGGTGCAAATCCAGTTAAGTCAATGGAATGAGTATGTGCTATGTGCTATGTGCTTTGTGCAATGTATAGATGATTTTTCTGTCAACTATGAAACAGATCTTTGAAACCTCTTGCCACATCGCAATCTTGTGAAAATAGAACTTTAGAGTGGAATTTTTGGTCTGTTCGAATCTTGAAAGCACTGGGGTATTTTATTGCCCAGCTGAATTTTCGAAGCTAATCAAAAATAGCAAGACAATTCTTAAGAATTTTAAAGTGTCTTTATCATTGGAATTCATCATTATGATTTGATTATATTCATTACATTCATCTTTGAATCTCACCCCACTTTATAAATTCATTCTTCAATTTGCAAATCGCATACATGTGAATGTAAAGAACTCTGAACTGACCAACATTTTCTGTTACTTGAGTGAAGTTGACCTCTTTTTGAGTCAACATAGGAGTTTTCCAATCAGAGGTGATTCCTAACTGTTCCATGTATTCTTTATCTGGAGCACTTAACAATATTGTCGTACTTGGTTCCCACTCATTAATATACTGGTTAACTAACACTTGTAGGTGAGTATATTCTTCATGTAAATTTTGCATTATAAGCTCCAATTTCCTGGAAGAACCAACGTTTGTTTTAAGCAAAAGGGTTTCAGATAGTGATATCACTGCATTATTCCGCTCATGTGAATTCTTAAAAAATGATACCAACATGATGAAGTATCTCATCATCAAAGGCTTTTCACATCGTATGGGAAAGAAACTGAAAGAATAAAAGTTATTAATATAATGGAGGAATTCACTTGATATATCATATGTTTGAGCAATACATATTTTCATGGCATTTTCTCTGATCCGGACTAATGGAACCGGTTCATTCTTTTGTACGGTGTGCTCTTGCATGGTTTGGTCAAATTCACCAAACAAATCCACTAAGGCATAGTTGCTTTTAGATATCAATTCTTGGATCATTAAAATCAATTGTTCCAAGCCATCTGATTCTTTAGCTATTGAAGTAAGTAAATTTTCAAAGTGACTATTCAGAAGCAAAGAACTAATGATAGTTTGTAACTCCGTAAACGGAGCTAAGGCTCTGAAAATTGACGAGAGTAAGGAGAACGATTGAAATTTGGTAGAATTCTTTAATATCCCATTCAAGAACAATGATTCGAAATCTTTATAGAATCTTGTTCTTGTAAGATCAGTAGATGCTTGAAGTATTTGAAAATATACCCCCAAATAGAATGAAAATACTTCCATATTAAATCCATTGGTCATAGCAATTTTGAAAAAATGATCGATAACAGCTTGATTTAAATTTGAATAGTTCACAATATAATGATCCAATGGTGGAACTGTTTTACTGAGATGGACTAATTCCACTAACGTGGGTATCAATTGATTGTTACCCATTTCAAAAATCAAAAATTGTAAATGATCAAGAATTGTGAGTCTTGAGATGGTTTTGGTTTCTTCAACCTCTGTCTCATTTAACATGTAGAATAAACCAGATGAGAATTTGCTGTAGAATTCAACCAATTTAACTAAAATAATTTCCATATAATAATAGTGGATTTTAGCAAAATATGAAAAATCAGAAAAATTATGCAAAAATTGTTTCACCGTCAGTGTCCACTTCACCAAGAATTGTACCTTCAAATAATCAAGCTTCACCACTTCAGCACAGATCTCAATAATAAGTTGACATTGATGTTTCAAAAGCAGAAACGAAATCGAATGAAGTTCAAGGCTTACCAACGCATAGAAGAATCCATTACTCACCAAATCATCCACATTATTGGACACTTCCACGTCCCCCAATAAGTCTATTAGAGACATTTCACACATTCCTTCATCTTTGGCCTTCTATGTTAGTATTATAACTTGAGTTTGAGTGTAAAGTCATAGATTCACTTACAGCATATTTTAGTAACCCTTTAAGCGCTTGTTCATGGGCCAAAATGGGAGGCAAAACCTCGTTTTTTGATCTTTTTGTAGGTTTAATCAGTGACAATTTCTTCAAAACATGATTGAAAGGTTTCAGGGACTTCGAAATCCAGATTTTATTCATTGATGGACCAATTATATCTATTAGAGTGATGGTAAATGTGGAGATTATTCGCGCTGAAACACTTGAAATTGCAGCCAAAAAATTGCCTGAAACAACCACATTTATTCCTCATATAAATTACACCAATAAAGGAGTTTCCCAGTAAACCTCCTGATTCATACTAAAATGTCATTAAGTTCAACCTCAAGTTCATCTCACGAATACTCTTACAACAAATTTGGTTCGAGAGCTTCGAAACCACTCCGTATAAAGCCAGAACTAGAAGATGGAATGATGGCAAAAAGAACAAAGAGTTTGACTCAAAAACACCCCGATACAGTAGAAAATGATTATTCTAACAATTATATTCATACTGGAGTGGCGCCGGTAGAATTTATTAGAAACATCGAAAATCCGGCGGAAGGGTACCCCAAATTGTCTAAGCTACATGATCTCAAAAAAGACCAAGTTAAAAAGTATGCTGTTCAACCTTTTGGAGCCAGAGTATCTACCAACAAAATCGTGTCTGCATTGAATCATTGGATCAACAATTATGAGCTCAAATTCGATGTGATTATGATCGGTGCATTAGTTGAGAATCAGTTCATTCTTCCTATTCTTCTAAATCTTCCAATCCATAAATTATGTGCTAAACCAGGATTTCTATTCATATGGTCAACTACTCATAAAATCCAAGAACTCACTAAAGTATTGAATAATGAAAATTTCAACAAGAAGTTCAGACGGTCAGAGGAATTGATATTCTTGCCATTGAATAAAAACTCTGCTTATTATCCCCAAGATGAGAAGTATTCCTCCCTTTTTGAAAAGCAACAATGGCACTGTTGGATGTGTATCACGGGAACCGTACGGAGGTCAAGTGACAACCATTTGATTCATTGTAATGTTGACACCGACTTACAAGTAGAGTCTCCTCTGATTGCAAGACAGAACGACGCAGTTCCTGATTCTATTTACAAGATTGCAGAGAACTTTTCCAACTCAAACAGGAGATTACACATAATTCCTTCAAAGATAGGCTACAATTTAGTACCTCGTATGAGGCCTGGATGGGTCATCATGGGTCCAGATGTACTTATTGACAACTTCGACCCCGAGACTTACCAAGAGGAGTTATACACGAAATCGGTGGTGAAATACGTTCAAATTAATGGGAAACCATCCCCTCAATTTTTAGTACCTCAAACAAACGAAATCGAAGAGTTACGTCCAAAAAGTCCAATTGCTTCTTGAAGTCTAATGTTAGTATTGAAACGTGAAAATACGGTCTATTGATCAGATAAAATGATGAATGTTGGATAGGAGGGTTATCAGCATCGTCGCAACTAAGAGTGAGCTGAGTTAGGTTATCATCACAACAATAGATATTCGATAATCACATACCTTTTCTTGCGGGTGTCTAGTCTAGAGTTGAAAACCATGCGTGATGGGTGCTTTTATACTATTTTTTTTGCTAAGGCCGGGTAATGGTGCGAGAAATGGAAGGTCGGGTCTAACCCTGGAGAAGAAGATGGAGTAGACATTTGCTTAAATAAAAAGGTACTTTAGCTTTACAATCGGGAATACGATGGCTTTGAAGGAGATTTACCTTAAAAATTGCTAGCAGCTTATGGAAATATCAACAAATTTGATGAAACACCAATTGACATAAAATGCAGCTACAATATTTAGCCAATGTGTTTGAAACATAATTGAAACTCTAGAAATGTTGGTGGTATCAATAAAATATCATTGACATCATATACTGATTTACTTTCGAAAATAGGAAAGGGTGAGAGAAGAGGGTGAATAATTACAGAGCTTAGTGGAGAGAATGTTGATTGTAACCCATGAATTATGGTTCAATGGATCATGGTCCACTTTCAACATCTACAAAATATTTACAGTGGGTGCAATAGTTGCAGGTAAGTTGACTACAATCGTATTATTACAACCATTATTATTATTATCAAAAGAATAATTTCAGTTATATTTGGCATCCACCTTCAAAAGCTAGATAATATGGACTCAAAAATGTAAAGCACCCCTCGACACGCTTATTATTCACGGCGTCATTGCAAGGGATGGTTTTGGTGACAACTGGTTCATGGTCGTATCGCACATCGTATACAGCACAGCCCCATGATATTTGTCCAAATTAGCTACGGTACGTCAATATAATCAATCACCATCACAACCAGTGGAAAAATTCAAAATCAAGAAATGGTTGCGTGGTCTAGTTGGTTATGGCATCTGCTTAACACGCAGAACGTCCCCAGTTCGATCCTGGGCGGAATCATTTTTTTGCACAATTAAAGTAACCACAATCTCATCTCCTGACTTAGGAAGCACTGCACACAGATGTCTTCCCTCTCCACTATGCATATCCACTACCTGCCCATCGCTTCCGAACCTCCCTCCTTGGTGCCAACAATACATTCTTACGCACTACACTCCGTCATTCGTATCGGTAATGTCGGGTGCCAAAAGGTCTAGGGGCCCCAGTTTCTCCCCAAAATACCACCCAATTCTCCCAAAATCTCTCTTGAGCCTCTAAACTTGTTACCATCCCTTCCATCTCCTAAAAATGCATAATTATCCTATTGATCGTGTTTGATATCCGTAGCAAATCGCTCTATAAATACCATCTCTGGATTGTGTCCCCTCCGGGCTTACGCCTGATCCTCCGCCTACCCACCCGAACGCTCACCACCACCCTCCCCATGCAGGACGGTTTTAGCAGCACTCCTTACAACACAGCCAAGCAGGTTCCATTAACCACCACTAGCTTTGTTTCTTTCCGGCTTCCACCTAAGAACTTCTACTTCCTCCCTCCTCCCGTGTGGATCCAAACCTATTGTCTTTCTCCGTGTTCCCCTAATAGTTTCCCGCTACCCGCTTCAAACTGTTCCTATTGCCCTTCTATAACCACGATTGTCGCCTCGCATCAACGTGCTCTGGATAGTTAATTACCACCACCCGGCCAAAACCATCCATTCGGCCATCTACAAGTGTGTTGATCCGCCAGCAGACTCAAACCCCACCGAGACCCCCACCAAAAACATCACGTTACATCCAATCTTGGTCCGTGTGCCCAGGGTCCTAGTGTGGTGACTGTTGTAATTAAGCGAGCCATCAGTCACGTCAATCATCATAATCATCATCTCATATTCCACCAATCATGTCATTTCCCTTGCTAGCCACTCTTCATGATGAGGTCCGTGAATCGGTAGAACTCAAGAATCAAGTCACGTCTTTGATCCAGCTTTTTCTCAAATATCTCAAAGAGCCTCGTTATCAATCCCCCTTGACTATTGATGAGCTCTCATCCCTTTTCCGCTACTTCTACAAGGACTTGCATTCTTTGATCATTCATGCGTACACCCAGTCTAACAGTACAAAAAAGCTGCTTATAGCTGGCTCTGCTACCTTCAACCAGAACCCTAAAACCTTTGACTACTTGTTGGCCATCGCTAACTACAGCACCTCCTCCATTAAGTTGTTGAAGCGTACCGACTCCGATGCGTTATACCAGCTTCGTGTATTCAATTACTACAAGTTTCTCACCATCTTTGAATCCATTGAGCTAGCACAACGCACTCTTTACACCTCCCTTAATAACGCAGAGGAGTCACTTTTCGATAAGATCTTCCGATTTGATGAACGTGATGTCATTTACCAGGAGTTCTTGGAGGAGAAGTTGGATCTTCTTAAACGTCTCAACGTCCCCTTCTCTCATTTCATCGAAAGCACTTATCCCGGTTTAATCGAATTGATAGAGAATATCCCTGAAGAAGACGTTCAAGAATTAAATGAACCTTTGGCCGATCTCAAATCAAATGTTACACCATACTCGAAAATCGTATCTATTGTCCAGTTGCATAAGACCCTTATCAAAATATTGGTCAAAAATGGTTTCGAAAATAAAGCATTGAGTAACGATGTATTGTTACCAGCACTTATTTACCTTGTCATCTACAAATTAGATAATAAGGCTGATTTGTACCTCAACTTCATATTCATCAAAAATTTCATGTGTGTCTTGGATCCCTACAAGGTTGAATTGTTTAATGTCACCTTAAGCTCCTACATTCCAATTGATAGATCAACCAAACCTATCTCCAACAAGTACAGACAATGTCAGTTTTTCGATTTACTTAATCTCAGTGAAACTCAATCCGAACCTGAACAATTGGAACATGAAATTGCTGACGACTTCAAATTTTACGATAATGATAAAGAGTTAACCAACTATATCTTACAAAATTTCTTGAATAATGGTGAAATTAACTTTTACTCAACTAATTTCGAAGCTATTATCATGTACATTTCTGATATTACTATTAATGAATTACCCACGGAATATAACACCGAAATCGATATTTCGAATAAGATATTGAATATGAGTCTTCTGAAACTTGTGGATGAAGAATTATCAACACATTTCAAGTTTCCAAGTGGTGAACTCGAAGAAGAAATTAAACCCAAGGATGAGCTTGAAAAATCACGTTCTCGATCTTCTTCTATATTGAACACTATTAGCAATAGGTTAAATGAGACTAGATCAAGATCGAATAGCTCAATTATGAACAGTTTGAAATCTTCAAACATTTCTCTTTCCAAGGAAAACTTTCCAACATTAGCTAATGAAACGGAATCACTCAATTCTCCCACCACAGAAAACTCTGAAAATATTAGCTTGTCTATGATGAAGAATCTTTTGGGTAGAATTGGATCAGTTTCAGTTCTGCAATTCAAGCCTTCAGAAGACGCAACCCCAAATGACAATTCGAATGACGACGAAACAGTTGTTAACACACCTCATAAGCGCTCAAGCTCTTTAATCAATAGACTCTCACCCAATCATACCAGAACAAGGTCATCTTCGCTTGAGAACAATCTGCCCATCTTGATGAATTCGAGCAGTTCAAACAAGAGAAATTCCATCACATCTAAATTCACCAATGGAGTATCAGAATTCATGACAAAACTCAACACCAACAGCTATCCAGCCCTTCAACCTACCAATAAAAACGTTTCCAATAGCTCGCTTCAATCCTTAGATAACGGCGCAGAACCGGATTCTGCTTCTAATGTTCCAAGAAGACCTGAATATACTCGCAGCAGAACTACAAGCTTACAGATTATGGATAAATGGCTAAATAATATTAGTGGCAGTCAAGCTAAACCTACATTGGCCACCAATTCAGAGGAGCTAGACATCAAGGAATTGATTCAGTTTCAGAACAAAGATTTTGACCAATTATCCATCAAAGACTTGCGGTTGATGAAGTTATATTATGATCAACTTTGTCTGGAAATTGTTCGCAACGAGAATTTCAATGCTCAAACAGTACCAAATACTCCAGGAGGAGGAGGCCGCAATGGTCTTGGAGGCTCGCCTGGACAGGTAAATATCCCGGTGCCATCGCGTGATGTTCTTGAAGCTGCACCCGAAGCTGATCTAGTATCTCAACCTATTGTCGTTACAGCCATTACCCATACTGCAGCTCCAGAAACTGATGATAGTACTAGTCTCTAGTATGCAGGAGGAGGAGAAGGGTGCAGAATTTATTTCCAGAACAATCTTTACTACATAGGACGCAACACATAAATACCAATTCATTTTCTTTAGTATTAATTCTTCTTCCATGTAATGAGAACTCGGAAACATTCCCGTTCATCCGATGAAGACATCCGCCTTGGTGGCAAGCGGATCAAATTGGATAGTTTATTTGGAAGTCTCAATCTTGGATCCGATCCAAAGCCTTATGTGATACCCCAAGTCCGAATCCAAAAGCCTGACCACAAACCTGCTCGGTCCAATGTCAATATACCCTCCGATCTCAACAGTTACATAGCAGAGAAGATGGTTCATCACTACAATAGCATGATGACTTCAAAGTTTGCCTTGATTCCTTGGTATGACCCACGTACATTTGTGGTGTATCGATTCCAACGGTGGATGCTTCGTATGTTCAACAAGTTTATTGTGCGATACAACTATCAAAACAACACCCATGTGTCGCGAGCAGGTCACTATACCAAAATGATGATAATGGTGGCCCAAAATGGCATGAGCCAGCAGCAATTATTTGGGATCATCCTCGAAGAAAACCAGCTTGAATTAAAGAAGTTGAACCAGAAACGTCATAAGCTTGAACAACTTGATAGCGACAACACGTTTAAGGATGTGAGTTACACTTACTGGGACCATGAGGCCAAAGTGAACCATGATGTGCTGGTGAATATGAGCCGAATGAATCAGACAGATGCCAACGAAATGCAAACCGATGATGTTGTGGACAGTATGGATAGTATGGATACCATGGAAGTTGATGGGTTCGACACCGTGGATGGGTCTATCGAATCCAATTATGGATCTTACTACTACGATTACAGAGATATGGATAATCACCGGTGATAAGGGTCCTAGAACCCTGGTAAACTCAAAGAACCCTGATAAATTCACCCCAAAGAATGGGATTTTTTCAAGGAAAATGATTGGATAAATCCCAATATTCATTATCCATTATCTAATACACTTACGCGACGTCGGGACTTCTTACCATTAGGAGAATGTTGGTTGTTACTTAATTCCCGTTATCTACCATATCACATGATCCTCATAATCGCAAATTTCATCATCTCATTACCAAGAAGTTAGTCTGGAACCATCACCCGAAAGCATGACTTCTATTCTCCATCTACCGTCGGAAGTTGTCATACGCATCTTCAACTATTTCACTCCGGAAGAAACGTTTTCGTTAATCCAAAAACTCGAGAAGCATCAGCATGAAAACCAAGTAAGAACCATCGTGAGTCTTATGTACCAACGACTTTTTAACGGGAAGATCATGATCGTGAATGGTGAGCCCAATGAGACTATGACTGGCGACACCGTGTTGTCGGTAGAATCATTTGAGAGGAATTTCCAGGTCAATAGCTTCGAAAATGACATGTTCAAAAGGGTACGCCCAAACTCCATCGAGTTCAACTTCACCAGGAGATCGAAGGATTATCGTACATATACCGATAATCTCTATCATTTCAACCGATTAATGGAAGGCGATACTCATGGTCATGGCAGCAAAGGCATGAGAGATTATTTTGGTCAGACATTACAAATGACCTTCTATGCTGACGCAAACTTGCACATGGTGGATAATCCTACTTCATTACTGACGGTTCTCCTTAAAACCATCATTAATCTTGCTACAAATTCACAAATTACTCCATCTTTAACACTGCTAACGGTGAAATCATCCGATATTGGCAGTATACTAGTATCTCAGTGGATACAGTTATTTCTGAAATTTATCAACCTAAGGTATTTGGATCTCTCAGATAATTTGATCAAATCGACTTTTGAAGATCATAACGACGTGATAAGCAAATTCAAGCTACCGATGGAACTTGAAGTGTTGATGCTCGATTGTAATTCGCTTCATTTTATTTCGTGGGATTTCATCAGAATACTTCCCTCTTCATTAAGAGTGCTTCGTTTAAAGAATAATAATATTCGAGACTTCTGTGCCTTACCCAATCCTCAAACACTTCAACATTACCTTCCCAACCTTATTACACTTGATTTGAGTAACAACCCACTTCCGGTAGTAAATTATAACATTTTCAAGTGTTCACCTTCCAAACAACTTTTCATAGATTTTAGAGATACCGCGTTGAACTCCCATGATTTGAAGCAGGCTTCCCATCGTTTGGGGTTTCAACTAATCCAATGAATAGGTGGACATACCCACAGTTTTATCTCATTGAAACATCCCTTAATATCATATTCCCCTAGAATCCCCTAGAATCCCCTAGAATTCCTTAGATCTCCCTAGATCTCCCTAGAATTCCCCTAGATCTCCCTAGATCTCCCCTAGAACCCCTTAGAATTTCCTAGAGCTCTTTCTAATATTCGATAACTCCACATTACTGAAGATTTTCTAATAAATTGCAGTATTGGGTTATGTCTCTAGGATGTTCCTCGATCTAGTGCTTCAACGGCTACCGCGATCGTACCCAAATCTTCCGCTAGATTGGCCGAAGTCGCGCTTAAGTCTCTCTAAAGTCGCAAACTGTAGCTTGATTCTGTGGTCTTTTTCTCAGTTTTCTGCTTGTCTCTAATCAGTCCTCACTGAGTCCTCGCTAACTTCTCGCTGAGTTCTCGCTGAGCTCTCCCTAGAACGAATTAGTGGTCCTTCATTTCCTCACTAATCAACTCCGTAATCGCCACTCGCAATTTTGCACCAATATTACCACTCAACCTCCAACACCATGTTGGGTATCTACAGACTAGGCATACCCAGAGCCTTCAAATCTGCTTTCCCAAGGCCGGTACGGCTTGTGCCTACACTTTCGTTTCATACCCCGTCCATTAGGCATCTAATCCCCATCTCTCCCATGACAATCTCCGGATTGCCCAACCTCCACCAATCTCAAGTACGATTCAATTCAACAATATCACAATCATCAGGGAGTACCAATGACTCCCAACCTCCTCCAAAACCAAAGCCTCTGTCGCTCTGGAACGACATTGTCCGCTTATTCAAGTTGGCCAGACCAGAATATAAGCTTCTCTTCTTTGCATTGATGTGTTTGATTGCAACATCTGCCACCTCGATGTCGGTGCCACTTTTCATTGGAAAAATCATCGACACCACCAAGGCTCCATGCGGAGAACACCCTGATGATGAAACCGAAGACCGTATGATCATGGGCCTTCCACCAGTTCAATTCTATTCTGCGTTGTGCGTACTCTTTGTAGGTGGAGCAGTGGCCAATTTCGGAAGATCATATCTTTTAAGGATGGTGGGTGAACGGTTCGTTGCTAGATTGAGATCTCGATTGTTTTCCAAAATCCTTAGCCAGGATGCCTACTTTTTCGATGTGGGTCCTACCAAAACCGGAATGAAAACTGGGGATTTGATCTCGAGATTATCTAGTGATACCCAAGTAATTTCAAAGACTTTGAGTGGAAATGTCAGCGATGGTGCCCGCTCATTAATTAGTGGTTTGGTAGGATTGTCCATGATGTGTTTCGTATCTTGGAAATTGACCCTTTGTATGAGTCTTTTATTCCCACCATTGATCGTGATGTCTTCTGTCTATGGACGTAAAATAAAAGTGCTTTCAAGACAAGTACAAGAGAACTTGGGATTAATGACAAAAGTCACCGAGGAGAAACTCAATGGATTGAAAACAATCCAAAGTTTCTCCCGTCAAAAATCGGTGGTACATGAGTATAACCGAGAAATCAAAAATATATTCGATACTTCATTGAAAGAAGGAAAATTGAGTGGAATTTACTATGGTATCAATGGATTGTTAGGAAATGTGTCGATAATTGGTCTTTTGATTGTTGGTACTCAACTTATTGGGAATGGAGAATTAACTATTGGAGAATTATCCAGTTTCATGATGTACGCTATATATACTGGATCCTCGGTATTTGGTTTGGGTAACTTCTACACTGAATTGATGAAGGGTATTGGTGCTGCCGAACGTATATTTGAATTGATTGAACTGAAGCCCAGTATCACCACCAGTATTGGGAAGAAAGTACCAGATATTTATGGCGATATCAAATTCAAAAACATCAAATTCAATTATCCATCAAGACCAGATAGTATGATATTCCGTCACTTGGATTTAACCATTCCTCTTGGTGCCAATGTATGTTTTGTTGGACCATCAGGAAGTGGAAAATCTACTATTCTGCAATTGCTTCTCAGATTCTACGACCCAATAGCTGGTGAGGTCACCATTAATAATCATGATATTCGTGATTTGAATTTGAATCACTATCGGTCCAAACTTGGCTACGTTCAACAAGAACCATTCCTTTTCAGCGGTACGATAAAGGAAAATATTTTATTTGGCAAAGAGGATGCAACAGATGAAGAGATTGAAGAAGCCCTTCGATTGAGCAATTCATTGGCATTCATCAATGCTCTTCCCAATGGCATCAACACGGTTATCGGGCCATCTAACAGTACTCAATTGAGTGGAGGTCAGAAACAGCGAGTATCATTGGCCCGGACATTGATCCGTAAACCTAAAATCTTGATCTTAGACGAAGCTACCTCAGCATTAGATTCCATTAGTGAGGAAATCGTCATGCGTAACTTGAATAGGTTGAACCGAGACTATGGCGTGGCCATCATCTCCATTGCTCATAGACTATCTACCATTAAGAATAGTGACAGGGTGGTCGTGCTAAATAATGAAGGTGATATACTTGAGGACGGATCTTTCCACCATCTTTATCATGATTCATCCAGTGCATTCAACAAGTTGTTGAAAAATCATAACTTAGAATAGACAAGTGTACATAGGCCTTAGGTCGGATACTGGTAACAATAAAAGGAAGAATATTACCTGTTATCAGATGTAATTATTAAAACCCATTAAAATCCATAGGAATCCATTACAATCCAGTAACCAGTTCTACCAGGACTTTCAATCCATCTATCTCTGATACCTTCTCCTCTCTCATCGCACTTCCTCCACTATTCTCACCACTCGCTAGTACTACTGGACTGCCTTCTACAATCAACCATGGCAACACCAGTCTCCATATTCAATTGGGGCAATTGAATCGCCAATGCACAAACACTAAACCACTAGAGATTATTGCCTAGTATCATTTTGCAACTTGCAATTTGCTCTTTGCTCTTGCTCTTTGGGTTGTGTCCTTATTATCTTGTGATCTTTGGCCTTGTGGCATTTTAACGGGCCTGATAGCAACTTGATGCTTCTAAGCCTGATTAATTCACCTAAATGAATACGGATTTTGTGATTATTCATGGTGGTATATTTTCCACTACATCTTGTAGTATTGCTGAAAAAGCTGAAAATGTGATTACATCTTCACCAATTACAGTTGTTCCAGTTCCATCTAGGGCAACGGTCTGACAGACCATGTCTCGCTTGTAGTCTCCTTAAAAACAATTGGCATTTCATCATGCCCTTGACCAATATCCTATATTTGATAACTCTTTCCCAATATTAATGAGCCAGTTCCCTATATTAATGAGCTAGTTTCCCTATATTAATGAGCCAGTTTCCCTATATTAATGAGCCAGTTTCCCTATATTAATGAGCCAGTTTCCCTACAATTAATGAACTCCTTCCCTATAACTGATAATCTCTTTCCCTATAACTGATAATCTCTTTCCCTATAACTGATAATCTCTTTCCATGGTTGCTGTACCATCGAGTTGTTCCGGTGAACATCTGTCAATCCTTCGGTGACGCAGATGCCATGGCGAACACCGGGGCAACCATGCCATCGCATCGTCCCTAGTAACCAGTGACCTTCCGGATGAGCCATTACAATTCCTCGGCTTCCTCTCCGTTATCTACATTTCATTACATTTATCATTACATTTATCATTAGCATGGTGGTGATTTTGCTCTCCTGCTTAAGCCCGATTGGTGATGTGGGGTAATCCTGGTAATTCTTGGGAATTAAGCCTGTGTTTGCTCCCCAATTTCATCCTCGACTTAGTTGATCTAGCCCCGTAATCTTGGCTCCCCCGGACTAACATGTTTCACATGCGCGCGCGATGCCCATCTGGAGCCGGTGCAACCTCCAGCCACCAGTCCAGTTAATCCCATACTGGAACCACCAAATTAATCCGAGCCTCATAATATTCAATTGTTCACAATATATCATTGGCATCTTTCGCAGTCAATTCCCCCTTGTGTGAATAGTTGTGGTTTATTTGTTGGTACTACATTTCTATTGTTATTCTCCATCCTGAATTTGCACCTAATATCCGATCGTCGAATCTGTCATTGTCATCTGCCAACTCCACCAATTCACATTTGTCACCGCCACTTCATTACTACCGCCAATGGAACCATCTAAAGATTCTGGCATTCCACCCGAGCTATCTGAGGTCCCTAAGGTCCCACCTGGAATAGATGACTTGGACTCCACTGCAAACTCCCCCGCCACCAATCCCTCACCTCATCGTTCTTCATCACTGACCCCCGAGCCGTTGGTCAGTCCTTCTATCTATACTAAATTGGCCCTGATTTTACCCCTTCTGGCGACGCTGGCGTCTACAGATAATGGTGATTACTTTGGTAACATCGATACCTTAACCGAACCCGAAGACGATGCTGCGTCAGCCGCTCCAGGCCTGCGCCCTCTGAACTACTTTCTCAACCTTCTTAGCACCACGTCGGTATTCTCCGGCATTGGCTTCGATCCCGTCAATGATGCCAATAAGCTCAAGGATAGTATCTACAGCACCGCCAGTAGAGCCCGCAAACTTGCCCGAGGAGAAAGCCTTGAAGATGACCCGGAAACATCCCCAAAACCTCCTGCTAAACAACCAAATGGTACTGCCTCCACAAATCTCCAGGTAACTTCTCCTTCTTCATGTAACCTAAAGAATATCAAGATCCCCTTCTATGCGGTGTATGATACCTCCGATGAGGGCAATACATCCGACGATGATGATGATGATGAGAATGATTTGTCTCTGCCAGAACAGCTAGTAGAGTCAGAACAACCAAAAATGCAGAAAATGGTGTTGGATCCAATTTCAGATACCTCCGACCTAGAAGATCAGGAAGTCACTTACCCTGATTTCGATACCCATCAGGATGAAGCTCTTAAAGATGCCACCACCCTTATGGTTATGCGTAGTGCTGGACTTCTGCATGAGAAGATTCCCGAGCCTCAAGAGTATTCTATCACTGATATGGACGATGATGATTCATTCTACACCATTCCTGATATTCACAGCCAAAAAACCAAGAATGAAGAACCCCCTACTAACAAAGATAATCCCGGAATTCCCTGGCCATCTCTGAGACCTGGTGATAGAACAGTATTTGAGCAATCGGTGGTGGATAATCTCAATCCACGTTTATTACGGGAAAAGTTTCTTGTTAGTGTAAAAAACGGAGAAATTGATGATGATAAAGAAGAAATACAGGCAAAGACAGAAATCCTTCGTTTGAGAGTGGCAGATAAATTACAAAAAGTGTTCAATATTGGTAATGATGAATTTTTTTACGATAACTTCAGTGCATGGTTGGTTAATGATGTCCTTCTTCAAGGACACCTTTATTTGACTAGTGATAGTATTTTATTCTTTGCTTTCTTGCCAAAAAGATATTCAATGAGTTTACTCACGGGAGGCTCGAGCTATACTTCCCATGATGATTCCAATTTAATTATTCAATCAGGTTCTTTAGGGTTGAAAACTGCAAAATATGGTGAAACCATTTTCACTACCGTTTTAACTCATCGTTATTGGGCAATCTTACGTCCTCAAACTTTGAGTATTTATAGTTCATCCACTGAACTTCACTTCCCTCGAATTGTCATTGATTTGAAATCTTGTATTCGTGCAGAAGTGATTGAGAAAGAAAAGGAACAATCAGTAAGACCAACTCATCGAAATTCTGGAGATTCTTCGACTCAAACTCCGAGGTTTTTAAGTCGCCGTAATTCAGGTGATGGAACATTTTCGCCTAGATTTATGAATCATCGAAGTTCAAGTGATGGAATTTCATCTCCTCGTTTATTGAGTCCTAATAATGAACTTAACTTGAGTGCTGATGATGAATCATATTTTTCAAGTATGTTGAGTGGAGAAACAATGGAACCTACTGAAGATAATATCGAAAGTTCATCAGGAGTTTGGTTCAAATTGGTAACAAAAAGTAAGACATATAAGTTCCACACTGATAATTTATACCTTGCTAGACAATGGTGCCACAATTTAACCAAAATCATATTTCAATTGAATAATTCCAATGCAGGTAACGAAGTGCTTATCAAGATTCCAATGGAAAATGTGATCAATTTCAATAGAATGAGTTTACTCAGCCAGGAAGTGACATCCCCAGAAGAAGAAAAAGAATCTCTAGATGATGATGAGCTTCCCATAGGATTTCGAATGCATTATTTGAAGAATCACACTGATAACAGTTCAAACCAAAGCGATAAGAAGAAAACATCTCAGAAATCTCTGCAAAATGATGATATTGGTTTGGATGCAATTTATTTTATATTCTTTGATAGAGGAGAAGAATTTTACTCTAAATTTTCTCAGTTGGTTCAAGATTATCAACAAGGATTTAAGAGTAGAAATGAGTCCATCGTCACGAAAACTCTGAAATCCGCAAGGTTCAAAGATATAGCTAAAAAAATGGTCAGAAAAGATTCTTCAACATCAACTTTGACTAGTATCCCTAAAAGTATATCTACTTTAAGATCTTCAAGTCAAACTAGTTCAATTATTGATCAATTTGCTCCATTGAATACTCATTTAAAACAATTTCCCTTAAGTTTTGATGACCAGGAAACACATTCTAATTCCACCTTAAAAAAAATTGGAAGAAGTATATCAAATCCAACTAAAATGTTTACTTCAAGAAAATCTCTTGACAGTAATTATTCTAGTCAAGCTACTCTTATTCAAGACAAACCAGATTACGAACATATTGATTTCTCAGAAGAAGAAGTACCTAATATTAATTTTCCTAGACCATTATCAGTTGGTGGACTAAAGAATTTGAAGATGACATTTGAAACATCTCAAAAAGATTTTGAAGCTGCAGAATCAAGATATGATGAAATTAAGAATAATATTGATGTTGATAAAATATTCTCTACTCAAGCCGAAGGAATGAGGGATTCAATTTCAAATGATCTGGTTTTACCTGGACCTTTAAATTTAACTGATCCTTCGGAATACAATGTTGATGAAAAGAAACAAACTAAATTACAATCAATGAAGAAAAGCATCAAGGCTTTTTCTAATGTAAGTAATTTATGGTCAGCTAATGCAAATCATTATTTTGAGAGTTCTCCAGATGATCCATATTATGTTAAGGATTCAAAAGATCGGTCAGTATCTCAATTACATTTTGAAAAGCATTTCTCTTTAGGACCAGATGTTTTACTTCGTGCCAGTTATTATACACATTTACAGAAATCCATTCCAATTTATGGAAAGCTCTATTTAAGTTCTGATTTCTTATGCTTCCGAAGCTTACTTCCAGGTGTTTCAACTAAAATGATATTACCTTTGAATGATATTGAAAATTTGAATACAGATAAGGGATCAGGAATAGCATATTCTGGGCTTACATTATTAATAAATAACTATGATGAATTATGTTTGGAATTCAGCTCACATCTGTCAAGAGATGATTGTCAAAACTTAATCTTTAGCCAATTGGAAGCTATTCATGCAGGTGAATCTTGGGCACCTAGTCCACATGATTGGGGAAAGCATTATGATATCGAATTATCAAAACAAAGGAATTTGGCTCCTTTAACTCTGAAGATGGGAGTTTATAGTAATGATGTTAATGTGACCTTGGCAGCTTTAAAGATTGATAATGCCAGATTGAAAATGTTTGAAGAAAAAATCAATGCAGCTTCAGGTTTAGATATTCCTATTATTTTGGAAGACTCTCCCTTTTACAAGACTGAAATTAAGCCATCAACCTCATTTCATTTTGTACTATTAACAATTGGTTCCAGAGGTGATGTTCAACCTTATATTGCATTGGGAAAAGGTCTTAAGAAAGAGGGACATACTGTTACCATTGCTACTCATATTGAATTCAAGGATTGGATTTTAAAACATGATATGAAATTTAAAGAAATCGCAGGAGATCCAGGAGAATTAATGAATCTTATGGTTACTCATGGATCTATGTCAGTGGCATTTTTGAAAGAAGCAAGCTCCAAATTTAGAAGTTGGATAAGTGAATTATTAACAAGTAGTTGGGCTGCATGTCAAGAAGCTGATATTTTGATTGAAAGTCCTTCAGCAATGGCTGGTGTTCATGTGGCAGAAGCACTTGGAATTCCTTATATGAGAGCTTTCACTATGCCATGGACAAGAACTAGAGCATACCCTCATGCATTTATTGTTCCAGATCAAAAGAAAGGTGGATCTTATAATTATTTAACCCATGTGATGTTTGAAACAGTGTTTTGGAAAGGAATCTCAGGTCAAGTCAATAGTTGGAGAGTTAAGGAATTAGATCTTCCTAAGACAAATTTATTCCGTCTACAACAATCCAGAATTCCATTCTTATATAATGTTTCTCCGACGATTTTTCCACCATCGGTTGATTTCCCTGATTGGATCAAAGTTACGGGTTATTGGTTCTTGGATGAAGGAAATGGAGATTATAAACCACCTGATGATTTGATTGAATTTATGCAAAAGGCTCATGATGATGAAAAGAAGATTGTATATATCGGATTTGGATCTATTGTGGTTAATGATGCTAAGACTTTAACTAAAGCTATTGTGGAAGCGGTATTAGAATCTGATGTTCGATGTATTTTGAACAAAGGATGGTCTGATAGATTAACTAATAAAGATAATAATGAACCAGAAATTGAACTTCCTGAAGAGATCTTTAATTCTGGAGCCATTCCTCATGATTGGCTTTTTCAACGAATTGATGCGGCTATTCATCATGGAGGTTCTGGAACTACTGGTGCAACATTAAGAGCTGGTTTACCAACTGTTATCAAACCATTCTTTGGAGATCAATTCTTTTATGCTTCGAGAATTGAAGATTCAGGTGTTGGTATTGCTTTGAAGAAACTTAACGCAAAATCTTTATCCAAAGCTATTCATACGGTCACTACCGATTTAAAAATTATCGAGAAATCCAAGAAACTTGGTGATCGAATTAATCAAGAAAATGGAGTCTATAGTGCCGTTGAAGCTATTTATTCAGAATTGGAATATGCTAGAAATTTAATTATGACCAAGCAGAAACATAATGAGAACTACAAGATGCATCACCCAGACTTTGGTTCTTCGGGAATGCAAACCCCAATTGTGCATGAAGAATCTGATGAGAGTGATGACTCGGTTACAGATGAGTCTGATACCGAGCTGGATGATTAAAATGAAGTGATCATACTGCTTAACATTAATAACTATGATTTATGGCTATGATTTATGGCTTTTTTGTAGGAATAAAAATAAAATAAGACCAATAAAAGCGAAGTAGTCTGTTTAATTTTAATCTTAAAAGTTCTTCCCGACAGAATTCTATCAAAAGACTCAGCTGTTTCCATGAGCTCTTCGCATCGATCAAGTTTATGATTTACCTTTACTTAAATGTCTCAATAATGATCTTTTAGAATAAGTCGGTTTCGTTATGTTGTCTTGAGATTTATGGAAGGTTCTAAGGTTCAACAGAGTCACAATTCAATCCCCATGACAAATGTGAATTATAACAATCACTTCTAGTCCAATTACCTAATAATGCAGGCACAAATTGAATTGAACAATAGGTTATCCATAAACCAAAAGCATTAGTCAAAAATTGAAAGCTCTTATTCCTAGCTTGACTATAAGAGAAGGTCTGAATAATCAAGTGAAGTAGAAAATACAATGATAAAATGTATTCACTTGGACAACTTGTTGTTTCAATTAAGAGAAATGGTGCATAATGACAATACCATCCAATGATAGCTTCAAAATTATGTCCAGAAAATGCAGAATTAGGTTCAGTTTGATGGAAAAATGCAAAAGGACTCAAATGTTTAAAGCTTTTGAACAAATGAATGAAATAGCCAATAATGATGAGAATTAATCCGAGGTAATTAATAGGAATACTACTTATAGTATAACTATTGGGTGCAAAATATGACAGTTGAATAGTAGAAATATCGTATCCGAATGGCCAAAATACAGGAGACGAAGGTTTTTCATCTATTCCTCTATCATGAGTATACCTTATGAACATGGCCATTTGATACTCCCAAAACTTCAGAAGAAGAGAAACTGGCTCAAAATGAACTCTTGGGTGTTCTGGATCGTTATCTAACACAGTGTGAGAATTGCTTTCGATGTACCAAAGGGTATTAGAAATTTTTGGTTCTTTAGCGCATAGGACTTCATTCTGTCCAAATCCCCATAATGGCAATTTATCCAGTTGACTCATTATAACACATTTGGTTCCTTGGTGAACTAATTGAAAAACCGTTTCGGTAGCTCCAAGATTAATCATCGGAAGATTTTTCATGGCATTAGACTATTTTTCCACGATCCTAATCTTGAATTCATAATTAATATCTTCTAGAAGATCTTCTAGATCTTCCTTGGAAGAATTACAAGATACTTTCTTATATTTGTGTTTTGAGATTGGAGACCTAAAATCATCAACCCTGAAGAATTTTCCAGTTTTCTTGTGATATAAACGAATCACATCTCCATCCACAATTTGCTTATACTTTTTCTGGGGCTCATCTTCTGTTGTTTTGTTAACAGTTTCAATAATCCATTCATTTTCTTCTCTATCAGCTTTATTCAAAAGTGTCACTTTTTGCTCTCCACTTCCTCCTTTATAATTATAATGAATGTACGATTGTAAATAATTATGTTTAATAGTCACGGTGCTACCATATGAAACCTCCACTGGGATGTGTCTCAATTGAATTGAATCCATAAGGGTGGATTTGAACTGAGGAGAAAACCATCCGGAATCTTTTCCATTTAAAGGTAAACTGGAAAAGTGAACATAGAACACCGAACAGTAAATGGTGATAGGTAACATTACTAACAATACCAATCTTGAAACCAAGTGCTTAAACCAAGTAATATCTGATATCAGTAAAGTACCAACAAGGTCCCATAATTCTATAAGTGACAAAATACATACCCAAATCCAAGTGAAAAATCCGGTGAATTTGTTAGATATTGCAAGTCCTAAACCCAACCCAGTGATAATAAGACCATGAAACCATCTCTTGAAAATGGAACTTGCAATTTTTGATATTTCGTGGCATGTATCACCAATGCCATAAAGAGCAAGGAAAATGAATCTGGACTGCAGAAAGAGTTGTGGTAAAGATTGAACGTTCAAAGAATATTAATTGGAGCCCCAACATTGTCGAAATAGGCAGGACTCCAGAAGAGTTCCAGGTTCTCATGGCAAGTTTCATCGTAAGAATAAGGCACAATAATGGTAAATAATAGATATAGTTAAAGTTAGAATAGTTCAATAAGGTCCATTTATCAACAAAACTCCCGTAGGGACTACCCACATAAATATCAATTCTAGACCAAATATTCCCCAAATTTGTAAAGACAATAATGAAAATGGACCATGATATCCAGCCGTTTGGGCGGAATGAAAAGTAAAGCAACACCATCAACGGGGCTCCATATTGGAACATTTTAATTATGGGGAAGGCATGTTCGGACTCAAAAAAGAGGGTCAACCAATAGAACACCAATTTTGAGAGTGGAGGCTGAGAGCCGATAAATATCTCTCCCGTTTCATATGGTTTCACATACTCATTCAAGTTGTGTTGAGCAGAATTGAAGTGACCTTGAAGCACCATACGAAATTGAATTATCCGGAAAATTGCACAACCCCAGAACATCAAATTGACCAAGATGGACATTTTGGATGTTTTCTCCATCGATCCTTTTCTCACTATCATATTATGGTGGTGATTGTGGTGACTGTGCTTTCATGGTGTATACGTAGAAAGTGCACATATATCAGACATGGGGGATGGGGTTGTGATTCGAATTGTTCGAGTAGACTACTGAAGTTTCAGATTTTGGGTGAGGCATAGACTATATAGAGATAGAATGGGGAATACTAATAGTAGTGCATATACTATATGAATCTATGAGCTCATATATGTTTAAAGGTTCTGATAGAATGTAAGTTGGGATGCTCTGGTTGAAATAAGTATATTTATGACATAATGAATCTGGTTATTTGCCAATATATACAAATAATTGTGGGATTGAGCCTATCACCAATTTAATGAATAAGAAAATAGAATACATCGAATAGCGTAGACTTCAATTTGTTATAACGTAATTATATATTTCAATTAAGCCTATCAGATCTACTGGGTCTATTGGTCTATTGGTCTATTTGATTTGGTTCTCCTGGCTTTGGCTTCACCTTTGAACAGTAACTTTTTGCACCCAAATAGCAGATAAAATTTCAGAGGTCAAGGCACAACTCCAAACATGCATCAATCGAAGCGTTATGGCCACATTGGGTGGGTTGACTCGATCCTGGTAATGGTTAGGAGTCAATATGGGCCAAAAAGGATTATCTCCCTATGCACTTGTGGAGCTTCTGGTGCAGATCGCACGATCCATAGAAAATGCGTTTTTAGCCATACCCCATGACAACAGGACAAAATGGGCATCGGTCCCCTCCCTAGACAACTCCTCTAAAACTTCCTATATCTTTCCATCCCAGTAAGTCTAGACTGGTTTTCATCAATTGGATTAGGTTTGCATGTAGTCCACATACTTTTTAGTTAATTGTGCAGGTTAGTGGTGGGTGCAAATTCAGCGAGTTAACCTGTCATTTTCACATGAGTGACACCACCATCTCATTATCCAACTCCATCTCCATAGGGTTCAATTAAAGGTTTTAAGTTGATGTGATGCTTCTAGTTGGTGTGATGTAATTTGAACCCGAATCAGTTGATGTACCTGTCTTCTCAAACCAAATTTATAGCAGTTTCGTGGGACGTTTTATCCGTTTGTGACTCTGGCCGCACCCCCAACCCAGTGGAGGTCCCGATTACAATACTTCACGTGCAGCTGAGTCACCAATCTACAGGCCCCATATCGGAAGGCTTTGACGGGCAATTGGTCAATCGGTCAATTGGTCAAGTTACTGATAGATTGAATTTTCAACTTCAACATCGCTTGGTTGTTTTGATTTTGATCTGATTTTCCACATTGCCATTGAATTCCTGACAATTACCCTTCATTACTCCACCAATTGTCACCTTATCATCGTGAGGCTGCCACTATCTTCCTCCACATTACCCACGTTATCCACTAAAACTGAGTCGGGTGTGGAATCTTCCATCTCATCAAAATTCATCAATCTCATTAAAATTCACTCTTAATAATATCAATGACCTATAAAGATATCACCAAACAACAACGAGAGTCCAATACATTTGCTCTGTTGGTCAATGGCCAGACGATTGTGGAAATCCCATCCTATTCCTTAGAGTGTGGTGAAGTTCTCACTAACTTCCCTGTGGCCTACAAGACTTGGGGACGGTTGAATAACGACAAAGATAATGTGCTCTTGATTTGCCATGCCTTAACTGGCTCTGCTGACGTGAGCGACTGGTGGGGTCCCCTCTTGGGAACAGATAAGACGTTTGATCCATCGCGATTCTTCGTTATTTGCATCAATGTCCTCGGATCCCCCTATGGTTCATGTTCTCCAGTATCCCTCGATTCCTCCACCGGAAAACCCTACGGACCTTCGTTCCCTTTGGTCACCATCAAGGACGACATTGGCATCCATAAACTTATCCTTGACTCATTAGATGTGAAAAGCATAGCATGCGTGATTGGAGGCTCCATGGGAGGAATGATCGCCATGGAATATTCCGCCACTTACAACAATACGGGTTATGTCCGTAGCGTGATTGCATTAGCCACCGCCGCCAGAGCTTCGGCGTGGTGTATCTCATGGAATGAAACCCAGAGACAGTGTATTTTCAGTGATCCTTACTATGACGATGGTTACTACTATGAGCAGAATAACAAGCCAGATTCAGGATTATCTGCGGCCAGAATGGCAGCATTATTGACATATCGTTCAAGAAACTCGTTCGAGTCTCGGTTTGGAAGAAAACTCCCCACTAAAGATGGACTGAAGGAACAAGCCATCAGATATCCCAAGACCAAAGATGAAGAAAATTGGCTATTGCATAATGATGGACACCGCTCTTCCTCGCAAGTGTCCTCAAGCTCCTCAGTTAAACCCCAAACATATTTCACTGCCCAATCCTATTTGAGATACCAAGGCAATAAGTTCATCAATCGATTTGATGCTAATTGTTACATATCCATTAGCAGAAAGATGGACACCCACGACATCACCCGGAACTTCCCAGATCTCGACGTAAGTTCCGATGAGGACCCTCTCCCAAGCATGCTACAGAAATTGACCTCTCCTCACTTGATTGTAGGTATCAAATCCGATGGATTGTTCACCATTGGAGAGCAAGAACTCTTGGTAAAACATCTCCCTAATTCCGAATTGAAAAAGTTGGACTCACCCGAAGGTCACGATGCATTCTTACTTGATTTCGAACTTGTTGACACTTATTGTCGTGAGTATCTTCATAATCAACTTCCTTCATTCTTTGATAATTCAGGTAAAGTGGAAGTGTTCAAAAACTGGGAAGATTATGTTGTTTCCGTGGACAACCAAGGAAACTCTGTATTTGGTGAGGCCGAAAAGGATATCACAAATTGGTAATTGCAGTAAATGCCTATTTCATGAGGATACTTGCTAGTATCACCAATATATATTAATCAACGAAATATCGTATAATCCCACAGAGGATGAAGTAGGCTCTTAGAAAATAGACTGATAACACCTCTATAAACCAATAGGGGTTATTGACACAATTAGGGTCATTGGGGTCATCGGGACTACTTTATCCATTGAAACTTATAATCTTCGACCTTCACCTCCCAAACTTCCCACCTTATCTTTTGGTACACTCAAGGAACATTTTATAGCAAGCAAAATCTTCATTTTCAACAGGAATTGGGTACTCTGGCCGAGTTGGTCTAAGGCGCCAGGGTAAGGTCCTGGTCTCTCCGGAGGCGCGAGTTCGAATCTCGCGGGTATCATCACACCAGCAATTCCCATCAACACCTATTTTCCTTTCTTTTTTTTTCTCAACCAAAATACGAAGTTAAACGAACTCACTATTTATACTAGTGATGAGCATCTGATGTTTTCTTGCCCCGAGAGGTTGATTTTTCCGGAGAAATACGATTAATTGGAAATTTGGAAAATTTTACAATTTTGACATGCATTAAAATCATTCCATTTTTGTAGAAATTTAAGGTTTTCAAATTTTTAAATTATTGAATCATTGAATTTTCATATTTTTCATATTTTTCAAATGTTTCATTCCTCAATTCTGATACCGCTATACTTGGTGTTAATTTGGTGTGATTAGAAAAATTGACAGCAGTCAATTGGCGACACGCCTGAATGTTTCAATTTAATGGGCGCATGGGCAACAAACTGCATTTATTTGTGCATCAGATGAACAAACCGCATTTTACTTGCATATCACCTTAAGTAAGTGCATACGATTGTAATTGGCATATCAGCATATTATACCAAAGCAAAGTATTCAATTTAAACGTCTGTATTAACTATACAATTAGAAAAAGAATTAAAGGCAGTGGAGAATTACATAATTGTGCAACATTTACTTCCACTTGGAGTGTTTGCAGGATCATTTATGGACTGTTTCAATCTGTTATTTTGGAGTCCTTCTTGAGGAGTTTCGTCCAGAGTTGATTGAGGTTCTTCCTTAGTGTTCAATTCATTTTGTTTTTGCAATTCCTTTTGTTGCTTCTTTTCGGCACTAATGGATGCTTCCTTACGCATGATTTGACGTACCACATCAATAAATGCTTCATCCACATTGGTCTTGTACATGGCCGATGTTTCGTAAAATGGTACTAATCCCCAGTCTTGTGAGACCTTGATACCATCATCTATACTTAATACACGGTCATCTTCCAAATCACACTTGTTACCGATTAATACCATAGGCACATTGTCAGAGTCTTTGATTCTCAACACTTGCTCTCTTAATGCCAACAATTCCTTTAACGAGTTTTCATCAGTCACCGAGTATACCAATAAGAATCCTTTACCGGACTTGATATACAATTCTCTCATGGCAGTGAACTGGGCCACACCTGCGGTGTCCAAGATCTCCAAGTCACAGGCTCTGCCATCAATCTCGATTTGCTTTCTGTATGAATCTTCAATGGTGGGATCATAACTTTCCACGTATACTCCCTGAACAAACTGTACCGTGACGGACGATTTACCGACACCTCCAGCACCTAGAACGACGACCTTGTAGTCTAGAGGTTAGTAGTGTTAATTTGGGACTCCCAGTGATACCACTGGTGTTTGGCATTACAAACACGTCTGGCGCTTTTCTGAGGATGGTCTGGTCAATGAGGGCTCTAGCTTCCACTTGGAGCCGATGCCTATATAGACTAACCCACAGAAAGCGAGCCGATCCAGCATGATATGCTTTCAACAGTATAGACCATCACCACAGCCCATGGATCGCTGGCCATTGTCACATACCTCTCATGTTGTAGTGGTAAGAAAGAAATCTTTTAGATTTGAATTTCGCTTATGCTCAATAACAGACCTCGAGATAGCGGGGAGGGCACTACAGGTCGCGACTACACGAGTTGAGGTTGAGAAATGACAAAGACCAGGGGAAAGGCAAACCCATAGTGCATTATTCTATAAAGGGGACAAATTACACGCCTTTGGGCCGGGAGACTCAAGGACCAAGGCACAAGGCACAAGGCCCATGGCGGACCCTTAGTTTAAGGCGTGCTAATGAGCCGCCTAATGGGGCCGTGATATTCTAGTAACTTCAACACAATTGAACCAGGGCCGCCTAATGGCGGTTGATGCCTTGGGCCCATGGAAACACCAATGGTGGATAGCCGGTACTAGCCAAGCGACGAGACAAATAATCGCCTGCCAGGCGTCCACTTACCGAGAAGTTCACCTTAGACAACTGTGGTAAGATGCTCAGAACCATCACCATAGGGTTACTGAAGTGATGAGTATGAAAATGAGGCAACCTGTTCTGGTCACTTTGGTGCTATTGTTCTTTCAAGGGGAGAGAATGTGGCGGTGACGGTGACGGTGGTTGGGAGTGTGGGCAATATGCGAACTAGGAATGGTTATTGAATGCAGCTGCAGCCGCAGATAGATCCGACGCGACGAGGGTAAATTGGTTAACACAACACACCAGACTCAGACACCAGACACCGACACCAGGCAAGTTATGACAAAGAAAGTGCCAACGAAAGAGATTCAGGTTGAATATAAGAGAATGGGCCAATCCAATGAATTGAGGTCATAGCCAATGACTCAATTGGAAACCATCTCTGGCTCCCTGGCTTCCTGGCTCCCTTGAATCAAATCACCTCACTATATGCTAGGTAACATGGTGGTGGGATTCTCACCGTGATTTGCGCCCGCGCAGCACTAAATGTACTCCTAAACGGAATCCATCTAAATGAGCCACCCTGAGGTAGAAAGCCTCAATAACTTCAGACTAAAACGATGAATTCTGATTAGAACCTAAAGTCTAAACCAGTCCAATAAATAAATTGCGAAAGGTTGAAGAAAAACATCCATCACAAGCAACAATGTGAGTAGAACCTCCACAGCATTCCATTGAACTTGAGGAATGATGGGCGCATTTCCATTCGCATCAGCATTGCTGTAGTACCACCGCACCATCCCACCCATCAGAACTGCACTATCCCCCTTCCCCAAACCGCACCATAGTAACCACCACATCATGGTGACACCACCGTAATTGCTTGACCGAGGGGCCCCTGAGCTGTTGGAGAGCGGAGATATGTTGGAAGAATTCCCAACTTGGAAGGATTCAATGCCTACTGCATAACACATCAAAAAACGCATCAAAAAAAATCAATATCATGGTGCTACTGTCGTTTTACAATAGAGATCCTAGTGGGACACCATGGCGACAATCGTCAATCATGGAGAAACCCCATTCAAAACACCGAGGCTTTGGCTTGTTACACCCCTCTCTATCCACAAACTCCTGGATGTTCTCTACAGATCTCTGGATGTTCTCTACAGATCTCTGGAAGTTCTCTCCATAACTCTGGATGTCTCTCCATGACTCCTCTATTATGTAGGAGACAAGACCAATGATTGGACCAATGACGAGGGCTAGGGCTGGGTTAGGGCACAGAATACAAATTGTATAAGTCACGTGGGCGAGCTTCGGGTCCCGTGCCCTAATTATAGTATCCAAATTTGATCTCAAGGGAGACCCATAAGGGCTCAGCTTCTCCCTTTTTAGCCGTTGTAGCATCCAAATGTGACCGGGTGCCACTGTAACATGTTGAACCGGTCGTATCTAATCTTACATCATTAATGAGCACCTTGGCCAGGCCGGGCCAGACATCGTAGCATCTAGAATCATCAGAACCAGACGCACTGAGTCGTGTGCGCATCGCGACTTCTCCTATCCTAGATCCCAATACTAACTGCAAAAAGCCGATTTCAACCGGTACAACTAGCATCCATGGTCTTGAACTGCCCCTGGGTCAATGTAGGATCATTCATTATAGCCGGAAAAATAACACAGTTACCCTCTTTAGTCCATCCCTAATTTCCACAGCTTTGTCACTCCCTTCGTTTTCTTCACTTCCTCACTTCTTCGCGGTTCTAACCAGATGCCACGACCATTTCCTCTGCCACGTCCACCGCGCAATATCAAAAAAACAACGCTGAACTGCAAAACACTACGATCAACGTCCTAATTAGTGGGAAATCCGGGCTTTGTTGGGGTTTCATAAACTGGAAACACACTCATAGTTCCAGTAACAACATTCAGTTCATACCAGAAAGTCTTCCAGGATCGCTAAAGGAGGATGATGCCTCACGTTCCATCCAGTTCGATCTCCCAAAATGGCCATGGTTTGATTCCCAATGAGTCCACGCTAAAGTATCATGCTAAGTATGATACTTCATTATGGAATCTGGCAACAAAGTTGTCCACTCCACCACCAACGCATGTTCAACCTCTGCAAATTCCAGGCTCTTCCAGAAGCACTAGATCTCATCTTTCTCGCCAGAGTACACTTCCGCGCGCAGAGGAACCAAGCCAAACTCTCAACCAAATTGTCAATAAAAATGTCAAATTAACGAAGTTTGGTGGAGATTCCGGGTCGACCACCGAAACCGAAACAAGCTCAGAAGAAGATGCCAAACTGGCTAAAAACAAACTGGCTACCGCACCAGGCACCAATTCTTCCAACCCCATCCGCACCATGGAAGACATTGCCGCGTATCGTCCCGATGGGAAATTGAATGCTAGATACCGTACCTTTCTTAAGAAACACGGGGTTTTCAAATTCTTAAACAAGTATATTCCTGACAATGCCAACAAGGCAGATATTTGCAAGCTTTGCATCGATTTGGGCTACGACAAGGCCAAATTGGATGATGTACAAACCCTCTCCATCAAAGAATTAGTAAAGATGTTCATGTTTTTGTTGGTAAACGACAAAGATATTCACGCTCCTGTCAAAAAAACTAAACTCACTGCCAGAGCTTCCAAAGTCTCTCCTGCACCGCAACCAACCGTGAATTCTAAAAGTCGTAATTCAGCGAAATCTGCCAACAAATATAATTTGGTGACATTTTTTAAAGATTTTTCCAATGCTAAGAAGATATTAGTCATTACAGGAGCCGGTATCCTGACCCCTCTAGGAATTCCTGATTTTAGATCAATGAAAGGTCTTTATACACAATTGAAACATTTGAATTTAAGTGACCCTCAGGAGGTGTTCAATATTGAAGCATTCAATCGCAATCCAAACATTTTCTACTCGATTGCTCATATGGTTTTACCTCCTGGTGATAGGTTCACTATCTTACATGCATTTATCAAACTTCTTCTGGATAAGAAGAAATTAATCCGAAATTATACCCAAAATATTGATAATTTAGAAGCTCGGGTAGGTATTCCAACTGATAAATTTGTTCAATGTCATGGATCATTTGGTTCAGCAACTTGTATCACTTGTCAAAGTCAATATGAAGGATCAAAAATTCATGGCCATATTAGACAAAAACAAGTACCAAGATGTTTAAATTGTTATCAAAAAATTAAATTAGATGATGAAGTTCCGGTTAATTATGGTGTGATTAAACCTGATATTACGTTTTTTGGTGAAGATCTCCCTGGATCATATTATTCACTGATTGTACAAGATTCTAAGAATTGTGATATGGTGATTGTCATTGGAACTTCTTTAAAGGTTAATCCGGTAGCAGGAATTATAGATGCTATCCCAAATACTGTTCCAAAGATTTTGATCAATAAAGATGATTTACCAGATAAATTCTTTCACCTCAAATTGCTTGGAAGCAGTGATGATTTTGCTTCATATATTGCACAAGAACTTGGTAAAGAATGGAATATTCCTCATGTTGATTATCTCAATGGACCAAAAATACAAATTAAAAGAGATGATTTGCTGAGTAATATTTATAGAGTTAAATAATGCTAAAAAATAATGTACCATAATATAACTAAAGAAATTAAAACCAATAGAAGAATAATTATATCAATTCAATTCTTCAAGTCTATCGCTTAGTTTCTTCTCCACATCGGACCAGTTTGAAACCAAACCTTTGTAAAAGCTTATTTGTTGATCACATAATCCTAGCATACTATCCTTTAATTCATTTCTGTTGAATCTATCCCAATTTGGATATTCTTCTGTAATAATCTTTTGGGTTAATCCATTAACAAGGTTAGTTTGTATTTCGATTTCATTCTCCAATTGAGCTGATTTCTGTTGTAATTTTTGAATCTTTTGATCACTAACAGATGAACCTATATGGGCAGTGGCAGAAGTTGATAAAGTGTCCTTAATTAGTTGTGTAGTATTGTTTACCAATCCATTTCCAGAGGAATTATTCATCACTGGTGTAGGTGGGGGATGGTTATGATGATGGCCATGTCCACTACCCAAATTAGCCAATTCACTATTGGTTTTGTTAAGATATTCTTGTAATACTTGTAAATCAATTCTCTTGTTGTGCTGTAATTCAATTAAATTAGTTAAACTTGCAATATATTTTGCGCAGTCTTTAAGGGCCACCAAAAATGATTCATCAATGTAGTGATGTAATTCAGACCAACTCTTCAGGAAATATTCTAATGAACCAGAGAAGATCTTGAAATTATTCAAGATAAAATCGTCATCAGAGATACTAGCCTTTTTCTTGGGAGTTGTGGGCTTGGACTGACCGGGTTCTGTCAGTTGAATTATGGATAATTCCATGATTTTGGCCAGAAATTGTTCATAATCAATACTTAAATCATGATTCTTCTTATTCAATTTGACGAAAATCTTATCCAACTTGATTAAATTCTCGTATAATTTCTTTAACTTATCATTGATTTCTAAAATATCCTTATTCGTTTCACGTTTGTGTTTCAGTGGGGTTAAGAAGTTCATCACTGTTTCGGTAATTAAATCTTCATTAACCACCTTATTAACGAAACTACTATCATCTTCTTTATAGTTAATCTTCAAGTTCTTGGTGAATGTTATCCAATCATTGGAATCGCTTATGAATAAATGAAATATCGACAGTTGTGATAAGTATTTATGCTGTAAAATGAACTTTATGAATCTGTTCAATGAGTGTAAACGTTTGTGAACAAATTCTGAGCTGAATGTGTCACCAGTTAAATATTTGAAATTCAGTTTGGATGGGATGGGAGGAATCAAAAGGGTGGGATAATCATTGGTTAAACAATCATGAAGGATTCTAAAATCTCCGTATCTCCTGCGTATTTTGATGGTTGAATTCACATCACTTTTGACGGTTGAAAGCTTTAACACAGCAGGATGATCGGTATTGGTAGTTACCAAGTATGATATGAAAGGTTTAGACCCGGCATCTACGTCCCTGATGGGATCGGACACGGTGGAATTGATACTGTACTTGTTAAATTGTTCCGCCAAGCCTTCCATAACGGTATTATCCATGGTATTTGCTGATGGTGCTAATGGTGGTGGCAGAATTGTTTGGTTCGAAATGGAGTTCCTAGGACTTTCAATTAAGGTGTTATCATTTGGCTCATTAGTTACGTTATCTTCATTGGTTTCGTTGGCTTCATTGGCTTCATTGGCTTCATTGGCTTCATTGGCTTTATTAGCTTCGTTAGCTTCGTTAGCTTCATTAGCTTCATTTGGAACATTTGGCTTAATGGACTCATTTGCTTCAAACTCACCATTTACATCAAACTCACCATTTGCTCCATGCTCCTTATCAGTAGAGGCAGTTGGTGCTAATGCTGGAGATTGACGAGATTGGTGGGATTGATGGTAGGATTGAGGCTCGGGTTCATCATGAGCCGACTTAGTGGCCCGGGGTGATATGGAAGGTTCGAGATCTCCTTGTTTAGACTTGATAGTTGCTTCAGGTTTGGTAGTGCTGGATTGTTGTGGTTGATGTTCCTCGTAGGCAGGAAGGTCTTCTGACTCTTCTTGTATGGGAAGTTCGGGGATGGAAATTTGCGAGTGAGTTTGCGATGAGGGCACTTCATCTCTATCCCATTGGATTGACGTGAATTGATCCTCAGAACTCATGATGAATTATGATAAGGGTTAGAGTGTGGCAATAAGTGATTAGGGTCATTTACAGGTTACAGGTGTCATCACGTGACCAATAACCGGAAATAAACCTAAGGTGCAAATGGCTAGGGAAGCAGTATATAGCCAATATACGGGGATAAGCGTAAACATAATGTACATCAGATAAGTTATAATATAAAGGTTTTAAAGAATAAGCCAAACACACGAAGCAACAATAGTGACACCGATGACCGCAGTAAGAATACCAGCACCTGCCCTGTCACCCGCAGTCAAATCCAAAGGACGTGCGTTATGACTTCCAACGGCATAACCAGCAGCAGGATCTCCTACTGAGCTTGCACCGGTGTTTGCAGAATAGATGGGGTATTCGGATGCACGAAGATTGGTCATGGCTTCCAAGGCACACATTTGTTCACCCAACCCGTACCATCCATCCCATCCACCAGTGAGCCAACTTAACCCACAAGTTACTCCATCGGTACCACCAGAACAAGAATTGGCGGCAGCATTGGCGGCATTAACGATCCAAGGATCAATAGTTTCTCTGGTTTCAGGTACCAAAGTTTTGGTTAAACCCAAGAATCTAGCAAAGTATGCTTTGAAAGAACGTTGATCTTGATTACAGTTGTTGGATGGTTGACATGCTGCTTCATACATGATGTGGTAATCTCTATCCAAGAATACACGAGCACCATTGAGTAATTCAAGAGTTCTGTTCAACCAGATATCTTGTTGAGTGTAGTTCCATAAGTAAGCACAACCTGATAAAAGTAATCCATGATTATAAGTCCATTGATACACGGTGATATTGGAACAATTATCCACTTGAAGACCGTCGTGAACTCTCCAGAAATCGTCTTGTTGAATCAAATTAGTGTCATCCATCCAGTCCCAGACCTTTTCAGCCCAGTCCACGTAGGAATCATTACCAGTGTAACGAGCCAATCTAGCACCAATATGGAACAAACATCCGTTTGAGACAGAGTTCTTATACTCATACCCGGAGTTCCATTGGAAAATTTGCCATCTTAAACCACCTCCACAATGGCCTTCATCCCAACGAGCAGACATGGTATTAAATACGGCTTGAGCAAGAGCAGCCCAGGATAATGTTGGATCTTTAGGATTGGTGAAGTTCTTTTCGGCGGCGGCCATCACGGCAATCCCCCAAAATCCTTGATCATCATTACCTTCAGTGGTGGTTTCATTCAAAGGCATGTAGTTACGATCTTCACCCACTTGAAACTCCAATGCTTCTCTAATAATGTCATCATAAGTATCATTTTTCAAGTAGTAGGAGTAATCGATCAAAGAACCCCAAGCACCTCCGGCTTCCCACCAGAAATATGGCGCAGAGAACTTCCCGATGGTTTGACCTGGTTGTCGACCATTATAGTAATTCATTAAACCGTTGGCAACGAGGGCTGCATTGGCTGTGATGTTGGTAAGATTGTTTGTGTCCATCTTAAGACCTTGGGCGAGGCCCACCATGACGGTGATCACTAAGTAAAGTGAAAGCTTCATCAGTGGTCAATATACAAACTGGTAGATGAACAAATCGGTTGCTGATAAACAAGGCTTGGTCCGGTAAATTTTACGCGCGAAGGGGGGAGACAAAACGATGATCTTCCAGGGCATAGTGGAACACGCAGGGAGGTAGAACGAACAAGAGAAAGTAGAGAATTGGTAGAAAATTAGTAGAGAATTAGGGGGGAACCAGGGAAATTAGGGGGGAATAAGGGAAATTAGGGGAGAATTAGGGGAGAATTACGGGATGGAAATGAAATCAACTTCTTGTATAAATCAGACTTACTCTAAGTTGTTATCCGGTAATGGTAGTGGAGTGGTAGTGGTGATTAAGTTTTGGTGCTAGGGATCTTTAGGGGTGCTGGTTACACGTTTTACCGCAGTAGCGGTGATGGATGTGGGGATTCAGCACGAGGTTCGCGGTGCGTCTAATGATCACGGATCTGGGCTGTGTGGCCAAGATCCCAAGAGGTCAAGACAACTCCAAGAGGACAAGAGGTCAAGAGGTCAAGCCAAAACACTAAAAGGCTAACAGACTAAAATACTAAAAGACTTAAATACCAAGATGGACAAACAGTGCGAATTACAAGGAGAACCACCAAGAAAGTAATCATCACTAGGAATGATACGTTCTAGGGAGAGCGTCCAGGAAGAGCGTCCAGGGAGAGCGTCCAGGGAGAAACTTCAGCGTATTGCGAACCAGGGAGGAAGGAGACATTTCCAACAGATGGTCTAATGTAAGGATCAATTGGTAAGGATCGCATGGATTATCAAATGGTATAATTCACTAATATGATATTGATCTGGTTAAATGTAATCAAGTGTGTTATTTGGTAGATCAATGAGGTGGTGCTTGGCTTGTGGATGTGGTGGAGTAGCGCACTATTTTTAGTGAGAGGCTTGGGTGTCGTAATTAGCTGTCAAAGTCAGAAAGCCACCCCATTAAACATCAATTAAATAAAGTAATATTTAGTATGCCAGGTTATATGCCTGTCAATGTTTGGAACCTCAAGTCTAATGCCTAAACCCTGAGTTGAATTAATATGTGATTTGGATCAACAAATATGAAAGTTAATAGAATTAAATAGATTGAAATTGAATCTATTTCCCGTAGAATCAACTCCTCATAGCCTCAATTCCTCATAGGATATTTGGAGGTAATCATGAAATCTGGGGTTAATTTGGGATATAGTAAGTTTACGAATTTGAGAGTTTTGGGAGGTTTATCAAAATATTTGAAACCCACTGAAACACCTAGTTAATAACTCCATTATAAAGTTACAATTCTTTAATTCCAACACAGAACAAATTAAACTGAATATTCAATATTTAATAGTTAAGAATTTATTAATAATTCTTAAAGCTTGAATAAATCTACATTATATCTAACAAATTTACTTATACATTTTACTATACACTAAGGTTTGAATGCTGGATCTAAAAGCTCCGCTGTGCCTTCTTTACGGTAGTCGTCCATCACATTGAGCACACTATTAATGTGATTCACTTGAGAAATCGGCAATCCCGAATTGGCATCTCTTTCTTCACTTTCATCACCCGAATCTTCCACATTGGTGAGCTTATGCTTAAGCATACTGTCATCATCAAGTTCATCATCACTGACAACTTCACTTCCTTCATCTTCTTCATCTTCCTCTTCTTCTTCATCTTCTACCATAGCAGAAATATCAAATACCTCCTCAAAGTTAATAAAGTCACTGATAAATGAATCCTTGCTCATGTCCTTTACAAACTTCTGTACCACTTCAGGAAATAAATCCATGGCTCCAAGTATCTTCTCATAAACAAGTTTGGCAGTAGCCAAATTGTAATCAAGTCCCACACCATTTATCTCCTGTCTCTCGTATTTCAACCTGTTGAATATATCGGCAACCTTTTCTCTAACCTCAGAAGGATATTTGGTATTACTTGGTTTATACGATTGATGGTTCACCTTAATGATCAACAAATTGTGTTTACGATTGTAATTGAAGTAAACTGAAGAGTTTTTAATTTTAGTGAACTCCTCATGGTTCAGCTCGGAAAATCCACCGCAAACGAAATTGTAAAAACTCTTGATGGTGGAGGTCTTTAAATCGTTCAAATTGGTAGAGATTTGATTATAATCGATTCCAACAATTGCAATGATTGGTTCAATATAAAGTGATTTGAAATTATTCAAAAGATGAGTCCGTACTTGTTTTGCAGTCAAACGAAGCATATTACTATTATTAGATTCACTTTTACTTAACGTGGAATCAAACTTACTTAAGTTTGTGGTGAAATCTTCATTGAATTCTTTGAGATATACCAAATTCGAGATATTCTCATGGTTTTTTCTTTTGGCTAAAATCTCGTGTAAGAATTTTTGGAAATCATGATGAACATTTTTATAGCCATATGGGTCAATATCTTTAGAGGCAGTATCAATTTCTTCACCTTGGTTACCCAATTTGGACAATTCACTGTAGATATCTTCTTCTTTCGTTTCAATCTCGGTATAATCATCATTATTTTTACGCTTATAATAATTAGGGAGATCTGGCTTAGAAACCTTGGGCATTTGCTGATAAGATTTGATGTTACTAAGCTGAGAATTTGAAATCGGTGGTTGTGATTGAAGTTGTTGATGACCAGGGCCTAAATTCAGAGGTTGATATGATTGAACTTGGATATTGCGTTGGTTGGGAGCAAAATTGTTAGATTGAGGAGCAGTGGTGAATGCTTGGATTGGTACGGTAGCCAGTTTAAAGGTATAATTCGAAGAAGGAGCCGGAGTATGAGACACTGGAGCAGATGAAACCACAGGACTCACGTAATTGGGATTACTGAGAACTTCATTGATTTCACGTTCATAGTTGAAAGGTTTGTTATGAAACTTACGGAAAAAGTCATCCTTTAACAACCCTTCTTCTTCCATGAAATTTCCTGTCAAACTTTGTTCCTTGAACTGTTTAAGTCCATAAAGCATGGTTTCTTCAGCTAAAGGTTTTCTGGAGTTTTTCTTGTTACGTTCGATGATTCTGCATTTAGCACAAGTACGATATTGCATCACCTCAGGAGGCTCATCATCAAGTCTCTTTCTCTTACAACGGCGACATCTTCTGACTTCGGCAGCCGACATTTTGAGTTATCTTAGTTTAGTAATTAGTGATGTTCAGGGAAACAACAAACAACAAACAATAAAGAACAAACAAACTGTGATGAACTAATGAATTCAAGTCGATTGGTAATGGACAATTTAGTTCAGATATGAGATCAAAGAATCAAACAGTCAAAACCAAAAACAAAATAAGAAGAATCAAACTGTTAAAGATGGAAGATCAAATAAAACGATCAATGGAGTGAAGTTTGGGATTGGCCTGTAAATCCAGATGGATGTTGGTTGATGGCGTTAGACTTTATTGGGGGACCAAACAAACGTTGGTAGTGCTCGGATTGAAAAATCGCACTATTGAGACACGTCCTGAATGGGATGGTACAACTTAGGGAAAATGATGGTTAGAGATTTGATAAATCACTGGATTAGCCGCTAATCAATCACAATTGGTTTGGATTGGTGGTGGATGATTTTCAGGGATTTTTTTCAACAAAGTTGGCACTGGTCAAACATGATCACGTGACACAGAAATCTGTCCCAATTCGGCCATTGGGGGCCATTGGGGGCCATTGGAGGAATTGGCACCACCAGATTATCTCGTAGTAATTGCCGTATCACGTGATGGGTGGTTGCGGCTAAAGTATAGTAATCTAAAGGGAAGGCACATGGTGATTGGCCTGGTGGTATGTTCTGTAGGGAGAAGAAGTGCCAGATCCGGCGGGTGGAAGTCTCTTTACCGGAACCGCTGTTTCCACACCTGCCGAAATGGCTGCATGAACTCGGGCCTGCTTCGCCGACGAACCCAGTGTCCCTCGCAATCCGGATGATCACCGATGGTTCGCACACGACATCTACTGATGGACGAGGGGCTGGTAACTAACGATCACTCCCATCCATTACCATAACCCGAGTGTACCTTTATTTAAAGCTAAGATTCGTCAATCAACCCCAATTTGGAGTCAATTTGGAGTCAATTCGAACAAAGCGTCACATTGCCTTAACTTAATTCAACAAATAATTCATCCGGACAACTCATTTCACCGATGTCTAAGATTGTCCGTTCCATCAAGAATGTGGCCAGTGGCTATTCATCAGTCCAAGTTTTGGTTAGAAACGCCACCTCCAATGATCCTTCAGGCCCCACCACTTACGATATGGAGGAGATCTCCCACCATACTTACACTTCTCAGACCGATTTCATGGAGATAATGGATATGCTTGATCGTCGATTGAACGACAAGGGAAAGAATTGGCGTCATGTGGCGAAATCGCTTACGGTGTTGGACTACTTGGTCCGTTATGGGTCCGAGAAATGTGTTCTTTGGTCCAAGGACAACTTGTATATCATCAAGACTTTGCGTGAATTTATTCATATTGATGAAGCCGATAACGATCAAGGAGCACTTATCAGAGTCAAGGCCAAAGAATTGGTTTCCCTCTTACGTGATGATGAGAGATTGAGAATCGAGCGTGCTTCAGCAGCCGATGCTCGGGACGGTAAGCGTGGTGGCCGTAGACCACGGAGAAACACCGGTTCTTCTAGACCTCAAAGAGGTGATGATCCATATGATGAAGATTTACAAAGAGCATTAGAAATTTCTAGAATCACCGCTGAAGATGAAAAACGTCGTGTAACTGAAGATGAAACTGACCCAGATTTAGCTGCTGCCCTTAAATTGTCAATGGAAGAAGAAGAGATGAGAAAACAGAGATCTCAGCCAAATGAGAACTTATTAGATTTGGACGATGGATACCAACAACAATACTACATGACTGGCTATTATCAACAACCCCAACAACAATACTATACCCAGCAACCATCCCAGGTCCAACAACAATACGACATGTTTGGAAACCCTATACAAAACCCAATTGCCACTGGATTATATCAACAACAGAATCACCAACCTGATCTTTACCAACAACAATTACTCCAACAGCAACAGCAGCAACAACAACAACAGCAACAACCTTTTCCTCTGCAGCAACCTCAGTTTACTGGTTTCAACTTCGGTCAGCAGCAACAACAGCCTCAACAGCATGCTCCATTGCAACCTTTAAAGACAGGCTCTAACAACCCATTTGCTCTTCAATCAGACCGTCCACAAGCTCAACCTCAAGCACAATCGTTGAACGAATTATCTGAACAACAAATGCAACCATCGCAACCTCAATTTTTCACTCAACCTGTTCAACCTGCTCAAACTTCTCAACTCAAGCCCCAAAACACATCTTCTTCAAAGTTTAATGATTCTACCCATTCAGAACTTAATAATTTGTTAGCTCAAGGTACTGGTATCGATACTTTTGGTAACCAAGGAGCTAATAGAATTCCTCATCAACATACCCAAACCCAAAACTTTATAAACTCAAGCGGTACTGGTTACAAACAGACTCTGAATGAGGTGAAATTGAGCTCCAATGCCACTGGTAATCCTTTCTTAAATGTAGGAATCGGTTACCAAGGTCAACCACAGCAACAACAACAACAACAACATCAACAACATCAGCAACAACCTGCAATCAACCCAGCATATACCGGTTATGGATTTGGAAATGCTCCTACAAACAACCAACAGAGAAATGATGGTCCTAGCTTGATAGATATTTAGACCGCTTGAAATGATCCCAGTGATCCTAAAATCTTTTATTCTTCATTTATATATTTACTATACGTTTTGTTAACCTGATGACTTGTGTATAATTAATCCATAAGTTTGACGTATAAGAATCATGAGTAGAATTTCAAATTGAATTTGTTGTTGTTCACTTGAGTTCATAATTTTTGAACTTCTCCAACTTCATTTTGAAAATAGATTTCACACACCAATCCCATTCTAATATGACACCATTAACTTTGTTATCGTTAACAAGTTTAATGAATGCCTTCTTCAACTTTGAATCCTTTGTACTGTGAGCAATTAAGATTATTTGATCACTGTCTTCTTTGGAAGCAACCAAAGTCTTTAAGAGCGATGCTGATGTTGAAGCTCCACTAATTGCTTGAGCCTGCTCCAATCCATGATCTCCTAAAATTCTGGAGATAACTTCCACTCCACCATTTAAATTATTAGAAAGATTTAAATTGAGATCTTCAAATAAAATTCCATGATTAGGGGAAGTAATTAGATTTTTCAAACCATCATCTGAGGAGTTTGTCACTCCTAATTCCTTATTGATTTCTGTTTTGGATATGTATTTATCAAGTGAATAATGATCTATGTTGAATTCTTTCAATATAGCATCTCTGGTAATAGATGAATCACTGTTGTATTTTTTGAGAATATTAGTCAAGTAATTAGGGTGAACGATTCGTTCAACTTTACTTAAACTTCTTAAAAATTTCTCTGTTCGTAATATTTTCGGAGCAATTAAGGTATTAATCTCATGCTTTGACAGAAAATCCGATAGTACCTTGATACCTAGACTTTCCAAGTTAGAATGATCGTTTTTGTTCAAGGAAATTTCTTGTTCACAACCAGTCATAATTGCTATCACGTAAGGTTCATACTTTTGTTTATGTTTTTGTAATTCAACAAACAGCTCTTTCTTAATTTTCTTCTTCTCCTTTTTGGGATCTTCATTATCATTATCTTCATCATCATTAGACAAGGGTCGCTTAGACGATCCCATTGAGCTTTCTAATTCTTCCATAAAATGTTTCATTTTCCGTGAACTCTTGGACATTTCTTGATAGTTGTTTAAATCGGACATATCATTATGAAGCTTTTGGGCGGCTTTTTTAGCGGCACTTCTTCCTTCTCTTGCTTTAGGTACTTCCTTCTCTTGAAGGTTATTCGTTATCGGTGACAGTTCCTCAAGTATATTGTTATTTGAATTTTCATTAGTATCTTCGTTTTCTTGAGTAACACTTGTTTGGGTTCCATGTAAATGTTTAATCACTTCATCATCAAGCATGGTTCTACCCAATAAAACTTCGACTCCATCTTTACCCCTACCTAAGAAATGATATTTAGGATTGTCATCTTCCAATAGGACCCATTTAGAGAAACATTCTTCCAACCATAAATGGTTGACAATTTTAACTTTTTGCTTACCATTTTCATCCAACCACTTGAATTTTGCAGTATCATACTTTTTACCTTCTGCTTTAGCTGCAATTAAATAATGATTATCCTTAGTCATAGTTTTGGTGAAGTTTCCACCTAAGGAAGTGATTAATTTAGCTAAATATGTTCTTGCATCACCACTATAATTCGACACCGAGATGTTTAAGCCCTTGAACTCGTCCAATGGTTCTGATGGTAATGGATAATGCAATAAACTAGAATTTTTTGGTAACACCCATTTTTCAGTAACGATGATTTTGTATAGCCAATTAATATTTCCCACAATGATTCTATTGGAACGACAACTTTCAAAGTAATTATCACCAGACCTGAACTTTCCTATGTATATATCGACACTTTTGGTATCGAATTCTTGAGACACTTTGCCTCCATGATTTTCAATCAATGCTTTAATGGATGTGGTCAACCGTTCTGATAAATTATAATCTGATGCAATATAGAACGATTTTGATTCAAAGAATTTTGAGGTGAATTGAGTACCTTCTGGCAAATCATCGTGACTAATTAATAAACTCAAATCTGGGGTTGAACGATTCCACTTTTGATTTACATCTGATGTTAAAAGGTAAGCAGTTTCATCGAGTTTACGGCCAATTGTCATACAATGATCGATCCAATGAGGAAGAACGATTTTGATATCCAACAGCTCATTTTTAGGGCCATTTACCGCACTGTATGCAATGATACTCTTCTCATTGGTAAGATCAGTGGCAATCAAATGAGTGGTATATCTAGTCAAAGCATCCAAGTAACTGCCCCCAAATGCCCTCACTGCCCCGTAGATCACCTCTTTGTCTCCTGGTGGTAGATTATCAGCCACACAAACGAAACAATCCTTAAGAAAGAGTTTGGGGTCGGGATTGAACAGTTTAGGGTTGAGGATTCTTTGAGCTTCCACAGACTCATATACCCATTTGCTGGTGGTTATGGGGATCATGGCACTTTGGGCCAACTCATACTCAATGAATTCAATGCTATTGGTGATGATATGGTTGATGAGACCAGACTTGTTGCTGGAGGTAGAGACGCCATTGTTATCCAAATGTTCTAGGAAGTTTATCGTGTTTTCGTATTCGTATTTGATGATGACTTTGGCGCCGTTTTGTTCTAGAAGGTTCTTTAGCTCGATGAGGGGAACATCTTCCGATTGGATCACGAGAAACACCGATCCCTGCCACATACCGATACCTTTGGGTGTTTTGATGGAACCATTACGCGTATACGCGTAGTGTTTGGTCACATGATGGGTGATGATGATGAGGTTTAGGATGACTCTATCAGACCCTATCTACTAACAACACTTGTTTAAAGCTAATAATTAGCCAGAATTTGTTTTATCATGTAGAGGAAAGTTCTAGGCTGGCAAAAATGAAATTTATTCGTAAATTAGTCCACATTTCATCGATTAATTACTCATTTAGTCCATTGTTAATTATTGGATGTGATGAGATCGTTGAAATTATTACCATAAACGGATGTATTGTACAATTAGAGTTGGAGAGTTGGAGGGTTGATTGGGCTGAATTTTTCAAGCAATCTTAGATGGCGATTTTCCAGTAATTTTCAACTATATAAAATAACTCTATGTGTGTGAAAGTAGAAATAGAAATTGCGCTCTCATTGAATTTCATCTTCTTTTCAAAACATCACATAATTTCATTACATTAAATTTCATATTAACCCAAGAAACCAAATTGTTAATCTAATCAAGTCATCTAATTTACTCAAGTTTCAGGTTAAGTACAGATTTCAAATTCAATTTAAGTAGTTAACTGCTGTTCAATTCAGTCGTTAACTGTAGCTCAAATCGAATTTATAATTCAAGTCAAGTGTAATTGGAGATTTCAATTATAATTCGAAATATTGGATTTATGGTATCATTATTTCAATTGTAATTGAATAATTATTGGGTTTATGGACAGCCCCCTATATTGTTTATGGGGATTACTGGTTTCTTCTGGTTCTACTGTTGTTTATGGATTACTAAATTCACTTAAATTTATTTCTATGAATTAGACGGACAGTTATCATGCAAAAAATCAAAATCAAGGCATTCAACAATCATTAGGAACTGAAATAACGAAAAAAGACAAAAGGCTAAAGGTAAAACACAAATGACAAAAGGCAAAAGGTAAACTCAACCGACAAAGAGGCAAAAGGCAAAAGGCAAAAAGGAAAAGGAAAATGAAAATGAAAATGAAAAGGAAAAGAATCATTACTTCAGGATATGACGGAATTTGAAATGTGGAATCTATAATATGATGGATCGTGACGTAGATAATTGAATGAGGGCATAAGACATTAAAGATTATTAGTTGGATTAATATTAATAATATTAATAATATTATTATTCTTCTTATTCTTGTTGAACAGTATCCTCAAGAGTAATTCTATGAGTAGATAATCTTTCATCAAACAAATCTTTACCCTCTGAATGGAATTTTTTAGCCCAGCTTCGACATAAAATACTTGCTTTCATGAACTTTCTGGTAGCGTATTTCTTAAAGAATTCATCGTGTTCAACTGGTGATATTAAATATTGAAAGATGAGTTCCACACATACTTTCATATCATTAACACGATATCCACCCGAATAATGAATCAAATTACCATTCCATACCGGTGTTTTACCTAAAATTAATCTTGCCAAATACATGGCTGATGCACAACATAATGAAGGTTTTAAACCAATGAATTTATAATCTATGGCCGTGATTTCTAACAAGTATTTTCCTAAGGTTCTTGATTGGACATCATAATCATCAGCCTTTGATATTCTTCTTAAGAAGTTCATGGGGTTAGGATAATTAAGATCAAAGTTTAGTATGGTTAAGATGTATTTTTCCGCTTGTAAGATTTCTTCATCAGTATAAGAGCCATCAGTGAAGTAAGCGTAGTTTTTAACCGAAGGAGAAAACACTTCTTCATATTTTGCAGCGATGAATAAAGAGCCAGTAGCCAATAATTGAAGTTTGTCGATTTGGACCACTTCTAACGACATGAATCTGTCCATTAAGTTGATAGCAAGAAACAAACTTTCGGGCAATAAGCGGAAACGCAAATGCATTTCTACCAACCAATCTACCAAGATTGATCTCATTTTAGGTTTCAAATGTTTTTGCTTAAAGAGGTATTGAGAATCAGGTAACATTCTCAGTTCTAATTCATAGAAATATTGAAAGATATCCACCACGTATTCACTAGCCATTAATGGATCATCTATATCTTCTTCATCAAGGTCTTGCCATTCATAATCAATAAGACGGGATTTTTTATAGGAAACGGTTGATGACGGTGGAGGTATAGAATTGTTTACATGAAGTTTTTCGACCAAATTGGTGGATGATTCCGTGGCTTGTCTTTTCTGAGGTAAACGGGAAGGTACCATAGGAGCCACGGCTCCAGTAGGAACAGAAAATGCAGAGGCATCAGATGCCTTGGATGTGATGTTAGAGTCCAGCTCCGACGATTCGGAGAGCTTTTGTTTGTCTTCAGATGCTAATGTAGAGGTTGATGATACAGCAACCACCGGCTTGGTGCGTTGTTGTAAAGGAGCGATATCACCGCCCAATGGACGTCTTTTGGAACTAGGACCTAAAGGAGGTTTAGATTTGGGACCCATGGCCCCATATTGATTAGATACATCAGCCAAATATTGACGACCACTAACGTCTTCACCAATAGACTCTTCAATCGGTTGAGCCATCACACCCTTGGACCGAGTTAATCTGTAATCGTTTTCGTTATTGATGGTTTGAGGCATGACGACAATGCCAGGACTGGTACACAGAGGAGGCAAAGATCAAGGAACAGTTAAAAGATGCAAAGAATTGAAGGCTAGGCCAAAAAGCTAAAGCGATGAAGAAGAACGAATGAATAGAAATGATTCGAAAGATGTTTTGACGTTTGAGGTTTGTGCAATTTCTGTTGCAATGGGTTCAAAGTGCCAGTTGCGGTTGAGGAGGAACCAAACTACAATACAAGAAATTCCATAACAAAGGTGGTTTTGTGGTGTTGTTAATTTACTGGATGCGTGCGTGCAAGTGGGAGGACAGCGCGAGGGATGTAGCGAGGGCGTGAGAACGCGCATTAGATGTGGAACGAGGGGAGGAGCAGATGTGGAGTGACGGAGCGCTGGTGGTAGTGCCATAGCGCAGGGAGAAAATTATAACCGCAGGGAGACAAATCCCAGGAGAATGGCAACGGCCCCGTAGGAGATAGGACGCGGTGCTAGTGATGACGCGGAATCATACCGCGCTGGGGCTGGCTATACACGGTGAAATGGAAAATGGTGAAATGGTGAAATGGCGACGAAGCTGGGGATACGCGGCTGGTTACATTTAGTGTTAGGTCCACAGGAGCTATAGTTACTATGGACAATCTTCCAGTAAGATGGATTTTCATAGCAACTTCCGAGTACTGGACTTCGGTAGGTTGGTATATTCGTCCTTGGTGGGCCAATTGATGGAGTCCAGGGATCGTCCGAGATCACCATGACAAACTAGCGTTTACGGTGTTTACATCAATAGTAGCGATGAATTGACACTAGGCCGGTGAGAAGCGGGTGAGGAGCGGGTTAAAACCAGGTAAATGCCGTAGTAACAGCAACCCAAGCTCGGCTTAGCGAAGGCTAAGGTTCATGCTCAGGCTCATGCTGATTCTTCACGGGTTCTTCACGGGTTCTACACAGGCTCCACAACCATGGCGACAATGTTGACCCGTCGATGAAGGCCATCGCGAGAATATTTCCTAGTTGGGACACCAGGGTAAACATCACGGGTGATCGTTTCAGGAACACTGAAACGTCCAGCTAGCAAAGAAACGTCGGAGGTTCGGCAACCTGATCCAGGATCCAGGATGCACGAGCTAAAAACGTCTAAGTGAAATTGCTACCTGATTGTTGACGTTTTAGTTGTTGTTAGTGGGGCTATTGATGTTGAAGTGGTGTTACGCATTAGGCCAAGTAATGGTTGTGATCCCGATGCGGCTACAAACAGTGCGGATTGAGCCAATTGCCAATTGACCAAACGACCAAATGACCCAATTGAGCTGGGATGCGATTTCCATCAACATGGCATGAAATGAGGCACTGGTAATGAATAAACGGATCAATTGATCGATAGCAGATACGAGAGAATAAAACTGAATAGGACTGAATCTGCATGGACTCGGATTGACTTTCATTAAACTCGAGGGATCGCCATGAATCGGTGCGATAAAGATGGGACTGCATGATTGGAGAGGTGGAGAGGTGGAGAGGTGGAGAGATGGATAAGGATATAATTACATCCATGACATGGTAGCAAAAGTGCCAAGTAAATTGGTCTGGTAGATTGTAGATTGGTGATTTTGAAGGTGTGGGTAGGCATTATGGAAGCAGGCTATTAATTATTACGTCATAGCTGTTCTTGGAAGGTGATCTCCAGGGATCGGCGTTTTGGGAAAGTTGATCTGCAGTGAACATGCAATGCGACTTTGGGCCGGATCCATCGGTGGTAAACCCGAAACCCGAAACCGAAACCGAAACCGAAACAGAACCCAATACCGAAACCAATCACCAACCATGAAGACACCCAAAACAGATTGAGTTTAGTAGAACGTTGATATTAAGACAGTGAAGACATTAGACAGAATTGAATTCTGTTGAATATATTTTTTAACAACTCTGGTATTAGTTAGATGTTGTTGATTTAAGGTTAAATAATTTCATCAAGAAAGTTAATTCCAATTAGTTTGCATTGTCATAATATTTACTTCTACTTCTTTCGCATGTTTTCTGTATTAGGATTCTATTAATTGATATACTTCTACGTGGTCGCTTAAACCTTCGCCTTCACCTTCATCTTTTCTTCATCTTCACCTTCACCTTCACCACCAGCTTATTCTTAACCTTCCTCACCATTTTCTTCACCTTCACTCATCTTCACTTCACCTATTCACCTTTTCACCTTTTCACCTTTTCTAACCAGATTTCATCATGTCAAAAGGACCACAGATATTCTCCCATGAGGTTGATGGTTTCATTTTTAAGTTTGGAACATCTGGGACAAGCGCCTCTTCCGCTAGCCTCATGTGGCGCGTCATCACCTGAACAGTTATCGGTAGTTTTAGAGGTTGTTCCATTGTAATTTTCGTCGGCCTGTTTAGTGTTTACACCCGCTTCATGTGCCGAAGGTTGCAGCTGCAGATGGCGTAGATGAGAGATATTTTCCCGGGGTTCTTTAGGTGTGGAATCATTTCGCGCTTGAACCATATGCGTGTAAAGTTGGTTTTGGGCTTCCATCACACCAAGTACCCGTTGAAGGACTTCGGCAACCGTGGCCCCAGTCACCCCATCACTTGCTGTTTGTGGGGGCATTGGAAGGGTTTGATCCGATTGCAGTGATGGCGCCTTTTGCCCCTTTTGTGGTGGTTGAACCGATGGTGGTGGGTATGAGGCGCGTTCATGTAATTGTGGGGTGGGGATAGTTGACAGTGTTTGTTGTGATGAATAAACGTGTTTTGGTGGAGTTTGCTGGTTAGGAACAGCTTCATTGCCATGGTACGATTGTTGAGACCCTGCAGGAATCTCTGTTGTGGGAACCACTCCAGGTGGTGCCACGCTGACCGAAGATGATGGAGGTTGCATCTGTGGTTTTAAGACTGGTTGTGAGGCTGATTTCATCTTCTGTATAAGTTCTTCAAAAAATGGTAGTATTTGGTAAGAATGGGTGGATGGGCTGGCGGGGTTGTTAAGAGCGCGTATCAACATGTCCATCTCATTCGATTGGTTGGTGTTGGGTTGAACTTCACCGGTCGATGGAGGGTTGGAACTTTTCATGGATTGGATCTGGCGTGCTTGATCATCTGAGAGGTTCTTATATTTGATCAATTTCTCTCTTAATAACGCGTTTTCCCGCTTGATCAGAGAATTCATTTGTGGGACTTGTTGTCCCAACTTGCGACGTAATTGGGTAATCTCTTGTTTCAACTGAGTGTTTTCTTCTTTTAACTGAACTTTCTCTTGTTTCAACTGGACGTTTTCTTCTTTCAACTGGATGTTCTCTTGTCCAATGCGGGTGTTTTTGGCATTGGATCTTGAAACATCTTCTTGAAGTTCTAACACCTTTGCCGTAAGCTTGGAAGAAGAAGATTCCGTACGTGATTTTTCTTGAAGTGATCTTTGATGTAATTTGGCATTTTCCTTCTTAATCGATTCTAATGAATCGATGATTTTGGTGATGGATGATTTGAGTAGTTTGGAAAAAGTCTCTCCCTCTTTACTATTGACTATGGAGGATGGTACATTATTGATGAGTTTATGAGTTTCCTTGATGATGAGCTCGGTTTTGTCCGTAGTATCAACATCAACTTGCCACTCCTCGAGTTTCTCCTGCCCACCAGCCAAAAACTTATCGATGTTACGATCTATGCTATCGTAACTTTCGGTCTGTTCGATCTCCAATTTAGGTAAACTAGGCCCCGTCTTAATAGGACTTTCAGGTAAACCTGTTCTTGCTCTAAAGATATGGTCCAGGTAATCATTCTTTAGGTTTTTGATGGGAGATAACTTCAAAGGACTGCTGGTTTTAAAAGGTGATTCGGTGATGGATTGTGAACGCCGTATTTCGATAGAGTCATTGTCGAGCAAATCGTATAAATCAGACAAGTGGTGGTTCAGGGGTTCCGAGAGAGAATAGAGACTGAGCTCGTCTTCATTGGTAGACTGGTAGTTACTGAGAAGCTCAGCAGTGGATTCCATGGTGGAGACGTGTCAGTGGAGTTTGAGGTTCAGTTTATTTGTGTTTATATCGATTACGTGATAAACAGGCGAATATTATGTAATAAAAACACAAACACGACTACCAGCGGACAACCACGGATATCAACAAGAACCAACAGGAACCAATAGGAACACCCCTTGATGAGTGGGGATCTTTTAGTCTGGATCATTTTAGCAGCAGACTAACTAAAACGTGGCCCGTTTGATTATTCTCCACCATGTAGTGGCTGGAAGATGGAGGCCAATGGATGTAATTCAATTAAACCGTTCGACGCACGCACAATTGACATGATTTCGCACACGCGCACGACTTCTTTTCACGGAGCCACTCAGATCGACACAGTCTATTGAAGATCGATCAAAAAGCTACTGCTGTCTTCGTGAATAGAGAGATCTGGAAGGGATGGAACTTCCACTGGGGGAAAAAATGTAAATCCAAACCGTATCTAAAAAACACCTCTCGGATATTTGGGTCTGTTCCTGCGGACCCTCTCTAGCATCGAGGGGCGTGGGCAGCGCACGTCCGCATATAAAACCGATGGAGTTCCCTATGGTGCACCTGCTCTCATCCCCAATGTCTGGAACCCAACAAGAAATCGGCGAATTGGCCAAAGAATTGAGAGCCAACCTCAAACAAATCCCAAACTTCCCAAGTGAAGGTATTTTATTCGAAGATTTCTTACCTATTTTCACCAAACCGGACTTGTTCCAGAAATTGGTCCATGCGTTCAAGTTACACGTTGGTGACCAAAAGGTCGATTATGTGGTTGGATTAGAGAGCAGAGGGTTCTTGTTTGGACCAACTTTGGCTTTGGCTTTGAATGCCGGATTTGTTCCGGTTAGAAAGCCAGGAAAATTGCCAGGAGCCGTTCACCAAGTGGAGTTCCAAAAGGAGTATGGATCCGACAAGTTCGAGATGCAAAAGGGAGTGATTCCAGAGGGATCCAAGGTGTTGATTGTTGACGACATCTTGGCCACCGGTGGAAGTGCTTACGGTGCTGGAGAACTTGTCAAATTGAACAAGGGTGATATTGTCGAGTACCTCTTTGTATTAGAGTTGGATTTCTTGAAGGGTAGAGACAGATTAGGCAAACCAGTGTTCACTCTTTTGAGTGGTCAACCAGAGAAATTGGCTTAATCTTAACCACTATTTCCAATATGTTGTATAGACAGTTAAGTTACATTGATTTACATTAATTTACATCAAATTCTATTCATATATTCATAATTCATTACCCACTCTTGAAGATCAAAAATGCCAATTCTCCAATATAGAAGTAAACGAAGTAGCCTTGCTCATGAGTCACGTAACTTCCAAAGCTCTTTCCCACAATCACATGCCATGTTGGACCGTATAATTGATCCAATTCTTTTTTAAGAAAGGTGGCAATGTCCTTCTCGATCTTGTAGGACAATGCTTGGAGGGATAACTCAAACACTTTGGTTTGGATTTCTTCTGGGAGATCAGATGCTTTTAACACGGCTGTTGTGGCCACAGGGCCTAAGTTAGTACCAGGACAGTTGAAACCAGGGAAATCACTTACGAGTCTTTTCTAAGTCGGACATGTTATGGAAGATTATGGAGTGGAGATCTATGGTGTGCTTCAAGAAAAATCCAATCGACACTTACGTAAGCGAGTGTTTCATACCGGCTCGTGAAAGGAAGAAACACCCATGTCATGAGGCGAAGGCTATTTTGTAGACGACCCCTTTTATTCATTGGACGAGAAAAAAAACTGCTACTTCATTGGACGGGGCAGAAAAGTGCTACTTTTATTTGTTTGTGGAGTATTCTGGTGATCCAGGTTGATAATTTGTGTGCTCAGTGAGCCTTATTTCAGATACAGTTGCAGTGGCAGAGGCAGTGAGCCTGGAGATTAGACAAAGCCCAGGCCATAAAAATCAGAATGTATATTCTTTTTATATCGATAGTCTGAAATTTGATAACATTAAATGGAATTGTTGACAATCGCAAACTACAGTGTTGTGGTGAATTTATCAGTTACTTCGTATTAACCACTCATCAATAGCAAGAAACTTTATCAATTAATTCGTACTAGCCACATATTATTTTCTTATGCCAATCTGATTGGCACATGGACGCCTGGAAGAGAAAACTCAATAGCCTGGAAGGGAAAAATCAATTTGTCATGAAAAGATGAAAAGATTCTGATTTAATAAAATCCTGGATTTTTTAAATATACTGTTAAAAGCTTCGATTAATACAGTTTGCTTTTTAGTATGTGATATTTCCAGTTAGAATAAGTCATTACTTGGACTGCCAAATGGACCACTTGGACAACTGAGTCAAGATTATAGTTAAAGTTCTTATTATTCTAGTCTACCAGCTCACTTTATAGTGTTAGAACACCATGAAACAAAATACCACAATGTCTGAAAAACACAGCTAAAAACACAGCTATTACCGCTAAATATAATGGTATTATCGTACGTAACCCATAGATTTCTACTTTGAAAATACCCGAGCCGATGTGTATATTTAGAAGTACTAATGCTTTTAGATTATTACTAAAAAGTATTAACATATACAAGAAATAATTCCATCTTTTGAGGTAGTATTAAATATTAGATTGTTTTCATCATATAATACTAAGATTAGAACAATACGATCCATTTTGTTATATTTTGTGCTCTGGATGGTTGTGTTTAATATATTTTGGCTCTGGAAATTGATGTTTGATATATTTGGCTGTGATATTTAAGTGAAGCTTCTACAATTTCTCATACCTCATCTTGTTGTTCATGACATCTCTAGGGAAGTCTTCAACTCCCAAGGCACTGGTATGGCCCCATGGCTTTTCCTTATTTTCACGATTGATGGCAGAAGCAAAGCATCCCAACCAGCCTTCTCTAGAATGTTTCTTGTTAATGACATCCAAGGTGTCTGGATGGATCAAATGACTGTTCAAGCCAACATTGTCCAAGATGGTAGAAATCTGTAAGATCAATCCCAAGGTGGTGATGTAACCAGACTCACCAAGGTCTTGGTGTCTAACAATGGCTTCAGCCACGGCATCAGCGTAGTCACGATTGTTATCAGTCTCTTTCAAGAGTAATTCACGGGAGATGATTCCTCCATAAGTTTCGAATGAAAGTTTGGTGGCCTTCATGTTTTCGTCAGTAGTTCCAATGTCATGGAGTAACGAGGTAACGAAGATCACTTCTGTATCGAGGTCCCATTCAGGGAATTGGTCCTTAATGATGGCCATGGAGTAAAGGTATACTCTAAGGGAGTGGTTCAAAACTGCCTGAGGAAGTCTCAGTTTGACATAATCAAGGGTAAACTTTGCGAGAGGAGTTTGGGGAAGCTCGGTAGAGGTTTGGGCAGTTGGCTCATTTGGGTTTGGAATGGCAGTGGCCACATCTCTAGAAATTTTGACAAATCCGTACATTGTGAAGCTTTAGTAGATCAATTAGTGACTGAAACAGATGATAGCTAAGTTTAGCGATAAGTGGCTTATGGATGTGGGGTGGAAGTAGATGATGTGATGAATTGAATAGTTTTGAATGAAAACTGGGGGGGGGTTCAAAGTGAAATTTTCTAAAGTATGGGGTATCTATTTATAATAGATTGCGGGCTTTCGGGTTTTGGATCGTGGATCCTCTGCAGGATTGGCAATCAAACTGTGTCATTGCCTCGGTTGTGATCGTTTAGATGGAAATGTTAGGAAAATCTTCCTTGGAGCAAACTCCATTCGTGCTTACTCAGCAGTTGGGATAGTAGATAAAGCCGTAGGAGGAGAGAGTATATGTTGCTTAAGCCCGAAATGCATGCAGGACGAGGAACACATTAATGCAATCAATCTAAAGCAGTAAAGGTGGGGAAGCTTCAAGCAAGCATATCCTGTATATATAGAAAGCGGAAAAAGAGACTAGAACAAATTGACCTGGGAACAATAAGGTTTATTTCATTAGCGCAATATCCAATTCAGAACTGCCCCTTGTAACAAAAACCCCCCGCCCTAGTAACTAATAAAGTACCCATGCAGGCGGAACTCCATATCAAGTGGAATATACCAGTAAAATAGCAAAATAGCAAAATAGCAAAATAGCAAAATAGCAATAGCAAAGATGGTGGACCAAATAACGAGCGTGTCAAATCAGGTTAAACAGCCACTAATATGATTAATAATGAGTTCAATTGGGTTCATTAAAGACTCCTAACTGAGTTCTCGAGGAAGTAAGTCTAGGAAATATACCTAAAGTGTAAAGTGCAAATATTCGTACAGGTATAATTAGAGTGGTGTAATGGAGCGGTGTAATTGGAGCGGAATTACAGATAGAACTCCGGATTTAAGGTTCTTTTAGATAATTTCCCTCGTCTAGCTGGTAACAAATATGCTTAGTAGGCATAATGTGCTAAGATGATAACTTAATATACTAATCAAGATTTGCATTTAGAATTGAATAATATCATCGAGAAAATAGAACACTATACAAGGTGTGCAAAAATGAAAAAATAATTTGCCAGTCTGAGGAGCATGATGACTATAATTAATTAACTTAACTATAATTATAATTAGAATATTTTTTGACAATAACTGAGAATGTGATTATTGTAATAATCACCAGATCAATTGTTGCATGCAAGAAGATTATTAGGATTTGGATATTCAACCACCCATTAAAACCTGAAGAATATAATAAAATTAACTTGGACCTAAAGAACAACTCGTTTGATTGGAAACTTATTCCAAGGTCGAAGTTTTGGACTGAAGTCCGAAGATGACAATATAATGATTGTAAGATTATATGATTGTAAGATTCTATGATGTAAGAATACATGATGACTATATGATGATTATATGATGATTTAACATATCCAATCCAATGGAACTTTCAATACCCTTCAATCCACTGCCTATATTATTAAACTTCTGTATGGATTATCTGGATGTAATTGAGATGAAAGATAATTTTGTGACTTAATGTGATTATCAAACGCTCAGTTGACCGCAATTCCCAAGGTTAGTTTTCTTCTATTGAATTGTTCTTCAGGTAAAATCAAGGTAAAGTTTCATTGAACAAGGTAGACAGAACAAAAAACTAGGCCAAGCAACCAAAAGTCAAACTGAGTCCAATTCCTGTTGATATAGTTTGGTTATTTATTTGACTCTAATTAGAAAAAGGAGTGAAATAATTAGATAAATGAGAATGTATTAATCCCGATGTTTTTGCTATTGGTTAACCAATTGGAAACTGGTGGAAATTGGGGAGTGGTACATACTCTATTAACACACAATCAATGAAAGTGTCCAAATAGTAATAAGTTGAATGTATCTCAAAAAACCAGAAGCCTATTCATAATATATTGGTACATAAAATATAAAACATAATATTGATCTATTGATGTAAAATATTTAACATAGTTTGAGAATAAGTTGAGAAATATATGATATAGTGGTATATAACACTAAGATGAGAATAAGACTAAATACAAGTTTAACCAACATTCTTGTTATTTTACGTTAGTTACTACAATAGTAAATAGCGTGTTACTGCAGTAGCTGATTTACATTTGATGCAACCCTACCAATAGTGACTTTGTACTACATACATCTTGTATTCAATACTCCCAAATATGATTACTGAAAATATAAGTGCCTATAATAATTATATTGAATTGACTAAATTATTAAAGAGGATTCAAGTTAGGATAAATAATTGAAGATGAATTTATGCTTAAGATAAAGAGTTATATTGGTTATATCAACCGAATATCCTGACAAAATTAAACTAGAAATTAAGAAATTATTAAAGAGTAAAGAAGGTGCGTATCATAAATATTCTGGAGGACGGAGAGTAAATAATTGTATTAGATCAGTTCTAACTCCTAATCCAAAATTAGCTTTAGATGAAGTTGAAATATCGACGCTGATATTGATTATACTTATGGCTTAATTAATCGACAACCATCTTCAAATATAAGTTCAATAAAATTAGTAAGATTAATTAATATTAACCTATCTTCAACAAATAATGTCATCATTGTATACTAATAGAAATTGATTGAAATTGATAATATAGTTTACTCTAGTGGAATAATCGTAGCTCTAATTGGTCTACATTCACTGAATTATAACTAAAGCCTTCAATTCCTCAATTCCCCATTTCCCCATTTCTGGGGTCGCCTGTTGTGTATGTGACTAGGAAGAATATATTTCAGTATGGTTCCTTATTAATATCCAGTACCCTATTATGAAATATTGCTACATTGAAGTATGTAGAAATATCTCTTAATTCTGATTAGATATTTTATGTGAGTCATTTCAAGACTTGCAGTATGTGTGCCAATTCAAATTTAGTTGAATCTCTTGATGATTTTAATAATTATCTATGGTACTTTTCTCAAACTACTGAGGTTCGCATTTCTACCAGGTTATACCCCGGACAGCACACGACCTAGATATAGAATCAACCATAGTTTCTGCCTGCTTCCCTAGAAACACTACAACGGTATCAATTGGGAAGAACCACCACTATCTCATTGGATCTCATCATTGGCAAGGATTCTACTTTAACGTAGAACATCGAAACAAATACCCTCGTTCTTTTCCTTCATATTTTACCAATCCATCTCCCTCACCCACCTCCTTCCACCTAATCTATTACTACCACCTACCACCTAATAGCTCCATCCTTGATAGTTTATACTAATCAAAATTGGTTTCAAAATCTAATTTAGCATGTTTGAGGTGAATCCTTCCGAGATATCCACTCACTACTACAAGATAGCCCATATTAATTCGGTGTACTATTCCATATACACTTCCGATGGCAATGATCAGTCACTACTAGAGCTTGAGCTCATGATCAGATACCATAATCCTCGGATCTTTATAACATATTACAACAAATGCTTGTACCAGTTCACCTTAGGTCATGAATCAAAATCTCCCAGCCTCCCAGATATTGTCAAGGAAATTGAACAACAATTTGGATCCAATATCTTTGATGCTTCCAAAAGCTATCCCATATTATCGCTAAAACACTCCAGCCAGGTGAATGTGCAGGCGTTGGCCAACTCCCCCAAGATTAATTCCAGTGCCAGTGAGAACCTTGAAGACAATTTGCCCTTGGCAAACTTGAGTTTCTTGAAGGCAGTGAAGAAAATGGTATTGTACAATTTGTCCCTCAACGGCATAACGCATTTATTTGGAAACTATTCCGTCATCTCCAATAACACCCAAGATTCCACCGATAAATCATACTCGGTACTATTCCTTGATTCCATACTATTAGCCAATGGAGACTTATTAATTTCTACTATCATTAAAAGTGGCCTTTCCATATTCGATTCTACAGTTTTGGAAATCGAACAAACCATTGATGGCCACACCAGCTTCCCACCAAAAGATTCCAATTTCGTCATTTATTTAATGCCTAGTGGTATAAGATGCCACCTTTTTGATACCACCAATTTCCAAGCTAATTTCATCAAGAAACCTACTCTGAATGAAAAGTTATTAAAATTAATTCAATTAAGCACTGGTGTTGATCACTTTGCTGGAAATGCTGAGATTCTATGGGTAAAACTTATTCCTAATCTCAAGCATCTTAATAATCAAACTTCAACCCTTTCAAAATTTATTCATTCGGTAGACAACAAAAAGTTTATTTTATGGCCATGGTGCTTATGTGTTTTACAATTTGGAAAATACGAAAACTTTGATAGCACAATTTCTGATTCTTCTGAAACACATTTGACCAATCCATTATCATTGATATCTGACTTTATTGATTTCAATATTTCAAATCATCAAAATCACCTTCAATCAACGAATTCACAGAATAACTATCATAACCAATTAGGGCCCCCTCCTTTCAGCATTTTCAGTGCTCACTCTACAGGAGATCGAGGTTCAACCGGAGCTTCAGGAACAGCATTGAATGCTCCAGAAAATCCACCAAAAGACACTAATTCTGTCGATAATAATGACATTAACGATCAAGATGCAAATGACTTATTTGGAATGTCAACCGATTTCTTTGACAAACAAGAACAATTTCAAGATAATTTGCCTCCAAAACAACATCATGAATTTGAAATTGAAGAAATTAAAGATGACATGGAAATTGATGATTTATTCGGAGATGATGATAGTGATTCAGAATCGAAACCTCCTGAATCAACTAAATCTGAAACTTCTCAAAGCATGGTTGATGATAATGATTCCAACTCAGATCCTGATCACATCAAATCCAATGAACATAAAACCAATCCCAAAGTAAATAATCAAGATCCAGTTACGAGGAAAGATATTGAAAATGAGAACCAAAAAATTGATGACTTATTTGGAGATCAATCAAGTGTTGATGATACCAACAACTCAGGTACCAATACCAAAGTATCCATGGAAGAAGACGAAAACACCGAATGTCTTGATATTGATACAGATCAAGTGAATGAAACCAAACCACGGTTCAATCCAACATTCATAGACATTCCAAAAGATCAAATGATTAAAAAATTTGAAACTCCTGATTATAATGATCCTGGAGCTCCATTACCGATTGTTCCAACGCCAATAATACCTCAAAATAATTCTTTCACTATGTCGAGTTCAATTTCTGGATTAAACTCCATGCCTATACAGAGTTCCAATAGTTCAAACACCACAAATCCAGAAGCATTTGATCAATTCAATCCACAAAAATCCATCTTTTCTCCGATTATCTTCAATCCAATCATTAAAAGTAGTATAGATACCAAATATGGAAAAGGAGGAAAGTTCTATGTTGATAAAGAATCCTCTGTTGATCCTGAAGTGGAGAAAAAGAGACGAAATATCCGTGCCACCAGTGTTAGTGGATATGAACCTTTCAATAAAGATTTCCTCTTGGATGGAGATAAAGGTCTGAGCAAGCTTAAAGCTATTAATGACTCTGCAGTTTTTGATGATGAAGATCAAGAGGAAAAAGAAGAGGTAGTAGAAGAAGAAAGTGATCCTGATTCAAGCGAGGAAAGTGATGCAGATGAAGCCATGGAAGATGATTTAGAAGTATCACCACCTTTAAAATTGAATACCAACGAAGAAGCTTTCTACGCTGCAAGTGCAATGAATAATGTTCAGGCAAATATTGGGACAACATCAGCTTTGAACAATTCTGACAATCCAAATATATCTTTATCGAATGGAGGTGAAAAGATCGTATTTAACAATACTGGTTCTTTTGGGTCACCCAATTCCAATCTGCCGATGAAAATTCCTCCATTAAAACAAGAATCACCATTTTTCTCTGGAGAATTCCCTAATACTGGATCTCCTATAGATCAAAGTCCTCAGCATCAAAATCATACTCCAGTAAGAATTTCAGAAGGAACACCTTCAAATCAAATAAAAAATACCCCTACCCCAGGAAATACACCATCAAGTCAACGTGGAAGCGGAAATAAATCTGATGATACAAAGATGGGAGAGGCTTCGAATTATCTTCCATTAATTCTTAGGAATATTAATGTTAATACCATTCCAAGCTCATTTTTGCTTAATAACTTAATTACTAACGAATTTTTACCACTGTTTAATATCAATATGGAAGAAGATATTGAAAATGACTTGGATATTTCTAAAAACAATGAAATGGTAGTGAAATTGAAGAATCTTGATGATTACTTGGAATATTTGGGTCCTAATTTAGTATTTGATTTAGGATTCACTACCAAGGGATCTGATATTGTTTATTATAATGATAAATTGAAATCGTATAGAGGTGATTTCAATAAACCAATTGAATACAAACTTCCACCAACTAACTTCATGAACAAATTCACTGAAATCTTTCCCCATTCTTATCAGGTTAAATTGGTGGAATTTTTGAATGAAACTGAAGTTCCAGAAGAAGAATCGGTTCTTGATTCTCAAATGAATTTCTTAGATGATATAACCAATGATGAAGATATATCAAATCCAAAATCACTTCCAATGAAACTTAAATCATTAGAATGGACTAGTACTGATAGTACAGATTTATGTGAAGAAACGGTTGCGAAATATAAATCAATCATCAATCAAATTCATGAAAGTTTACCATCTTGTGAGGAAACCAATTATTTCAAATTACCCACCATCAAGTCAAGAGTAATGAAAAATGATAATATAGTCAATCTAAATGCTTTGAGTTTCAACTTTTGGAAATATTTGAATTTTAGTCCATTGAGGGAGAAGAGAAACTTTCAAGTATTGATGATTAGTGAAGATAATGGAAGAGGCTCTAGTTTCAACAACAACTTTCTTGATTTACTTTGCACCAATTATACAGAGAATAACCTTGGAAATATTTCAAAACTTAACTTAGTAACACCTGAAACTCGTCCTGAATTAGACAGTGTTCTTGATGGACAACTCTTGGTTTCTAAGATTGAAGATCAACCATATACTGATATTTATAATCAAGTCAACAGGAAGATAAATTCATTGGTTGAGCTCATTAAGTTGGATTTAATTAACAAGACGAATACTTTTGAATTCGACCGGCCATTATGTCTTATATTTATCAACTTCAACAAAAAGTTCAATGCAGTGCTTCAAATTTCAAAGATCTTCCGAAACTTTAGAACTTTCTTGACTGACCATCAATTACCACTTGTGAAGATATTCACCAAAATTATTCCATCTGATTTCATTGTCAAAGAGCAACCCTTCCAGAAAAATCAAATGAGAATAATCTCTAATCATAAGCTAACAAGATTTTCACTTAATTTGTATAATCAATGTCCAAGCTTGCCAACAAGTAATTCTTCTACTATTGGTGGTGGGGGTGGAATGGGTGGAGTTACATCGCCTCAACAAACGAAAGCATTTAATACCGGTCTTTATACTCAAATTGTACAAGAACCTCCCACCAAAATTCAATTCAAATTCTTAAGCAACAGTTTTAAAGATAATTCTTTTAATGAAGATCTCTTTTTACATTTGGCTTATGAAAGATCCATAGATAAAAATTGGTTTTCAGCTGCTTGGTCAGATCCTTTGGGAGTAGTCACTCATACCAAATCATGGTATTGTGGTCAACATACACAAAAGAATAATTCAACTCATGATTTGGGATCAATTAGTGATTCTATTTGGAATATTTCCTGTGATATGTTTAAACGAATGAATGATGATTTAAGTGGAAATGGAGGAAGTTCTTTTGGAGGTAAAAAGTTTTTGGTATTAACAAGAATTAACAATGTTATTCCCGATGATGAATTAATTCATTGGAAAAGACTAAGCTTAAAACATAAAGATATTTCATTGATTGTTTTGTCGGTGAATGAGTCCACAAAATTACTCTTTACTGATAATTTACCGAAATCTGAAGCTGAAATTGAAGCCAATGTACCCAAACTTCATCGTGGAGGCAGTAATCTTTTCAGTCAAAATTTTACGGGATTAAACATTTCTTCAAATGCTCCAGATAAAGACTCTCATCTCAATGGATACAATTCTTCACCTTTGATGACTTCACCATCTATTGGATTGAATTTTCATTCCCCACAGCAGTTCTTGAATGTTTCTTCGAATTTTCTTTCTCCAGGAGATTTTGGTTCCAACTCCAATTCTAGCATTCCTGGAACAAGTATTGCTGGAACAGGAGATGGCTCCACCCAAGCAGAATCCATACTCCATGATGCTGATTCTGATATAATAGGCGTGGTTTGTAAAGTGCCTTTACCATCATTCAATTCACCGGCAAGATTAGGAATGAAAAATGGATATTTGATGAAGAAACTCACAAATTCCACTGAATCCCTCAACCCTTTACAATCATCCTACCTTCTCTTTGAAGTAAATTTATTGAGTTGTTCAAATTACTGGGATTTGGAAGTTTTGATGAAATTGATATTGAATCACTATAATAAACTCATAGTGTTAAATGATGTGTTAGGATTACGAGATCCTGATGCCAACATTAACATGTATGATGTGAATGAGCAATTGAGGGACGAGATTTCTTCCAATAAACTTCGTTATGAAGTTGATGGATTAATTCCATGGCACATTTCTGCAGTGAGAAAATCCCTCTGGTACTTGAGACACATCTTCGTTGAAGAGAATTAACCATCCAAGAGCTACGCTGATGAAGAGAGCCTTCTAAGAAGTACAATTATTACTGATAATATAGAATCATCTCTTCACTTTATGCAGTTTTGTTCTAGAACAATTCAATTACGAAGTGAAAGTTATTAATTATAATTATTGATTATGATGGTTTTGTGTATATTTGAAGAAACAGTCAGTTTTATTTCTACGATTCGTTGGAGGTGGTAAGTCTAGTTCTTTGTAAATGTAATATTCCTTGATCCTAAACTAACCTGTAAACCAGCCTGTAAACCAGCCTGTAAATAACCTGTAAACACCCCTTGGTTATTCTGCAATCTCCTCCTTTCCTAACCTGCAATCTCAACCTGCATTACTTCACAACGAAAAATTGTCTTCATGACCAACAACACTCCATAAAGAAGAAGATATCAGAGATGTCTGACTCTGAAGAAATTAAACATGTCAGAGGTGAAGAAGGAAGTTATGATGTCGAGGATAGAGACCAGAACGAATTCGATGATGAATCGGTAGAAGATGGCGAGAATGCTCGTGCCGCTCAACAAGAAGGAGAGCTTAAGCGTAATCGTGAACAAAACAACAGAGAAGGTGACGATGAAGAAGATGATGATGAGGATGAAGAGGATGAAGAAGAGGACGATATCAGCAACAAGAGAAGAAAAAGAAGAAGAGCCGCCAATCAGTTTGTGGATATTGAAGCCGAAGTAGATGATGAAGAAGAAGACGAATTGGATGAAGATGATGAAGAAGCGGAACTTTTGAGAGAACAGTTCATTTCAGATGACCGTGATCAAGTGGGAGGTGCCGAACGTGACCACCAAGATGACAGATTACATAGACAATATGATCGTCGTCGTCAAGAGGCTGAAGACCAAGATGCTGAGAAGTTGGCAGAAACATTGAAGCAAAGATACAGAAAGACCCATACCATGTACAGGGGAGACAGTGCTACCTCAGGTACGGTTTCTCAGAAGTTGTTGATGCCTTCGATCAATGATCCATCCATTTATGCTATTAGGTGTATTCCAGGTCGTGAAAAGGAATTGGTTAGAAAATTATACGAGAAGAAGAGAACTTTGGATAGACTGAACCGTCCATTGGATATTTTGACTGTTTTCCAAAGAGATGCCTTCAAAGGTTATATTTATATTGAAGCCAAAAGACCAGATGCCATTGATAATGCTTTGACTGGTATGGTTAATATTTATGCCAGAAACAAACTCTTGGTTCCCGTTAAAGAATACCCAGATTTGTTGAAGCAAGTCAAATCCTCAGATGTCGAAATTGTTCCAGGCATCTATATCAGAATTACCAGAGGAAAGTACAAGAATGATCTTGCTATTGTCGATAACTTATCTGAGAATGGTTTGGACGTTCGTTGTAAGTTAGTCCCAAGATTGGACTATGGAAGAAATGACGAAGTTGACAGAGATGGTAAGAAAATCAAGCTGAAAGTGAGACCTTTACCTCGTTTGTTCAATGAACAAGAAGCCAGAATGTATGATGGTGAATTCTTACAACCAGGAAGAGGTCCTCGTAGTTTTGTCTACAGAGGTGAAGAATTCAACGATGGTTTCCTCTACAAGGATTTCAAATTACAATTCATCCAAACGAAAGATGTTCATCCATCCTTGGAAGAGCTTGATAGATTCCAAGCTGGTCAAAATGAAGAAGAAGGTTTGGATTTAGCTGCTATTGCTGCTTCTTTGAAGAGTAAGAACAAGTCCGATGGAAAACAATCAACTGCCTTTCAACCAGGAGACAAAGTGGAAATCCGTAGAGGTGAACAAGCAAAAACAATTGGTATTGTTGTTGAAGCTGCATTATATGAAATCACCATTTCTGTGACCGATAGTGGTGATCCTAAGTTTGTCAACCAGAAGTTAACTGTTCCAGCAAATGATTTGAGAAAGATTTTCAACGAAGGTGACCATGTTAGAATCGTTGAAGGTAAACACTTTGATGAAACTGGTTTAGTCATCAAAATTGATGGAGACTCGGTGGTTTTGGTCAGTGATCAAACTAAAGAAGACGTAAGAGTTTTTGCAAACTATTTGGTCAAGGCCACTGATTCATCGCTGAATATTGATACCATGAACAGTAAATATGATATTAAAGATTTGGTTGAGTTGAACGCATCCTCAGTTGGTGTTATCGTTAAAGCAGAGAAAGGAATTTTTGAAGTTCTTACTTCAGATGGTAGAATATTGCCATTGAAACCATCTGGTATTGCATCTAAATTGAAACTTAGTCGTCGTGAACAAGTGGCGACCGATAGAAACGGTTTTACCGTTAAAGTTGGCGACACTGTTAGAGAAGCTTTAGGAGACAAAAAGAGAGAAGGTGCCATTTTGCATATTTACAAGAACTCTTTATTCATAAAGTCCAACGAAGTTGTGGAGAACTTGGGTATTTTTGTGTGTAATCGTATGGATGTTAGCACTATTACTACCAAGGATTCCATGGTGTCTAAGAGTTTAGGTCCTGATTTGAGTAGGATGAATCCAAATTTGAAGCTTCCTTCACCAAACGTTGCTACTGCTGGTTTAAAAACTAGAGTTGGTGGTCGTGACAAGCTCATTTCCAAAGATGTAACTGTCACCAGTGGTAGTTACAAGGGTTTAATGGGTAAAGTTGTTGAAACAGATGAAGTATATGCAAGAATCGAACTTCATACAAAAAGTAAAAAGATTAAAGTCAATAAGAACAATTTGAACGTATTGATCCGTGGTGAAGCTATACCTTACTTGAGATTTATTGGAGCTGCTACTAATGATGCTCCACAATTCAATAAGCCTGTTGCACCTGCTTTCAGTTCTGGTGGAAGATCTGCTTGGAACGGAGGAGCTACACCTGCAGCTGGTGGTTCATCCTCATGGGGTAACAGTGGCGGAGCTTCTTCATGGGGAGGAGGTACTGCTTGGGGAGGAGGAAAGACTCCAGCTTACAATGGAGGAAAAACTCCAGCACCCGGTGGAGCATCTACTTGGGGTGGAGGTGGAGCTTCAACTTGGAATTCCAATGGAGGTAACTCTACTTGGGGTGCCAATGGTGGTGGAAACTCCACTTGGGGTAACAATAAAGGAGGAAACTCATCCTGGGGTAACAATAATGGAAACAACTCTACCTGGGGTAACAATAATGGAAGCAACTCTACTTGGGGTAACAATAATGGAGGTAATTCCTCTTGGGGAAACAAAGGTAGTAGAAGCTCATGGGGTAAATAATTATAGTAACCCTACAAGTTGCTGGCGAACTTGAATCGACCTGTGTACAATATTGTCTATTAATCTGTATGATAAAATTATCGTAGTAATCTTAAGCGGTTTTGATTATATAGTTCTGGTGATGTTGGTTGATGTAAGCAATTATCGGTTTTCACATCCAGGACAATTATGTAATGCTTCATGAATGAAAACATCACAATCGATACAAAAATCCTGAGAACATTTTTTGCATCGATAACGAGAACTGGTCATAGTATCTAAAGAGGCTTTTGATTTTCCCATCACTCCTTTAGGAAACAAGAGCATACACCCATAACAGTAAGTACTATCATAAGATGAGCTCACTTGAACTTCGTTATAAGGTGCCAAAGGTACTAAATGATGATAAGACCTTGCTAAATGAGTGGAAAGAATAAGCATTAACCCACAAACCGGACAAACCGTAGGCAAATTGCATACTTTACTTCTGCATTGAGGGCATTGATAACCAATGACATTATTGGGATTGGCCTCACCATTGGCACTGGCCACAGTTTTCATATCCACCACTTGATTTGAGTCAATTGAGCCTTGAGTGGGATGAGATGCACTTAATTGAGGGAAATCAATATTGAAGTTGGGATTATTTATTGATACTGAGAATTTAGGTTGAATCTTTGAAGGAAATCCCATTCTAATCAATGGAACTCCACGTTTCTTTTCATCTTCTTCTTTTTTATCTTTTTCAGAAATTGGTAAAGGTACCACACAATCCATTAACAATTCTCTGAAGTGAGTTTCATTCATAATCACTCCATAATTTTTTGATGCCATATTACGAAGTTGATGGTTTGTTCGATTGACTAATTCTTGACAAATCGACACTTGTGCTGATAATCCAATAATCTTTACCTTTATTTTATCTCTGACAAGGTGATCAATAGTCTTATGGATATCGCCTGGATCACTGGTGAATAATGCTCCGAATATGACGAGAATTTCTTTGGAATTTTTGGTTTCGTTAGTCTGACCTCCTCCAAAATTGTACATAAGCATTGAACGGGCCATTTCCAATGAATTCTGAAGCGAAGGATCACCTTTTGGTTCGTATTTGTTGTGTTGACGAGCCTTAAGTTGACGGATTTTATCAATATGATGCTGAGGCAGTCCACTGACTTCACTGATAACGGTAGAAACACCGTTTCTCATCATGAGTATCCCCATTTGTGAGATAGGGTTCTGGTCAAAGAATTCTACTATGAATTCCTGAATCATTGAGAGGGTCATGGAAATCCGCGTAGGTCTTAAGTCCTTCTCTAACATGGCCAGAGATCCATCTATTACCACGATAAGGGTTCTAATAATCCCTCTTTGAAACGGAGTGGCGGGGTTCCGCATGATCTTCTTCTTCCGGGCTTCGATCATACTCTGTATAATGGACTCTAGTGACCTATCTCCATTCTCGTCGTTTTTCACGATATCCCAAGACCGCTGGATTTCATCTTCCCATGCATATCCATTGGCTCCTTTGAGGTTATTGTTGGGTCCATTGGCATTGGAACGTGTTCTCCGTGACATGGCATCGCCCTCCGGCGAGTCAGTGACCTCTCTGGACGAAGGATTCACCGATGGACTGATGTATTCTTCATCGGAATCATCCATAGTTTATGTGTAAAATGATGGGATTGTAACGAGGTTTGACGAGGCTAATGGTATTAATGATCCTAGGGGAAACGAATGGGAATCAATGGAGAATGGTATGTTGTTGTTCCCACTGTTAGCAGAAATGTGAGGTGTTATATAATGATAGTGAAGAAACTTGAAATATCAACTTGCAAATGGTAACTAGTAAATATCAACTAGTGAGAGTAACTAGTGAAGATTGTTAAGGCTAAAAGTTAGTGCGAACATGTAATTCTAACCTATAAACTAAATACACTATGGAGGCAGGACCAATGGTAAATGCAAGTGATATCAAGTGTTTACCAAAAGCTTATTAATGTATAAAGTAGTAGATAAGTAAGCAATTTAGCAGAGTCGGTATTGAATTAATAGAGTGAATCAATGAACAAGTAGAGTATTTTGCAGTTTTCTACATTGTTTGCAGGTTACAATACTATTACAGGTACTATGGTGATGTCCGACGTTGTAGTTGGAAGAGGTTGAAGGAAGGATCAGACGATAACATTTCGTTATCCAGAGGACCAACGACTTCTGATCGGAAACGCTAAATTTATTCATTCTTGAACTTTAATTCTTGAACTATTTAATTCTTGAAGTCTGAAACCTTTTTCCACTGACTTAGTATAATACTGTATTGTCCTCCGTGTACCATCGAACTAATTTGCAATTACTTACACTAGCTATTTTACAGTTTTCAGTAAAAGTACCAGCATCTGAAGTATACTGTGAAGTTAGGCATAAAGAGGTATGAATTATGATTATATGAGAGTATGACAATGTAGTAATATTTAATACTGTTCATTCATTTAGAAATATACCTTTAGAGGATTTACTCTTATATTTATTCAGTATGAATTATCACCCAATTCGTTTCAGATTATCACACTGAAACTTAAGTTATCAACCCTTGTATAATTATGGTTATTGTTTATTACATTTGTTTTGTCTACACTAACTATAAATCGCTTGGACTAGTATTTATAAGTGAACGCCTTTTTTTTTGACATATTGTAATAAATAGCAATATAAATTTATACCTTTTAGCATTTTATAATTAATGATCTGTACGGAATCTCAAAAAACTTCGTATTATTGATTAAGGGTTTCACTATAACTGATTAATTGGGTTACCAGACTATTCAATTAGGTAGATAACTTATTAAAGAAAACATTTCATTTGTACTATTTAATTACATCACTTTAAGTGTATGATGTATTTCAATAGGAAGCTATATCGTGTTTCAATCTTCAATCTAATTAATTGACTGATTCACTCAGTTAATTCCACTATTGGAATTACCTTTATCTATTTTACTCTATCAATAATAGTCTCCACTTTCGTAGCCACATATTATAGCCTAAAATGATTATATTGATTAAATTGATTAAATTAATCTAATTGATCAATAAACCCTACAACCCCCACTATAATAAACTGCTTCAACTAAGAAGTTTTTGATTAATTTTATTGAACTTATGTGTTATTTTTGGCTTATCGCTTATATACTTATCTATAAATTCCTAAATAACACAAGTGGGTCTCTTTTCCCAACAGATATTAGCTCTTTCAGCATCAGGTAAAACAACCATTGAATCAAAATTTGGCTTAGGGAATTTCTTACCTTCTTCAAGTTTCCATCTTAAATTCCATACCATAGTACACAAAATCACTCCTAATTGAAGGTGAGCAAATTGTTCTCCAATACATCTATGTCTACCACCTCCAAAAGGTAAATATGGAGAAGCCACACCTTTAGAAACTTTACCAAAACCGTAATCAATGGTATCTTCATCCACTTCCGATTTGGTCTTTGTTTCATCCCATCTATGAGGATCAAATGTACTAGCATGAGGGAACCAACGATCGTTTATCATGGCATAAGCAATACTAACAAGCACATAATGACCTTTTGGAACCACATAATTGGTTTCTGGAACTTTCAATGAATTTTTAACCTTTCTGAAAATAGAATGAAGTGGATGATGCATCCGTAAAGTTTCTTTAATAGTATTGGTAATAATTGGAAGATTTTGTAATTTTTCATAAGTCAAATTGTTTAAATCTCCATCCAAAGCCACCTTTAATTCTTCATAAATTTCATCTTGAATGGCTGGATTTTGAGCAAGACGCATGATAAACCAAGCTGATGTGGTTGCAGAAGTATGTTGACCTCCCATAAGTACTCCAATCAATAAATTGGCGAGTTCTTGGTCGGTCATCTTCACACCATCTTTATAAGTAGAGTGAAGCATCAACGAGTCTATCAAATCTCTATCAGGAACAATATCACCAGTTTCTCTTCTTCTTTGAATGACATTCATATAAGCTTGAGAAATTGTTCTTTGAGCATGATCTCTCTTTTTGTTATGAGGCAAGGGAATATTAGGGAACACGAAATTGATAGGCACAAATGCTTTATCTAAATCAGTGTAAAGTTGAGCAAATGAAGTATCGAGTTTTGATCTCATCTCATCTCCCAATAAAGTTCTAGAAGCAGTAAGAATAGTCACTTCACCTTGAGTATTAAGCACATTGGTAGTTCCTCGTTTATAAAGACTAAGGTTGAAATTCCGATTATATTTCAAGTATTCCAATACTTCTTCTTTGATCTTATCCACATACGAGACAAAGGAAGTTTTGGTCAATGCAAATTTAGCAAACTTCTTTTGTTCAACCAACCGGGAATTGGGGCAGTCATACACCACTCCCTTACCAAAAGCTGGAGTGGTAAGATGTCTATAAGCTTCTTCAGCTGAGACATCATTAAGTTTAGCATTCAACACGAATTCATGGCCTTTAGGGCCGAGGTACACCGTCATAACTCTTCCAAGAAGCATGAAAGCAAAAACGTCACCGTGCATCTGTCTGCATTCTTCAAAGAAATCATAGGGTCTCATTCCGTAGGACACGGCATTACCTACCCAAGGAATCCAATGGAATACTAGTGGAGCTCTATCTTTACGTAAAGAATAGAGATATTGCCATAACAAGTTGAGGAGAAAGGCGCCAACGGGCACTGCTATGGCCAAGTACATGATAAGGTCAAGAAACTGGACTGGAACGCGTTTAGAGTTGGGTAATCCATCTCCAGCCCACTATTTATAATGGTGTTAGGTAGTGGTATCAGCTGATATCTGATGGAGGTCGTGTATGGCCCGCATTTTGCAGCCTATATACGATCGTTCCGTTTACGACTGGTGCGACCGTGAGACCGAATCGAGAAACCACCGAATCGAGACCTGCGAATAACGATGGAGGGATTTCTAAGAGACGTAGACAAGAAGAATTAGGGGAATTAAGGAAGAATTAGGGGAATTAAGGAAGATTAAGGAAGAATTAAGGAAGAATTAAGGGAATTAAGGAAGAATTAAGGAAGTATTAAGGGAAGAACTAAGGGAAGAATAGAGAGAACATCAGAGGGACCATCAGAGGGGAGGAACTAAAAGGAACATCAGAGGGAAGAGGTCCTCCTGGTAAAGTGGGTCTTTCTTCAAGTTAATATTCATCAAACAATTGAAGTTATGGTGATGGAAGCCGGAGTCTTCATGTTCGATCCGAGCCGTTTAGCTGTTTTACCGTCGAATATCACCTCCCACCGTAGGAATGTATATAGAAATATTCAATAATGTATATAGAAATGTAGGGGAAATCTTCAATACTTCATCGAATTAATATACTTAGTCTTTGATTTTAATAGCAAGAAACCACATCATTTGTTTTATTTACATCAACTTTAACTTTATAGATGTATGGAAATATATTGAGTGAACAAGTGAAGAATCTATTTAAATCTATTTGCTGGTATTGGTGTCTGACGGACGGAACATCCTTATTGACCAGGTCTTGCATAGACACTACCTTCGGTCTCTGGACCCTGTCACTAAAACCTGTCCCTTGAGCCCATATCACCCCAGACCATGTCCCTATCTCCTCCCTATCTCCTCCCTAGCCCCTATTATGGCTTTATTGTGGGCTTTATTATGGCTCTATTATGGCTCTATTACCTATTAATCACATGTCTCTCCTGTCGTATGGTATGTGTCAACTCATTTTCTCGCTCGTACCCTCGGTGAATATGGTTCCGTAAAGCCCTGGAGCCCTCAAGTCCGCACTTTGACATGGTACGATGGCCTATACGAAGCATCTGGGGAATGAAGTATTACCACAATGGCCAATGATTCTATTCTGATGACCAATGATTTCTGATGACCAAGGCTGTGCATCAGAAATCAGCTTCAAGTCAATGGCTTCAAGTCAATGGGACATCCATCCTCTTTAAAGTTGATTCAGATAATTGTACCACCTTTATAATGTCCACCTTTGTAATGCCCACTTTGGTGGGAATGTATGAGACCAATAGATCAATTTGAACCACTGGATAAGAAGCCTAGATGTTTTCTTAGCGCGGTAGTCAATGAGTTGAAATTGCTGGTATTGGTATGATTCTATGATCATATTATTCTATGATTCTATGATTCAAGGTCCTCTGGTCATTTCGTTCGATTCGATGAGTGCAATAGTAAATGAAAAAGAAAAGACAAAGGCATTGGCAAAATCATACTCCATACTATAAAGACCCTCAACTGGTCTATTTCGCTAGATCTTTGGAAGTATTGGAAGGTTTCAATGAAATTTGAAGCACCAATAGTCGATAAGACTGAATCTATCAAGTTTTAGATAACTAGAACACATTCTTGGAGGTGATTAATGAAGGAGATATCATTTCCGAACTAATTGGAAACTTGAGACTTGTGATGATCAACTTAGTCAAGCCTTGGTCAAATGGATTGATCATCTGTCTGGTCAAGTCTTGTTCAATTGTCTGGTCATGTCTTGTTCGATTGTCTGGTTATGTCTTCTTCAAACGTCTGGTCATGTCGTGTTCAAACATCTGGTCAAGTGAGTATCATGATTTATTTTGAAGGGTATCAATAGCCTTTCTTTTCTTGGGATTGTACTTCTCTACCTGTTTATCGTACTTGACCTTACCATGGGCGTCAACATCGTAAAATAAGCTCAAGAACTCATTGATCTGGTTAGAATCTATCTCACCCATCTCCTCCTCTAAAAAGGGAATTTTCTTGAGGGTTTCCATATCAATGAGCTGCTTGAGCCCATACCCTTCTCCCACCACAGGAGTTATCTCCTTATCCTTACTGTCAAATATTTCAAGTCTTTCCTTCCCATACATATGAATAAACTCTTCTTTTGATAAATTAAAGTTGTTATCAGGAAACAATTTGGTATCGATATCTTTATTCTTTTTGATTTTTGGCACAGGAGCACTCTCATTTTCTTGAATGTAGAAGTTACGAAGCAATTGAATCCCTTCTGTTCTCATTACTCCTCCATAACTGTTATAAGGTGGATCCACATCAGGATCCAGGTGCACCGAAAGAATCGTCCCGTTACCTCCGAAACGGTCGTTTCCACAGCCGTAGATCACCTCCCCGATCTTGATTTGACGAAGAAATGAAGCACACATAATGCAAGGCTCCACCGTCACATAGAGTCTCATATTAGAGAAATCAAGCTGTGATTGGTTCTCTTCCTTCAACCGTGCCACGGCGATAAATTCCGCGTGTTTGGTACCGTTGAGTGAAATATTGGTGTAATTGTAGCCAATACTGACGATTTCATTGCTAGTCATGTCTTCAATGATACAAGACACTGGCGTTTCATTGATTAGAAGGGCTTTGTAACCCACAAAAAGCGTCGTGGCCATGTTTTGGAAATGCTTTGTTAAGTCCATTGTGATTGGGAGATATTATGGGATGTTCTTGGATGGGTTTGGTTGGTTTAAAAAGGAATTCACCCAATGTACATTGCTTGGGATGCCTGTTGACGGTTATAGAGTTATAGTAGGTTCCAACCTAGATGAGATGTAGCGTATATGCAGGATCGACCTTTTATGAGTTATATGCAGGTTAGTATATTGATTGGAGGAGGAATTAGAAGAGTAACAAAAAGGTGTTTTGGAGATCAAAAAATCAAGTTTCAAAGTTGAAGTATTCTTTTGTAAACTTTGGAATTATTATGAAGCAAATTCCAAAGCTTTTGAAGCCATTTTTGTCATGAAATCAATTAATTTCTTCATTCTCAACATATTATTCAACAATATACCTGAGGATTTCACAAAAAAAATACCCGTTAAAGGGACTTTAGCTTAGTCAATTGGTACTGGCTCATTTCAGTAGAGTTTCAACCCCTAGAAATTGACAAAGGACTCACAATTGCTGTCACTAGTTTAAGTCCAGAAGTTTCAAATCTCCATGTCACGTGCTTCACTTGGGTACTGGTTGCAATATGTGACTAAATGGCCCCATCAAACAATCAGAAGAAACATTCATCAATGTCGGATCTTCATAGGGCATTCGTTCGGCGAATGAAAAAGGGACCGGTTCCTACCACCCCCGGATCCACTACCCTAAATGGATTGTCCGAATTGTCGGAGTTATCTGAAGATAAAGAGCTCAATACACTGGTCACCTTGGAAGAGTTGGCTCGTCAAGAACTTACGGCGTCTCCTTCACCACCGCCCGCGGTGGCAGATGAAGAGATTTTACAGCTTTACCAGACATTCAAGCGAGAACACTTTCCCATTAATGAAGTATACCATTTCCAGGGGCTTCCCTCCATCAACACATACTATCGACCTCCAAGTATCCCTAAATCCACCATTTTCGTGTGTCTTCATGGAGCAGGATCTTCATCTTTAACCTATTCCAAGTTTGCTGAAGAAGTGCTGAGATCTGAAGAGGATGTGGGTATATTTCTTTATGATTTAAGGGGTCATGGAGATTCGGATAAACTGGAAGATTTTTCTATGGAATCTTTGGTGCTAGAACTTAACAATGTCATCCAAGAATTTGTTTCTCGAAGGTTTAACGTCACTACCAATGACCTCTCGTCACTTTACTTTATTGGGCATTCTTTAGGAGGAGCAATAATGACCAATTATTTGAATAATCCTCAATTTGATCATCATTTGGTTAAAGGGTTGATTTTACTCGATATAGTGGAAGAAATGGCCGTCAAATCATTAAGTGCTATGCCCACCTTCATCTCCAATCGTCCTAAGAAGTTTTCCACTGTATCAAATGCCATCGAGTGGCATATGAATTATCTTTTATTTAATGAGGATTCGGCAATCTTGAGTGTGCCTGATTTGCTTAATAAAAATAGGACTTGGAAGACTGATTTGAGTTTGACTCAACCTTATTGGGATAGTTGGTTTCAAGATCTTTCAAAGAACTTCCTTGCTTTCAAACATCCTAAATTATTGATCTTATCCACTCATGAAACTTTGGATAAAGACCTTATAGTGGGTCAAATGCAAGGAAAATACCAATTGGTGGTATTTCACACCTTCAATAATTCTGGCCATTTTGTTCATGAAGATTTACCAAAGCAAGTAAGCATAAGCATTTTAGACTTTTTGAGAAGAAATGAAGATCCTGGTAAATTCTTAAGACATAATTTAGGAATCGTACCAAAATGGGGAGGGAAAATCAACCCATAAACACCATCCATCAATTTGATATACATCAAAATCACCAAACTACCGAATTACAATACTACCGAATTACAAAACTACCGAATTACACAAGTCAATTTTATTTATTTTTTTTTATTTCAGTCAGCACTATTATTACTGTTGTTAAAGACGGTTTTATTTCCGTTAATCAACACTGTGATTACTGTTGTTGATTTCAGCTTCTCTTTCATTAATCAACTTAACTACCTCATCGATCTTCTTACTGGCATAAGGAAATCTTGGATTAATTAAGAATGGTCTCAAATCAAATCTGTTATCATCAGGTGAATATTGTTCTGCGTGATACGCAGGTGTCATGGTGGTCATTTTATGTCTGTTAATAGCGTAAAAGAACCAAAAACGTTTGACCTTTTCCGCAACCTGTTCAGAAGTCAAGTTAAGTGGAGGTTGAGACCATTCATGGTATAATTTAATAAACATAGCATAAGGTCCACATTTGTCGACTTTTCTTAAAGTTCCAAATTTCGATAATTCATCGTAACTCATTCCCATATCAATTTCATCACTTTGAACGTAATTCTCAGTGATTGGTTCTAATTCTGCTGTTGGAGTGGCGGTAATAAAGTCATTTAATATAGGAATTTGGAAGTTAATTTCTGCCCAACCAATAAAGCTTTTCAAATCGGTTTTGGAAATTCCTCCAATAGGATTAACATCAGCAGATGAACAATCATATTTTGTTAAATATCCTCTTAAACATTCATCAACATTGGCACTTCCTAAAACTAATAAACCACCAGTTCCTTTGTTTCTTGACCATGGTAATAATTGTGCAAATAAATAACTTAATACCATTCTAAGTCTGGCTTGAATATTTTGAAGGGCCAAATTTTCTGTTTGAGTACCTCCAAAAATCTTGAAAATAGGTCTTTTTCCGGTTGCAACTTCAAATACATTTACCACTGCCGTAACCAAACTATCCATATTCATATCAACATGATAAGAGCCAATCTTCTCTGCTAAAGCTTTAGCTCTGGATCTAGTTTCCTTAGATGAATTTTCAGTTCCCATGAAAGAAGTGTAGAAAAACTTTCCAGCTATATCTTGAGGAGATGTTGGCATAAATTTGGGGTCATTAGAAAGAGATCTGACATCTTGTAAAACTTGAGGGTCATCCAAAGCATTAAAAACAAGACGGCACATCAGATGGATGATTACAGCAGTAGCACATGAATCAATACCACCGCTGAGAGGTAAGAAATAGCCACCACACTTAGACCTTCTCAAGTAATCCCATAACCAACATGCTGGTCCCAAGGCAATTTCCTCTTCAGGTTTATGGATTCTGATAGGAATTGGCTTGGTAGGTCTGATCATAAAATTAAGTTCATTATCGGAGGGAGATAATTCAACGCTTGTTTCAATTGTCTTATAAGGATTTTTCAGTTGCACGGCTTGGTTGCTGGCGGACTTTTGGTTTCTGTATGATCTAACATCATCAAGATCCACCGTAGCTGTCACCACTTCGACATCGGCAAGTGAGAATTGAGACCCTTGTGCAACCACTTTACCATTGACAATAATACAGGCACATCCATCGTAATACAATCTGTCACCATCACAACCTTTTTGGTTGGCATAAAGGTAAACACCACCACATTTGTTGGTAGCTTCAGTGATCAAACGAAGTCTGGTATCCAACTTTCTGAGCTCATGATGGGAACCACTGGAATTGGTAAAGATTTCAACACCATCAAGACTCATGTCGATATGTGGAGACTGTGGAGTGAACAATTCTTCACATGTTTCACAACCCAATCTGGTTTCCAATGTTTCAATCACACAATCACCAAAAGTACACTTGCTTTGACCAAACAACTTGAAGATTTCTTTAGGCAATTGGAACTCTTCGAAGTATTTGGGTCTATTCCAAGCTGTAAAGTATCTCATTTCTCTATAATTACCATCGTTAGCCAAGTATAACTTGGGTCTAATGAGTAAGATAGTTCCATCATATGAGATGACTCTGCAATTGTATTTGATAGACTTATGAATAATCGGCATACCGATATCGAGAAGAATACCGTGAGTCACCGGATTGGCCAATATCTCTCCATAAACTCCCCAACAATGATGATAAAGGTCATTTTCCAAGAAATGGTCCAAACATCCGTACCCACAAACTTCGAGCTCAGGTCCTACTCTGACGGTAGCACCTTTTGCCTTTGCTTGTTTGATGGATTCGATGATTCTATCACGGTTCCCTTCGAAGTCCAACGCCCATTGGTTCAAGTTACAAGTAGCTAAAGTGACGAAATGACCCATAGTGGTATAAGATGGAGGTATGGAGTAAATGACTGGATCTGGATCTGGTGCGAACTTACGATACTTCGTAGATTACGATTACGTAAGCTTTGCAACCACCTCCACCTCCACCTCCACCTCCACCAGTACTTCAACTACTACTCAGTAAGACTACTACCCAGTAATCTTTATGAGAGTTGATGATCTGAAGGTTATTTGGATGAAGTGATAAAGCCCTGTTTATACCCTGTTTGAATATATGGTGAGAATATATTCGACAAACAAGCGAGTTGAATAGATGGAAAGAGAGAAATATGACAATGTCAAAGGAAATGGGATGTGATGAAGCCTATGAAGCTTGAATGAGTATAAAAATAGGACTGTCCTGATATTTCCAATGGATTGCTTATCTAGCTGAAACAATATCTTCTAGTAAGGTCAGCTATAGAGATCATGTTGAGGTACATATGGAGAGATGGAAGTTGCTAGACGAAGTGTGACTTGTTATCCATTACCTATTTAGAAAGAGTAATTTGTTTGGCAGATGGTTAGTTGAATTTCCCCAATTAACATTGAGGTTTCATTTTGATCTCAGTTGATCTAACTTGGCCACCATTTGTGATACAGCTGGCCATCGTTTACTTCATGACTCGTTTTCGAGACTAGGGCACTAAAGTAAATACCACCACGAACATCAAGTGTGACACTTGAATGAATATTGTTAATCATACTCTTTTTAGCAGGTAGATCAGGTTGATCACTAGGGAGAAATGGGGCTCCCACCACAACCGATGAACCTATTGAAATTCAATACAGAGTCTACATGAGCTATTATGGTGTATTTTCAAGAAACTTTGGGGGTTGCTTATCTTGCCTAATTGAAACCACGTTTATCACACATCCAAGCCTCCAACCTTGACGACTCAGAACTCTGAATAATATTCGGTGTACACCGACAGTTTATCTAAACTGGTCAAATCTATAACTATGTTACGCGAGAATTGATTGGGGTGAAATTGTTATCAATATTTACGTGATCATGAATCCCCTTTGAATCATGTTCTCGGTATCTTCCGTTATGCTTGCTTCGGAAACCCCGCGGGTACTCCGCGGTTGCGAGCCTCGGTCCGACTGATAAGAGCTATATAATCTATCACAATCCAGTGATACAGAATTATACCTTAACAATGCCTTCTGCTGAGATATTGACAGTAACCCCATTGAATAACGCTCCATTTGGGTGCTCTATCTCTCTACCATCATACTCAAATAATGACCCCGCTAATTTGAATGATGATGACTTCAAGAACTTATATGAAGCAGTTCTCACCCATTTAGTGGTAGTTATCCCAGAACAAACCGAATTAAGCCCCAAATCTCAGTATGAACTCACCAAAAGATTTGATCCCTCAATTCCCGAACAAAAGCAAGCATCCGGTGCTGGTTATGGTCATGGGAAAGAATTCAGACACGAACAATCTGTGTTGAAGAAGGACGGTACCTCGGTTAAATCCCAACCACAAGTACAAATCTTAGGTCAAGGTACTTTCGAAGCTAATGAACCCGGAAACGAAAATGGTGAGGCAATTAAATTGACTCATCCTTCCCATACTAGCTTCCATCACACACCACTCACTGAAGATCAAATCAAGAACGAACATAGGACGAGATTTTACCGCTGGCACATTGATAGTGCTCTCTACGACTTATCGCCACCAATGGTAACAACTCTTTTAGGTATCAAAGTACCCCCAGCAACTCAAAAGCAAACTATTGTGTATGAGGATAATAACGAGAAGCTTGAGTTGACTCAGGGAGCAACATGTTTTATTAGTGGAGCCCAAGCTTTTGACCGCTTGAGCGATGAAGAGAAAGCATTTGCTTTGTCTACTACGGTAGAGTATGCTCCACATCCATATATTTTCATTTCTCCAGCTAGAGCCACCTCAGATGGTCTCACTATGATCTCAGAAAACAAGGAGATGGCCCTTGACAAACTACCAGAATGGGAAGAATCAAAAGTTAAAAAGCTTCCAATGGTCTGGACCAACCCGGTTACTGGAAAGCACCATTTGCAAGTACATGGATGTTGCTTGTATAAGTTGCATACTACTAAGGATGGTAAGACAACTACCTTAGAATTGGAGGAAGCACGTAAGAAGGCCCACGAATTTATGAGACCTGCAATTTCTCCACCAAACGTGTTGGCACATGCATGGAAACAAGGAGATTTGGTGATTTTCTACAACAGAGGTGTTTTGCACTCGGTGACTGGAGAATTCAAGGGAATCAAACAAGATGGAAAGGATGAAAGAAGGTTGATGCATCAATGTAACATTGCTAGTGGTATCGACCCAGCCACTGTTGTATAGGACTATTCAGGTTTGTTTTATAGGCTAAACAGATGTGAGAAACTGAATGTTGTATTTTCGCAGCCATACCAATATGAATGAAATCACTGAACAAGCTAGTCTCTATTCTGAACGAGTTGTGTCATATCAAGAGTAGAAAGTATAATTGATGGATACTTAATTTATAACGAAATTTCAGATTTTCCTGCTCACCAGCAGAGGTTCAGTTGAAAAGCAGAATCGCTGAAATCACTTGGTATCGGGATGAGCAGTATTTTGAACAATTACCACATGATCTTACAGAGATCATCAAAATATTCTTGTTTAGCTTTTGGTTCATTGGTGATTCGATTCTAAGCTCCAGAGGACCCTTACCCACCGAAATGGTTCTAGATCAAACATTCCTGTCCGGTAACCCTGGCGACAGCTGATCACAAAGCCGAGCTAGCATGATTGCTTGCTACTGATGTTACCCGAACCCCATTGGAGTTTATATTGCCCAAATATCAGCCTCGTTAACTATTTAATCGATCCCCACTCTGAATTAAACTTTGTAGATTACAATCCCTGGCGTTGCTTTTGGATGGACCCTAATATCTCCTCACTAGACCTGATAAATTTATGATTACGTAAGTTACTATAGTGTGCTTATGTAATCAACAATTAGCTTCTGACCCCCAAAACATCACTCTCCAACTAGCTACATGGCAATTAAACTTTTGACTGGTCTGGTAGATGTTTTAGCCACCCCGTACAACATACAGTTTTTGTTCTGTCAATATTGGACCGGATCCTGAAGTCCCGCCGTTCCATCACATGCCAATGCTATATGCAGGCATATGATTAAGACAACCAAGCAGGACATTTCTACAGTCCCACATTTGACTTCACCAACTCCTACCACCATACAATGCAGTACGTTGGAAAAGTTGGTGGTTACATGTACAATCAGTGGAATTCACTTAACCCTGCCACTCTCTCGGGAGCCATTGATATCATTGTCATTGAGCAGGCCGATGGATCCCTTCATTGTTCCCCATGGCATATTAGGTTCGGGAAGTTCCAAATCATCAAGCCATCCCATAAGAAAATTGACCTTTATGTCAACGACATCAAAACCGACTTGCCCATGAAGTTGGGAGAAGGAGGAGAGGCGTTTTTTGTGTTTGAAACCGACAGTTCCCTGGAATTGTCTCAGTCAGTATTGACGTCTCCTGTCATTTCACCGGTTGGATCACCTGGAACTTCACGTAGTGGGTCGCCACCGGGCTCACCTGGAAGAGAGTCACCTACTTTGGATGAGAATTATATCAAAGAACCAGAACTTTTGGACTTGAATGAAGATTTAGAGAACAAGATCCTGTTAACGCCCTCAGATACCGGAGGTAGTAATATTAGTGGAGCCAGGAGTGAAACTTCTACCCTGTTAAATTCACGTAAACTCGCTTTTGAAAAGGCCAGGAAAATCACTCAGAAATTGAATATACCTTCTAAGATTGATATTAACGGTGATATGGTTTTAGATATGGATGGTTATAAACCAAATGCTCAGAAGAATATCGATAATTCTGACGAATTCTTCAAAAAGATTTTCTTTAAAGAAGTTCAAGAACTCAGTAGCAAATTGGGTGAAGAAGATGTGGTTGAACATCCAGAGCCACGTACTGTGGATGAAGAGATAAAACTTTGGAATGAAATCATTAGTAAAGATGAGAATGGTAATGTGAGAATCTTGAATAAAACTCCAAATAGTTTGCTTCATGGTAGTGAATTGAACTTGGAAGATGACTTGGTGAATCCGGAAGGATTGGTAGAATTTGATGAAGCTTCATTACAATCAGAAATTACACCATCTGCTCCTCCATCTACGGAGAGTGATAAAACTTATATCAAAACTTTGAGATTAACTTCAGAACAATTGAGACTGATGAATTTGAAATATGGTGAAAATACTCTTAAATTTAAATCTAGTGAGGGTACATCTCAAGTTTTATCTAAATTATTCTTATGGAAATCTCATACTCCTATCGTGATTTCTGATATCGATGGAACCATCACCAAATCAGATGCATTGGGTCATGTGTTGAATTTATTAGGAAGAGATTGGACTCATCCAGGTGTGGCTAATTTGTTTCAAGATATTTATCTGAATGGTTATAATATTGTTTATTTAACTGCTAGATCAGTTGGACAGGCAGATACAACTAGACAATATCTTAGAGGAGTTGCCCAAGATGGTAGTAAGCTTCCAAAAGGACCAGTTATCTTGAGTCCTGATAGAACCATGGCAGCTTTAAGAAGAGAAATCGTTTTGAAGAAACCCGAAGTTTTCAAGATGGCTTGTTTGAATGACATTAAAAACCTTTACTTTCAAACTAATGAAAATCAAGAAGATGATGATCGTACTCCATTTTATGCTGGGTTTGGTAATAGAATTACTGATGCTATCAGTTATAGATCAGTGAAAATTCCTAGTCATCGTATTTTCACAATCAATCCAAATGGTGAAGTGCATATGGAATTATTAGAATTGGCTGGTTATAGATCATCATATTTACATATTGGAGAATTGGTGGATCATTTCTTCCCACCTATTAGGGAAGTGTCTACTTTGAGTACAAATTGGAATAATACTCAGTTAACAGAGTATATCAATAATAAGAAAGAATCTGAAGCTAATGGAGACCATCAACATGGATACGAAAATGGTGTTCCTGGATCTCCTGGTTCAAATAATACCCCTGGATCACCTAGATCTTTAACATCTCCAAGAATTGGGCCTGATGGCATATTTGATGATGTTAAGATTGAAGAGAAGTATAACGATGTTAATTATTGGAGGGAACCAATTAACCTTGATGATTTAACGGATGAAGAAAACGGTGATAGTGCATCAATCAGAAGTCCAAGAATTTCTCCACCATCATCACCTGGTATTCTTTCGTTACGGTCTTTTGGGTCGGAAATTAAGAATGATACATCAGAATCAATTATTCGAGAAGGAATTGAAAATGCAAGAAGTAGATCCAAGAGTCTGGCTTCAACTTCTAGTGAAAGACCGGTATCCATGACATCATTTACATCACCGTTAAAGAATTTTATGATTTTTGGATCAAATAAGAATAGTAATACAGTTGATGATGATGAAGAAGACGATGAAGATGATTCATTTAGTGGAATTTCTCGTAAAGAGACATTGAATAGCAGTGATTTGATAAATAGAAAATGGAAGCTTCCAGATGCCGATTCCAGCATGATGACGAATGATAGTGATTTCACTGGAATTGAAGATGATGATGAAGATGACGATGATGACTACACTGGAGACGAAGATGACGATGATGAGGATGATGAAGATGATTATGACGACGAAGAGGATGATGATGATGATTTAGATGCTTACGATGAAGAGGACCTAGACTATGGAGATGATGGAATTCCTGAGGAAGAGAAATTGAGTGTTTCAGCTCATAGACCTATTGACAAGCCAATCAAACCAATTCTTGCTAAAGATCTCTAAAAAGAAGAAAACTAGAGTGAAAAGAAAACATAAAAGGTCATTTTCGTGGTATTTATGCATATCAATACATTACAGAATAAACATAGATTATGCAATCTTGTTGTAGATTAGTGATAAGAAGCTTTGATCATCACCAAAGAATTAATTATTAGTATTACTTCCTTGCCTTTACTATTACTTCCTGCCTTTACTATTACTTCCTGCCTTTACTAATACTACAAAATTCATCTATTAATCAAAATACAGGAAATTAAAATCCATAGGGACCATTTAACAGAAAGTAAAGACAGGAGGGGGTATGTTTATGCTGAAGAGTATCAATTTAGATAAAGCTACCTCGACGTGTAACAGAAGCCGACGGGGACAAACGAAGACAAGAAAGATAGAACAAGCACAAGAAGATAGAGATTGTGTAACAGATAATCTTTTGGTACGGGACAAAAACATCAATAGGTTTCATCATTATTGAGACCCTAGTTCATGACACTGTTACTGTAACCACTCCATGGACCGACTTAGCTGTAGCGTATACTAATTGAAGAAACGTCTTGTTTATTTCTACTAGATCACTTAACTTTAACTGTTGCTGATTATCGAGATATAGAACTTAATTAATTCCTTAGTTTTCCAGTCAATTCCTTGATTTCTATTTAATTCCTTAGTTTTCCAGTCAATTCCTTGATTTCTATTTAATTCCTTAGTTTTCCAGTCAATTCCTTGATTTCTATTTAATTCCTTAGTTTTCCAGTCAATTCCTTGATTTCTATTTAATTCCTTAGTTTTCCAGTCAATTCCTTGATTTCTATTTAATTCCTTAGTTTTCCAATCAATTCCTTGATTTCTAATTAATTCCTTGATTTCTAATTAATTCCTTGATTTCTAATTAATTCCTTCTTTTCTAATTAATTCCTTTGGTTTTCCTAGACCAAGTTCTGTCTTAATAGTCTTATGGTAGTGTCCTTCAACTGGATCCCTTCTTTTCTGATCGACATATCTTTCGGCTTCTTGGGTGTTTCGGCTTCTCGTCTGTTTTTGATGAGCTTCTTTAAACGTTCCACTCCAATATAGAAAATCAAAAGAGTAAACAAAGTAATCAAGAACCCATTTTTTAGTATACATGCTGATTTCAAATCATGTTAGATCAAATTGGAAACTATATAGTAGACAGAAATTGTCAATAAAATTAAAGGGTTGAATTGACGATATTCACCAGAGAACCCAAATTTTATGACAAGAATGTATGACAAGAATGATAATGGCTAAAAATATCAAATATCTTCAGGAGCACCTTGAACTCCGTGAGAATCTGAATAAAAGCCCAATTCTTTCAAACTTCTCAAAGTGTCCAGAATGCCTCAGACTATGGTAAGAACATACGATGAAGACCAACAAAGACAAGGAGGAGATTGATCAGAAGAGAACCAGAAGAGCACCAGAGGACGAGCACCAGAGGACGAGCACCCATAAAGAATATAGGCTTAAAAGAGGGTAGGACAGAATTAATAGGTATTTCATATGAAGATTTTTAGATAAGAAAGATTATCAAGCTAGTAGCTATTATTGGTTCAAAATCCAGAATCCAACAATATAAATTAACTGGGAAATCCCTTAGATTTTCCCTAGATTTTCTAGTGACCTACTAGTCTTACAGATAGTAGTTTATACATATTATAATATTCCACTATTAAATCCTCCTCAGAGTTAAGTACCGTCCTGCTTATTAGTATTATCATTAGATTTAAGTGTGTATTATTCAGCTTATTAGATTATCATTAGATTTACAATGATATTATTCTAGCTACATCTGACAAAGTTCTTCCGCTGTCTAATTAAGATCCATCAGATCCATCAGATTCATCACTTATATATTTAGTATTAAAGACAGAGTTCAATATATGAAGACATCAAGATAGATAGCTAGAGACTCGGGGTTTGGTGGAGTGATCCAGTAAAATGACTCATATCAAATAAGATAGTGACAACTTCCCTAGGTAAATATTAATCAAGAGCAAGCCATCTCTTGATTAACTATAGATACAGTGGTGCTGTTCGAGGATGATGACACGTCATATACATGTGGTATGGTTCAAAATCAAGAAAATCCGATGTAGTGTAATGGCTATCACGGTTCGCTCTCACCGAGCAGATCCGGGTTCGATTCCCGGCATTGGAGTATTCTTTTTGTATTTTTCGGCCTTTGAGTTATGGTTGTCATGTTAGTGTAAATGCTCAAAAAGTCAAGAAAATCCGATGTAGTGTAATGGCTATCACGGTTCGCTCTCACCGAGCAGATCCGGGTTCGATTCCCGGCATTGGAGTTATTCTTTTTTAAAAGTTACTCTTACCTGTTTCGATCAGAACTACCCTATAGTCTGATAGATCCATTAATCAGAAGTGTGAAGAGACTTTGAATTTTTGAATTTTTGGATTTTGAATTGTTTGACTGATGGAGGGCCAATTGAACTTCGGGTTCTTGTAAACACTTCGCTTTCAATGGCACATATACATTCCATTAAGATCTCATCGTATAACAATTATTAGTTATTTCTATTTCTATTTTTATTTTTATTTCTATTTCTATTTCTATTTCTATTTCTCTTCCTTATTTCTCCTCTTTCTTATTTCTCCTTTTCCCTTCTCGGCTCTGAGCTTCATTCATGTAATTGTTTTCTATGTTCTTCCAAGATTCTATTCTATATACATTGGGTTTGTGTACTTTGGTGAACTCTACGCTCAGTTTAGTTCTCGTATCAGTACCACTACCAGTACCAGTTACTGCTACAGATGGTAACTTACCTAATCATCGAATTATTTCTACTTATCGAATTTTCTGCTAATTATATTCTCTTTAATTAAACTCTCTGCTAATTAAACCTACTGTGTGGTTGATAGTATGAGATTTGGAGATTGTTCGTAAATCCTATTGTTCTAATGAAAGTGTTCATAATGCTTGCAGTTATGACTTCTGCATGTACCCCGGCAGTTTCAGCAGTTTCAGCTGAATCTCCGAATTACGAAGTATCTCCAGTGATAACCGTGGAGAATCTTAATCGCCTAGAGCACAAATACCATTCACTTACACAAGATCCCAACTCCATTTTCTACTTGTCTGACACAAACACGTACCTTCGGCAAAGAATTCCCAAACAATCACCATCGAAAGGATTAGGAAGGATAATTGACAAATTCACCCAGTTGTGTACTAATTTCCAATCAAGGTTGAATATTTCAGAATGGCTTGAAGTTGACCTAACCCAAATTGTTTCTAAACAATACCCTGGAATAATTCCCGCTAGTGTATGTCTTTCACAAGAATTGGGTGGGAACGGGTCAATTGATTTCTCGTATTCTTTAGCTGATGCCAAGGGAGTAGAATTTACTAATGAATATTCCATTGTTGTTGGATTAAATTGGCTTGATATTGCTTACCATCACAAAACCCAACGTTCCATTATCAAATCCTCGTCGGTCTCTGGTACAATTAATTGTCAAGTTCACCAAGGGAAAATAGGTCAAATATTTCTTCAACCAGAATACTCTAGTTTTGTTCCGTTGGTTCGGATCATTTCGTATCAAAATCAAAAGCAAAAGTTTCTGTCGGTTTCAAGCTTTGAATCTCTTCCTGAATTTCATTTCATGTCAAAACACTCCAATAATCGTGTATATTGTGCTACCAATGATATTGTCATGCTCTTTTGTAATGTTGATCGTATCGGTGAGGCCGATTGGAATTCTCCATTGCAAATTCAATACATTTAAATCTCATAAACTCTCATCTCTCATCTCGCATCTCTCATTACTTGTTAGACTGGAAATTGTAAAATAGTTTTATAACGTGGACAGATCAGTGATTTAGGGATTTAACAAATGTTCCTAATTATACATGCATTGAAGGGTTGAATCTATAAATGTTTGAATGTTGAGTCACAGACTCGGTAGTGAATATTCTCACCAACATTCTATTAGTCCCATGTTCTCATTCCTGCTGCGTTGAACTCATCAGAGTAACCATTTAATTGTGCTATATCAACTTGAATGGCATTTTCGGCAATAAAATCATTATACTCATCTGAAAAAGTCTTCAAATCTTGCTTGTAATTCTTACCATATGCTGCACAAAAGTCCTTTGATGCTTCCATAGCACATGCAACATTATCATCATTGTAACCTATGGATTGAAGATAAGATTGCTTAGCATAACTGTCTTTATCTATAAGACTCATAGATGTTCTTTGTTCGGTAGAGATCTCTTCATTATCACCAGAGAGCGAAATGGTAGGGTTTTCAAGACTCAATACTTGATCCAATAATCCTTGCATATTCACCCGATGGACAGTTAAGTCACTCACCGAAAACATCATTGTCAATTGATCGGTGACCTTCCATTTTCCGGTTGCATCCTGATGCAAATCCTTCACCTTCCAACTTGAAATACCATTGGGAATAAGCACATTACTATCAACACAAAGATTTTTGGGGTTAGCGATTTCCCATCCAAGCATTGGAACTTCCAAAGAAAGAGAGGAACTGACATGTGATACCTTATAATAGTATTTGGTTTGGACTTTTCCTTTCTTCTCCACCTTAACAGAATCTCTGATCACAACAACAAAATTGGGTCTATACATTCTAGAACCACAACCACAACCCACAATATTGGCTCGAGGAAATCCTGCCCATACTTCTCTTCCTTCTGGGAAAACTTTGCTGATGTCAACATCAGTTTGATCCTTGAGAATTTGATTGATATTAACTAACTGAGATCCACCTCTAAGTGGGCCCACTGGAGTGGTTGGATCCAATTCAGGTTCTGTTTTGAAATTTTGCGTACAAATAGTTTCAGTAGAATATAAATCACACTTGAGAGTTTCAAGATTTGACCATCTGTAGACCAAGTACAAGTAATGATCATAATTATTTTGTGCTCTTTCGGAACTGCTAAACAAAGGCACCCAATTCTTTTGTTTCTTCTGTCTAGGTAAGTCTTTAATTTTCAATTCGGAAATTCTGTTATACATCTTCTTATCATATTCCTTGTTTGGAGCTCCATCGGTATTAAGCTTACCCATTTGGAATTGGAATGGCCATCCAACAAACATGGATCTATAGTAGCCGGTTTGTTCTTTACCAGCTTTTGAAGTAGGGTCAAAGTGGGAATTTTTCAAGAATTTTCTATGGTATGCATTGAATACCAAAAGTGGTTCTTCATGACCAGCTTTATTCTTGACCAAAGAAACATGGGCATCTTCAGGTCCATAGTATCTATTCTTTGGATCATCAACATCGTGATAAAATGGAATGGGGAGGAAATGTGGGAAAGTTAATATTTCATAAGAGTTTTCATTTGAAGGCACCACCAAATTGGTATTTTTCAATTCATTCCAATTTTCATCATAAATTTGAGCATAAGTAAGGGAGAAAATTGGTTGATTTCTGATTGCTTTAGGAGCATAAATGACTCTAGAAATAACAAAGTGAACCCCATAATCTTTAAGCCAAACAGAAGATCCAGCCAAACGGTACCAAAATGAATCTACCACTTTGTACTTGAGCTGAAGTTTTAAAGGCTCTAAAAAGAAAGGGGCCATTTCTGCCAAATACCCCTTGGGATTGGCTTCAACCTCACGAACTACCAGCTCCATGATGTCATGAAGTGACACTTTGAGAGATACCGCCGTATCGATCTCCACCTTGGCGGTTCGACCAAGTTCAGACAGACATTTCTCAAGATCTTCTTTAATGTGTTTATTGCTCCCAAAGAGCTGAAGCTCAGATTCTTTGTATGAGTTGCTGGCGGGACTTAATGGTTCGGGAAAGGCGGATTTCACCATGAAGATTTCTGGCTCGCCCACTTGTTCATGGATTTCCGAATGATGGGCCAAGAAGCTGGCAGAACCAGGAGGAAGAATCAATTGGTCCGACAGGGGATGAGTACCCGTAGGGGACAACACCTTATTTTCCATCACCACCCGGACATCTTCATATCGTAAGAGATGGTACACTAGAAGCGTAGTGGTGACGATGGCCACTACGGTGATGTACTGGAACGACTTGTTGACTGGAGTCATTTCGAAGTAGACGTCATTGAATGTGTAGCGAAGGCGGCGGTTTTTATAACTGCGTAGAATTCAGGCTAGAGTGTAGGATAACGCCAATCCCAAAATAGAATTAAGCGTCTTCAGCCTCTTCTGCACGTAGACACTGCGTTTACATGGACAATGTGCAGGTCGGAATATCGAAACAAAGGGATGAGAACAGATCGAAGGGTGCAGTTGTTACAATCAGTAGTGTGAAGTAGCGAAAAACAACCACTAAACAACCAGTAAAATCAAATCTTGAAATCTGTTGAAATCTGTCGAAATTTGTTGATCTGTTGAGTCAGTATGGGGGTGCAATTGTTATTGCTTAATAGGAGTCGGGGAGAATGCATGTTCGTTTAAGTCATAGCAGCATGCGCACAACGCACCTTTCGGAACGGTTCTGGCTCTAGTACTAGCCTGGTTGTGCACCGGTAGTGCACCGGTTGTAGCAAACATCTATGCAGGATACAACATAGGTACGACACCATAAGTGCATGAGAAGTAAGGAAGGCGTCTATTGCATATGCTACGATGATTGGATGCATTTTTGCATGATTTTTCTATTAACCATACTTAGGACTAACGGTGATACAATTGTTCAACATGGTCTTGGCTTGTAAATATTATGGCTGATGTCAGTCATCAAGTGATTTGTACTAATCCATCACCAGCTATACTTATGCAAGCACCCCCAGCGCACGAGCTTTGATGTCACAATTCATAGGTGCAGGGTGAAAGTTATTATTAATGTAGGTCGACAAGTTGATTGAATTGTTTGCAGTTTGCAGTTTGAACTCATCGAGATGCTCCGGTAAAATCTCATTTCCGAGCATGGCACGTGGCCGCAGTGATGACATCAGGGGTTTGAAGCCCTTGGCTGGACCCTATGGAAGTGTCCAGCAACCAACTCCAACCTGCTATTCTAGTAAATCGAAGGGGGGCATAAATCTGGTGAGTTTGATTTTGGTGATTTGTTCTATGTTCCGAGGGTAAAATACTACTGCTTTTTGGTTTTGGTCGCAAAATCAGGTGCTATTCTTTTGACGTTTATCACTTCATCGCTCTTGGGCTTATAAGGTTATGATCGGAACTAATCGGTTCCTTAAGTACCTTGGGCGCTGGGCCAAGGTTGTACCTGAGACAAGCGCCACTCACGCAATTGTTTGCCAGATTATACACAGCCCTATTGATACCAATTTTTTAGCTGATTTCGTTAGGAGTCGGTGCTTAAGATTCCGGAACTGCAGGTACCAAAGGTGGATGCTGTTTCCCGTAAATGGCACAATAATCGGACGATTGGGCCATGGCACATTTGACATTATCGTTATTATAACCAAATGGACTTGTCCTATTCAATCCTTCAAGGACAAATCTAAGAAGTCCACGAATATGAATCACATCGATGGTGTAGTCACTGATGGAATAAGACAACAGGAGATAATCATCCACCACTCCATCGATTTTATCAATTTCCCATGCTGAAACACCATTTGGAATAAATGAATTAGGCAGCCCATCCACACAACTCAACAGGTCTGAAGTGATATCCCAAGATTGAACTGGAACATCAAAAGACATAAATGATCCAACTTCATGTAATTTGTATTGATTTGGATACTTTGTAATATGTTCATCCTTGTTATATTTGAAATCTTCCAATTTGGCATAGTCCTTAACTAAAATCACGAAATTTGGACGATAGAATCCTTTACCACATCCACATTCTTTAAAATGAGCTCTTGCAAATCCAAGATAAACTTCCCTGCCTGGTGGAAATTCATCAATAGCTTGTTTTAATGATGGGAATCTTGGTACATTGTCATGCAAGAGTAGATTAAGATTAATCATTTCAGTACCTCCTCTAAGTGGACCAACTCCTGTTTGTTCTTCTTCAACTCTGAGCTTATAGTCAAAATGGCATTCAGCTGCCGAATTGTCTTTAATTTTGGTAAGTGGACATTTTAATACTTCAAGGTTACCCCAACGAATAACAACATAAAGATACTTATCATGGTTGTATTCTTGACGTTCCTGGAAGGAAAGAAGAGGAGTCCAATTTTTTTGTTGATTTAACAGTCTAGAAGAGCCCTTAATCTTTAGTTCCATAATACGCGTGTAAAGATGGGTATTGAATTTCGATTTGAGATCCTCCACACTAAGTTTACCTCTTTGAAATTGCCATGGCCAAGAAACAAACATTGAACGATATTCATGGAATTTGATTTGGGATTTACTGTAATCTTCCATCAACTCTTCCACGATCTTTCTATGATTGGCATTAAACAAGACCAATGGTTCTTCATATCCTTTAGGATTCTTAACAAGGACAATACGAGGATCTTCAGGTCCATAATAGCCATCCTGTTTGAGTTGAAATTTATGGTAAGCAGGAATAGGTACTATTCCTGGATAATTCATCCGGGTGTATGGAATTTCATCATCATGTTGTGCAGTATGGACATCTGGATTGTTTGTAGGAACGATGAGTTCGACATCAGGAAGTTCATTCCAATTTTCATCAAAGATTTGAGCATAAAGAAGTGATAAAGCAGGTTTATCTCTTCTTTTATACTTGGAATAAACCAAACGAGATACCATGAAATGTACACCGTATTGCTCAAGGAAAACAGATGAGCCTGCCAATCTGTACCAATATTGGTCCACGGTATTTTCCAGCAATTGTTTTTCAATAGGGTTAGGTTCAAAAAAGTATGCATATTCTTTGGAGTATGGTGAACCAGATGCGAAGAACTTTTCCACGATACTTCTTCTACTGGTTGAAAGATGAAGTGGTTTGGTGACGTCAATTTTTCTGTTTTGGTAGAGAGCAGGACATTGCTCCATATTTTCACGAATGTCTGATTTTGCCACGAATGAGTCGAAGGCAAATGTGTGGAATTCTTTGTTCTTAATGTGATCACTCAAGGATGATGATCTTACATGACTAAAATCAGTGGGAGGATCATCATAGATTCCTTCATTATGGTCCACATCAAGGGTTTCGTCCAAATCTTCATCATCAAGTTCGGGCATAAACTGGTAATGGTACTTGACAATCTCATGCTTATCAGGTAAAGACTGGCGCATAACCTGAGTGTAATGATCGCGCAATTGGTTTGTATCATTGAGGTTAAACCGACGTGGGTAAATGATGATTTTCTTTGATTTATCCAACGAACTGATTGGTTTGGTTGGCAAGGTGTTGTCTTCTATGGCGTCTTCCATATTATGATTAATAAACACCACATTATCATTCTGAGCATTAGCCACTTTGAAGCTCATACCTTCATAATCGTATGAATGAAGTGTGAAAAGGAGGCCCATGGCCATGAGGGTAAGGAGAACCAAAGTTACTCTTTCAATGCGTCGTAAGAGCTTCATTCTTTGGTGATGATTTGGTGTTGAAAATGGGAAATATTATGAGGTGCTGATAAAGATAAATAATGTTGCCGGCAGAAGAAGGTTGTTGTTGGAGGTGGTGAAGGTGGCGGCAATGGAAGTAGCAACAAAAGCAAACCAACAAAGGGAAGAAACAGAAGGAAAACAGTAAATACTGATGGAATATTAAGGTAGAACTGAGAACTGGCGGGAGGCCTGAAATCGAATATGGAACAAGATGGTAGAAAGAAAGTGGTTAGAAGATGAGTAAAACTGAACTCCCTAAACAGCTCTGGTCAAACAACCGTGCAGGAGAGGTTTGCACCTTTAGCCAGAGGTTTACGCCTTTCCCAAAGCGAATAAGCTGAGGCTTATTTTGCTGCAATTCTAGCAGAGGGGGCTGATATCCGAGGGTAAAACGAGAGTTCGGATATAAACAAGAATTGCTTACCTTAGACATACATACAATATAGAAATCCGAGGGGAGGGGAATGAAGAAACACATTTCCCCTCCAAAACATAAAAAAAAGCCTGCGAAGAGGCAGCAACAGGCAGAGATTAGGTAAGTTTGCCGAGGGCGCCGAGGGCGCCGATGGCTCCGAGTTTGGGTGCGTGTGGGTACCTCCGAGGGTTCGGAAGTTTTCCAAAAGTTTGGGTGCCGCCGAGGGCGGGACAAATCTTTCCCAGCATACCACCCACCTGGTCTAGTATTAATTCCTGCATAGAAGTATGCACGTATGTGTGGTGTGCTGATGCAGAGTTGGAATCTATTGTTAGATTACCTGTAGGATGGTACAATCTTTGAAGATAGCAATAGGGTATTACACGATGGGATCGTCATGCTTTATTCCTACACCCTTAAAGACCCTTCACCTTCGTTGACCTAGGCTCAACCTAGTGGAAGAGATGAAATAGTTGGCTGCTTATAAGGCGTTCCCGACTCCTCCGTTCGTGGATATAATTGAGAAAAAATAATTATTATTTCATCTGCACTTTCTGCCTAGATCGAGTTTTATAATCTAAAACTGTGCTATTATATCCGAGGGTATAAAAATCAAACTTATACTGAGGAATTTAGGCAGAATTGTGGCTAAGTATGCGGCTATCCGATTGTTTCATAGCGTGTATCATCACCTCATTCAATTTCGCTAACCAAATGGTATAAACAAATGGTATAAACAAATGGTATAAACAAACGCTTTTAGTAAGCATTCTTAATATTTTAATCTTTCCCTCCCACCAGTAAAATCCCCATCTTGTAAATCAAAATAACCTTCGATCAATTTGGCTGGCTGCACTATGCATAATGCACAAATCGGATATATCTGCTGGTTACTTTTGTCATGACACCCATCCCATATCGTCCTAATAAAGATCATGTAAGTATTGTGCAACAACTTATCTCTCCAACGACAACCATTCGATTGTTTACTGTACAAAAAATTCTACTACATAATTTCACTTGTAATCACTAGTAATTTTACCCGTGGTGCAACTGAGAATAGCATGATATGTCAAACAGTGCAAAATTGTCTGCGGGGTGAATTTGGTTCATTTCGAGTTTGAAGGCTTAACCGTTTGTTTCCATGCAATCAAACGTCTATTTTGGAGTATTTTCCTATGCATGCGGCGATATGAAATCAAATTTGTTGGTTGTATCTATTTGGATACTTGAAAATTCCGATATGCGTGTTTGGCGGATATTCGGTCAATCAATATTCCCTAGCGCGTTATGCATATGCAACGATCCTCGACCTACTCAGTCAAATGACATAAGGATCGTTAAAAGTCTCCCCACGAACTGGTGGTCCGACCACAGAACTTCCACCACCATTTCCACAATACTTCCACCACCGTTTTCACCACGATCCACCATCAAGTTGAGCAGATGACTCCATGCTATAGGCTTTGGCATTGGCTTTGGCCTTGGCTTTTACTGGTGTTCTTTTTCTTCCTTCTTCTCCCTTCTTCTCCCTACTTCTCCCTACCTCTCCCTATTCTCCCTATTCTCCCTACTTCTCGATAGGAGTCCAAGCCTAATCAAGACTGGGGATGTTAAGCGGATAAACTATGAAGGTTTGTGTAGCAGAGTATCGCATGATCCAGAGAAGATGCCGGTGAGTTGATACCGATCCTGTTGTTTACCTGCGATACATAACATGTAAAGGTAACATGTAAAGGTAACATGTAAAGGTAACATGTTTTCTGTGGTGGATAGTACTTGTAACATATATTCTGTTGTGGATGCATGTAACATGTAATTGTCACTTACCATGTAACCTGCCATCCAACAGCACTGATGCATGCAACTAAAGCATTAGTGAACAAACTTGTGTAGAAGCCCAGATGGTCGTATTGTAGCAATTTACGAAGCAGTTTGCTTAAGCGATCAATATCTGCTTGGCAGCAAAGTAGCCCTTCTTCCGGAAGTGCATTGATGAGTCCGAGGGTACTGGATCACCAGTCACGTGATAAAATGAGAATAAAGCACCACTGATGACGTAAATTTTTTATCGGGTCACCTGTTCTTAGTCATGTGCTCTTCTGAACGTGTCAAGTACCACGTGATGAGATAACCCGGTAAATGAGTCCCGTTATTACCTAATCTACCCCGGAGTAAAGATAAGTAGATGCATGTGGTCACGTGGTGTAGCCGCTAACAAAATTGGCCTAAACCGGCTAGGGTTCCTGATCTCGGAAAACGAGCTCCCCACATCCCATCCATTTACCGCCCAGTCTACCACCTCATTCCAGTATAAAGTCCCCCCAATCGCCTCAATATCCATCACTTCTTCTCACATCATCAATGCTCAGACTCTCCAGAACCGCCTCCAAAAGAGCGTTGGTTTCCAACTCGTCTTCAAGAGCTTCTAGAGCTTATAGAGCCGCTTCGACGGTAGCCGCACAATACTACCCTAATGAACCTAAAGGACCAGTGTTGAAGACTGATACGGTTCCAGGCCCCAAATCTGTTGCTTTAAAAGAAGAATTGGCCCAAGTGTTTGATAATAGAACCACATACTTTATGTCTGATTATCCCAATTCCGTGGGTAACTATATCAGTGACGCGGATGGTAACCTTTACTTGGATGTTTATGGTCAAATTTCTTCCATTGCTTTGGGTTATAATAATCCTCAGCTTATTAAAGCGGCTCAATCAGATGAAATGATCAATGCTTTGGTTAATAGACCTGCTTTGGCTTGTTTTCCTTCGATTGACTATAAGAAGATCTTAGAAGATGGGATTTTGGCAGCCGCACCTCCCTCTATGACTCGTGTTTGGACGGGTTTAAGTGGTTCAGATGCTAATGAAACTGCCTATAAAGCGGCCTTTATGTATCACCATGCTCGTAAGAGAGGTTCTCTTGAATTTAGTCCTGAAGAATTGTCCTCGGTTATGGAAAATAAGGCTCCGGGTACTTCAGAAATGGTGATTTTATCTTTCGATAAGGGTTTCCACGGAAGATTATTTGGATCTCTTTCGACCACTAGATCAAAGGCCATTCATAAATTGGATATCCCAGCATTCCCATGGCCAAAAGCTCCTTTCCCAAAATTACAATACCCATTGAATGAGTACACTCAAGAGAATAAATTGGAAGAAAATAGATGCTTAGAAGAATTCGAAAAAGTTATCGAATCTTACCCTCCTCATACCGTTGCTGCTATGATTGTGGAACCAGTCCAAGCTGAAGGTGGTGATAATCATGCCTCTGCTTCATTCTTCCAGGGTCTTCGTGATATTACCTTAAAACATGACATCTTGATGATTGTCGATGAAGTTCAAACTGGTGTTGGTGCAAGTGGTAAATTCTGGGCCCATGAACATTGGAATTTATCCACTCCTCCTGATATGGTTACATTCTCTAAAAAATTCCAAGCTGCTGGATTTTACTTCCATAACAAGGAATTGCAGCCACAACAACCTTATAGACAATTCAACACCTGGTGTGGTGATCCATCTAAGGCCATTATTGCCAAAGCAATTTATCAAGAAGTGGTTAAACATGATTTGGTTGAGAAAACCGCTCAAGTTGGTAAATACCTTTACGATCAATTGGATCAACTTCTCTCAAGATACCCCGACAAAGTCAAGAACTTACGTGGTGAAAACTATGGTACTTTCATTGCTTGGGACTTTGCTAGCGAAGCTCTCAGAAATAAGTTATTATTAGCTGCTCGTGAAAGAGGTGTGAATATTGGAGGTTGTGGTGATGTTGCAACCAGATTAAGACCTACTTTGGTGTTTGATAAATCACACGCCGATGTTCTTTTGAACGTTTTGGAAGATTGTTTAAAAGGCTTGTGAATAAAAATGAAAAATGACTTTGATCAAATAGACAACTTAGAAGTATAGGAACATGTGCATGAGTCACTGATCAATAAAATAAATCATGGAAATAAATCATGATAATGAATTCTGGAAATGATGTAATTTTTTTAACTTAATCTGTTTGTTTTTTCGACTAACCTGTTTGCTTGTTTGATATCTTATTCTACACAATGGGGTATAACAAGCGAGAGTACAAAGAAATTGGTCCCACCTTCTAAGCCTCCAATGTTACTGTTCTGCCAGTGTCACTTTCATTTCTTGTAATTGAACCTCAAGCCCCACTAAAAATTTCATTTGATTTCTTTTAGAACTTTACGAATCACGCTGGTAGACCCCAAACATCCTAATTTAGAACATCCATGAAAACAACTCAAACCTGAAATAGCACTGGTTATTTTGATACAATTGGGGTCTACATCACATGGAGAATAATTTCATAGCCCGAATTGAGGTACCTTTTTGATTGTGTCGTTTCAGACGTGAGCCGTGATAAGTTGATGAAATTCTTAGCTTCTCCACCAGCTTATAGTTTCCAAAACTTTAATATTCCACAGGATTCTACCGACTTACATCAATAATATCACAACAGATTCAGTGCATCTACAGCTTAAGAATCGATACATCGATAGAGATGATTTTGATAATTTGCAGATAATTAGAGTTCCCACTAAGTGCCTGGAACTGCATTGGTTAAGTGTTAAGTAAGGCTACTGTTTGTGTCACTTCACCACCCTTTCCAACGGTTTTGTACAAGGCTATGCGCATTATGCATGGCGCTCATGCTCTGCGCTCTGTGCACCCCCAGTTAAGACATTGACACCAAAGTGCACCTGAGTGGAACTCAACCAAAACCAAACCGCTAACGGCAATACCAACCGAAAGAAAAAACAGGCAACATTATTTCTCTACTAAAAGCTGCCAAACCTGTGCCAAAGCTCCGCCTCTTCCCGAATCTTCCCCCACCTTCACCACCACCACTTCCCCAACAATAATTGATGCTCTGCCATTCAACCATCAACATCCAACGTTCGACCGTTCAACCGCCATCCCCTCAACCGCCAATTGTTCAACCGTTCACTGCAACCGTTCTGCCCGTTGACACATGAAGCGCATAATTATTGCCGTTTTGATCTTCGCACTCAACACATCATCACTTCCACTCTTTATGACATGGCGACGTACCCGCCAAATATACGATTTCGCTTGATTCGCTTGAATCGCTTGGATCCGTACATCATCACACGTGTGAACTTCAACATTCCATTGGATTGACGGCTCTGGCGTATCTATTTTTCTTCCTTCTCCTTCCTTTTCTTCCTTCTCTGCCCCTTTTGCGGGGCATCCACCTGCAATTAATGAGTTAATTCTTCTGTGGAGCAAGTGGGGCGATTGCGGGCTTTGGTTGGGGTTTCAATTCGTGGCCATCACGTTGTTGGACATCTCCACTTCGTATTAGTCCCAACTCACTGTAGTATCTGATTCTAGCCATATTGGTAAGGAGTCCCTGTCCGCGTCACGTGACAACCGATGATCATAACCCGCCTTAGTATTTGCCTATTGGCCTACTTGCCTATTTGCTTATTTCTTACCATCTCCATTAGGCCCGTTTTCTGCTTCAACCACCCGTTCTTGTTTCTAAAATTTATACTAGTCCCCGGCTATTACCTTCTGATACCGCTCGTTGCATTGCGGATCTTTTCAACCCCGTTGTGAAGCTCAATCACCCTTAGCCGCTAACTTTAAGGTAGTCAAATCAACAATCAACAATCAACAACGCCACGTCTTTAAATCAACAACGTCTAGATCAACAACGTCTTTTAACGAACAACGTCACGTCTTATTCCTGGACCTTCTAGAACATTCCATTATCTCCCTGGTCTCCCTGGTTTATTTGAATTGTTGGGCAAATGTGCTACTGCTACTAAATTAATACTAATATGTTAGGACGGCTTTTTAAACAACAGTCGTCTCAAGGACAAGGGCTGGGGCCCACATCATCATCAACGCTACTGAATTCGTTGGCCAATTTCAGCTCCTATGATGACCCTTATACCAGAGAAGTGCTCTATGGAACTCATAATTCTAATCAACTCAAGCCATATACTTTTAATAATCACCTTTTTCGGATCATCGTGTCACAAGACGGAGGAAGTCTTCGGTCGAAACAGATCTTGTTTGACTCATCTTGTGAACCAGAGACTTCGCCTATCAATAGTGCTTTCACTAAGACCCCTGTGGTGTCTAGATCTTCCCATAATAATAGAGGGAGTTGGCCCTCCAAATCTCATCACAATACTAGTGAATTGAATGATTACATGTTTGGATGTGGATTGCCCAGTAACCAAACCCAAGCATCAACAAAAATCCATGTTTTGCCTGCCCTTAATAGTCTGGTGTTTGGCTCTTCTAGATCGGTTCTCATTACCAGATTATTTTCCATTACAGATTTGGAAGTATCTGACTCAATAGAAATTTCTAGTCTTGATGGCTCCAAATCTACTTGGAATCCTACTCCTACGTTACAACAAAAAGAATCCTCCATACGAAATCTCCCCGGTACAAGAAACTCAAATCACTCATGTCAATCCAATCCCTCAAATAAAGCATCCAATAGTATCAACAGTAGATTTTCTGTTGGTATAATCATTCCCTTGGAGTCTCTACATGATATGAATGACATAATCTTCAACAATTGGAACGAAATATCGCATTACCTCATTTTATTACAAAAATTTACAGTCAAAAAGTTAATCCATGAGTTGAACAATAGTATCACTACAGCACCAAATACCCCAGATCATTCATTGGGAACCTCAGCATACATTATCAATAAGAGAATTCAATTTCCTAACTTTATTCTTCAGAATGATTTAGATTTGAATAATCAAATGTATAAATTAATCAAGTTGATACATTATAACGCCAATGTTCCAAAGTTGATGAGTTCAAACAGCTTGATTAAGAATTGTATATCATCAAAAAATACTAACTATGATGCTTTAATGTTAAACTGGGTATTGGAAGTGATAAATTGGTTAGAGTTTAAAGATGGAAAATGTTATCAGCCAACGCCAGGATATAATCCAATCACACAAACTACATATTCTGCCAATTCTCAAGTTGAGACAAACAACTCTGGAAGTACTTTCTTGGCTAGTTTATTGGCCTTGATTATTCAATTGAAAGAACTGTTGAGTACTAAACCATTCTACAACATCCAAGGTTCAACTAGAGAATTGACTAGAATCGTTATTATGACTGGAAATCCAGTTGTGGCCAAAAAGTTAATCTTCATCATTAATGCTCTTATCCCAAATAATATATTCACTTTCTCCATTTTTAAGGATGGAGGCAATTTTAATGATACAAAAACCAATGGCTTGAACCTTAGTAATGGAAATGATGAAGTGTACAATAGTCAGCAAAGCAGTTTCAGCAGGGATGTAAACTACCACTCAAATAAAGTGAAGAATCATACGGATAATAGTGAATCTCCAATTTTACCTCCTTCAGGTAGAATATTATCACAATCACCTAACAATTCGTTTTCGTCTGTTATAGGGTCTCCAATACTTACTTCTAGTGGCACCAAACCTATTCCGATTCAAAGTTCAAATTATTCACCTTCCGCTAGTCTTTCTGATAGTTCTTTGGTGGGTTCGACTCCATCAACAAAAGGTTGGGAAATTCCTCGAAAATCTAAAGTCAGTACTACCGCTACTCCGACATCAAAAATAGAAACGAGTACGCTGATTGCTCCTATTTCTGTGGCAAGTAGCTCATCCAAGGAAAGACAAAACTCCTTGTCAAAATCATCGTCATTGTCACATCTTTCATCATCGTTGAATTCATCGTTGTCACACTCTTCTAATTACTCATTTTCCAAAATTGGAGGTAGCTTTATGGAAAAGTGGAAGAATTCGTTTGGAAGTTACAATAGTAATAATTCAAACACTTCAAATACGTTCACCAATTCTCATAACACTTCAGGAACATCTTACAATAGCAGCTTGATGGAATCTAGTGAATATGTTCCCCCAACATATGGAGTAAGTTTATCAAAGAGAAATTCAATTCAATCGTTGCGTACACCATCTCCAGCAATAGAATATGACGAGTATACTTGGCACTCAAACAGTTCAAATCATGCCAATGTTCATTCAATGAATAATCAGAATGGGATCAATATTGCTAACTCGGGAAGTAATCAACAATTTAGTAATCATACTAATAGCATTGGTGGGGGAATTCAAATGACACCCACCAAGCTATCGAGAACTCAATCAATGTATGACTTGTACACAATGCATAATGGACATGTGAACAATTCTTTGAAAGAGGAAAGTGTGGGAGTAAATGGATTTTCCAATCCCAAGAACAGCTTGATGATTAAAAGATCAAAGACCGGAGTTTTTATACCATTGATAAATGATAATATGGTGAAGAATATTTCCGAACATAACACTGAGGTGATTAAACGCAAATGTGCCGAAATCATGAATTTGTCTGCTCAATCATATAAATCTGATGGAGTTACATTAGAAGTAACATCATTGGCTCGTGATTCCACTTATAAAGAGGAATTAGGATCTCCGCTAAGTGTGAATCAAAGTGAAGAATATGATGAAATTGATGATGTGGAAAGTATTGTTAATGATCAAAGTACCATAACTTCGGAAATTGATGGAGACAAGAGTTATTTTAGTAAAAAATCTAAACAATTTCAAGCTCAAGCTCCGGTGCAAATTTTCAAGCAAAAGCCATTACTACCCAGCGTGGCTTTCAGTGATGAGTTCAGACCAGAATTTACCGTCCAATCATGTCCGATAAACCCTAAATTGGAATCTCAGGTTACATCGGCAATGAAGAACGATTTGTTATTTTATCTGGGAAGTGGAGGTTATGAACAAATTATTTCTAGAACCATTTTCATAAGTTTAAGAGTAAGAGAAATTAAGCTTATTGAGATGAGTTTTGGAGATCCTCAAGATGCACCTGTAATGACAGTTTATGCATCAGGTTTAGGAATTGAACCACCAGACCTGAGAAGAGGGTCAGTATCAGGTCATAGAACCAAGAATACTTATAAGACCAAAATCAAAAAAGTTTATACCCCCACCAAAAACTCTGGAAACATTGAATGTATAGAAAGAATCGAGAAAATATTGGCTGAAATGAATCAATTATTTATTGAACAACAACAGAACCCACAAAATTCCAAGTTTTCGGAGTCACAGGATACTTTTACAAACAAACTTTCGAACTTGGTATCAAAAATCATCAATTAAGTCAAAGTATAACAGGTTCACAAGCCTCAAATGCATCAATTAATCCAGAATATGAAAATATCATTGCCACAAGCCTCAAATGCATCAAGTTATCCAAAATATGAACATACTTTGCCACAAGCCTCAACTTCATCAATTTATCCAAAATATGAACATGCTTTGTCACAAGCCACGAATGGTTGTGATATTTGCACTTTTGAGTTTGGGGTTTATGTCTATGAGTCTCGGGCTCCAAACTTGCCTTGCGGGTTTGAGTATGGAACATTAGCCAGACCCTTGGCTGTTTCTCGTTTGGAAAAATGTAAGCCCTGGCACTACATACGAGTAAACATATCAAAGCAGAACTTAGTACTAATTCCAACTTAGAATTATTCCCGTCTATATGCGCATGAATACATGTGCATCATCACTGTCAATTCTGTGTTAATCTTCGCCATATTGCATGAATATTATTTATGTAATGTAAGGCAAACTGCACAGCGCCGGATGCAGAACCCAGAACCCAGAACCCAGAACCCAGAAAACATCTCACAGCTTGCAGAATATAGTGCGATTTTTTGGCCTCCCACATATCGGTGAATAATAGTAGAATCCTTAGCCAAGCTGGTTCACCTATTTCCTTTTCGAATCCTTATACTCCGCCAACTTTGTTCTCATGCATCATATTTTTCAATGAAGATCATCTGAATTATGAATTTTTTATGTGAAATCTATGGTGAAATCTTGAAAGATCTTGACTGGTTTGAAATTTCACCTTCCCGCCCCAAGTAAGTCTGTCTAAATGCATCAAATAATCCAGTAAGTATGTTAGTAAGTTTAATAGACTGGTATTGTCGGCGGGTTTATCGGGGGAATGGCGGTCAGGCGGGCTTGCAAATCCGGTGGGGGCTGAACAAGATTAAAGTGGTGATAGAATGGAAGTTATTACCCTTAGTTTCCAAAAGGGGGTGCAGATGGAAACAACAAGCGTTGAATTATGAGCCCCTGAAATTTGCCTACATGTCGGCCTTTGCAAATCGGGACCTTTGTATGAGGATACCAGAGACCTTTAGGGATTTTTAGGGATTTGAATAGGATGCAAGTGACAAGAGATGCCGTGTATGTGCTTGGCCAGCAAAGGTTCGTTCTTTGTGCCACTTATCATCAAACAGATGTGAGTTCTATGCATGGCGACGCAGAAGGTCCCCTACATAATCCAATATTACAAGATTTATGCATTTAGGTGCATGGGTTTATGTCGGTAGAAACCCGAGTTCCAGGTCTTGCATCCCGCCGTTTGAAATTTTCCGCTAAGGATTCCATGTTAAACCAACCCAGTTTAATCTCAAGTTTCTGCATCTACCACATCCCATGATGTACACCCCCTGTAACATGTGTATAGAACAATTCCGTGAACTGAAAATATCAACAACGGTTTAGTGATCACTAGATCACCAGCATCTTGGATGAAATCTCATCTGCATCATCCATCCCCTATTGGGAATTCCTGAATCCCTCCACCACCGATCCCCCAATTCCCCCAATTTCCTCCACAATTCACTGCACACTGCAAATCCTTTCACTCCTCGACAAAACTTCACCAACTTAGGCAACTCAGGCAACCAGGCAACCAGGCGTTCTATCGCTACAAGGTGGAAACCAAGTGTCGGAACAACGGCAGATATTCGGCCCGTATCATACGATTTATCGGGAGGTTGGAATGGATCCGAAGATTCCACGGTGCAGCGACATGTTTAAGCAGGGTTAGAGCATAAACCATAAATAATATTTTATTGCCTTCTCCACCATTCCAACTAGGGTAAGGGTAAAGGGTAAGTAAAGGGCAAAAGGGCAAAAGGCGAAAGGGTCTCCCCGGTAAGGTTTAAGTCTAATTACGACTAGCATCCAGACTCTTTTGAACAAGGCAGATTAATGCATATTTCACCGGAACAATTCAAGTTGTTGTTGATATTTGGTGGAATTGTACATTTTGGGCCCACGGCCCACGGGTTTAGTGGTTTAAGATCGTCTTATTGATTGACAATTAGTTCAACCCGATATTGTGTAGGGAAAATAGAACCAAGACTAATAAATAACCACAAGCGCATCTTGAGGTGGTAAGAAAATTCATCCTGCACCATGCAGGAGAAGCCGATGCAGAATGCACCAGTGCAGAAATGAGTACCACTGAATTGGTCAGGGATAAGGTGGCTACGAATTGCTTGAGTCGGAAAAGGCTAGAAATGGTCGGAAGGGCTAGAAAGGGCTAGAAAGCTGTAGAAAGCGCTGGAAATTTTTTTCCTTGACTCTGCAGAATTTTATTGTTTAACACGTAGTAAACGCCCCGAGAAATACCTGTAGCTAAACAACTTGTTAGATGCGCTTGAGCTGGCCGTATGGCTCAAACATTGGTGGACAAGGCTTATGAGGATAACCCAGTTTGAGCGTTTGAGGGTGCATGTATTTCAGTTTCAATCTGCATTAATTGGCTTATATGTAGGAGTACCAAAAAGGAAATTTTGTACCTTTAAACCTGCATCATGCGCATCATGTGGCCCATGGTAAGGTGGAAAAATCCCCCCTTTCCCCCACGGATATCATGTGCTTGCTGCAGGGCCCTTTGTTGGATGTACAATAAGCTATTGCCGTCTCCCTATTATTTGACATTTGTTCCATTTGTTCCACTCTAGGGGTGATCATCCTCACGGACAATTCCTTCTATTCTTCCATTCTCCCCTCGCGCCCCTACATTCTCCTCCTATTAGTGTGCCTAGCCAGCGCCAACTCCCCTAACTCTAAGATATTGTGGTGTTCCCTGGGATGTCTCTGTGTCCTCCACTCTGTCTCGTGTCCTCTTCCATGTCTCTGTGTCCTTTGGCTGCATGCAGGTGGGCACCCCCTCTTTTAGAATGTTGGTTGGAATTCCATGCATGCTAAGCTTGACTGCACAATTACCGGTGTATGCACAATAGTGTGTTTCCGCGGGTACCTCCAAGCCTCATCGATGAAGATTCCGATGGGGTGGGTGTTTGGCTTTCCATTACATGGTAAGATCTTGAGCCCTTAGGGGTCAGCAGGGTCACACCTTTTTTATAGTCAAGTGTGGGATGTTGAGAGTTATTGTAGGCCGCACATCTGCATGTGGAATTGTAAGTAGTGTCTGCATAATTTTAGCTCAACTTGTAGCTGAAGTTTTTGGATTTTGTCTGTCTGAAAAATCTGAAAAGCTCTTCCCCTCATCCTAATAGTCTAATAGTCTACAATAGTTAAAATAATTCAAGTCATTAATTAAAATACAATAGAATGAAGTAAAGTTCCTAGTCGTAACCAACATAATCCATGGGAATCGTGTTCCTGCATGTAATGTACATCCCGTACAATTCTATATCTATAAATCCATCACTGTAGTGGATAACATTTCCGTTAATTTGGTGTCTGGTCTGGAAGGGCCATTAAGGTATTTAATGAAATGTCCATAGAAGGAGCAGAATGCATAAATCCAAAATTGAGATCGTCTTCAACGTTAAGTGCCACGTTGTTGTCAAGCTCGGCCATAATGTTATTTAAATCATCCACACCATTTGGGGAAAGGCTATTCACCAAGTCTTGATCGGTAAAATTAACATCAAAATTGGCAATAGAATTTTCGGGAATGGTAGGTGAAGCTTCCATCTTAATCTTCATATTTTGATCACCATCCAAGCGTTGGGTGTGACCAAACAAGGTAGATGGGACCTCTCTGGAATATTTGGTTAAATCTGGGGCTGAAAAGGTACGAGAATAGTTTGCATTGTTGAATGATGTATCAAACATATTGAAGTTGGTATTGTTGAAAATTGGCTGGTTAAACTCAAAACTAGATTGAACTGGAACAACCATGTTTAACTCGTCATTAAATTGATCCATTGGTTGGTTAAGGAAACTCAAGTTGTCGTAGCCATTGGTAGTATTGTAGCCAACAGCCTTAGAAGAAGGAGAAATGACATCTGGAGATTCAATCTTAACTCTCTTGGCAACGTGGGCAAATTCTGGTGACACTGGAGACTCGACAATGCTTTGAGCAGAAGAAACAGGAGTTTGGTATTCGATGGAAGGAGTCTTCATGCTGGAAGTGGAAACAACACTGGATTCTGGCAGAACGGCAAACAGCAGCTCGTTACCAGATTCCTTGTGCTTCTTGATAAATTCCCAGCATTTATCACCGTAAGTCTTTGGTGTCAAACCAGTGACAGACTTGAACACTCTATGAAAGTGCCATGCGGATAACTTAGACTTGGCAGCCAATTCCTTGAATCCAAGAACTCCACCTCTTCTTCTTCTTCTTTTAGATGAAGGAGAGGAAGGACTACCGTTATCTTCAGGGGTAGATGGATTCTTGCTAGAAGTTTGATAGATGCTCATGGCAGCGGCCAAAGCCAAGTGTCTGCAAGCAAGATCCACAAGACGGTAATGGTCAGAGTCATTCTTGGAAAGGGAAGTGTTGTCCTTAGAGTACTTGCCATCCAAGTTTATCACTGGTACCGAAGAACGTCTATTAGCGGCACTATTCATCACGCCACCAGCAGAGTTGATGGCTTTCAAAATATGTTCTTCATTGGCACGTTTAGATTCAATAATGTTGGCCTTGATTCTTTGATTGTTCTTCTCCTCATTAACATCCAAAAGTGGAGGCATGAAGCCAATTTGTTCATTAATGTGAGCAACACATTTAATCAAGAGTTTAATGTCAATACTTGGAGCACTTAAAGGATCACAAGTTTCACATGAACTGTAACCTAAGTGAATAGCATCGTTTGGATTCTCAACAAACTTGATTTCTGCTTTGAGATTGGTGATAGGACGGGCGTTACAGTCTGGGCGGCAAAACAACTTATTAATCTTGTTGCACACGTAGAATGAGCCAGCGGCGAAAGGGTCGCTGAACTCGTAAGCCTTCCATTTAGCTGCTTCAGTTGAGTAAACCATTGTGATAATGAACTGATACTAGCGACAATAGTAAAGATGGGGGTAAATTGATAAGTGATCAATCCGGCTGAGGGGTGAGAGGCGGAATGAATCTGAACTAATATGGTTATTAGACAGTAAGATTAATATTGACTTAGATATTGTTAAAGTATAATACTTGTTATTAATATTTAATATATGAAATGGGGAGTGGTGAGTTTATATACTAAGCGAAAGCGTATGAATAGTTTAAGGGATTTTTCACAGGAGGGCGATGTAATCATACATATCACTCTTTAAAAGTGTACATACATATTCCAAAAGAGTGTCTGTCTCAAAAGCTTTGCCTAATTCGACTGTGCATACAATGCAGGATTCTTAAAAAATATAGGGTGCATAACTAAGAAAAACATTATATAGACATAAATTTTATTATGCATTACCTGTATATAGGAGTTCAGGGTAAGGTTAAATATAATAATTATTTTTTCTAATTATCATGTAAAGCGCTCACCCCCTATGCTTGTGAATAGTGACCGGCAGTATGCATCATGAGTTATGCAACACATTGATGTCAACCATCGAACATGTGAACGGGATTCCGATGAAACAACGCTTAGTCACTACTGACTCAGCGCATACACCCCCATCACCAACCTAGCATTAACACTACGTCATAGGTGATGAATTGTAGTCAATCCCATCACTATCAACAAAATGACATCTTGGTACCACTGGAACTTCCCCTATTTCATCCTTCGTAAACCAATTGCTTGGGTCCTTGAAACCCTGGCTCACCCCCTCCTACAGCAGTCATTCCCCTCCACCGTCTGTTGTCACCCCCACTGGCCTCCCTGGCGACTGAGAATTTGGGGCGTTGAGGGGCACTAGATGCATGGTGAGCCGAAACATAAGCGCCCCAGCCACAGCCAAAACTTACCACCACCCTCCTGCTTCTTCCGCGTGTAATGCGCAGAATTGATGTCTACAAAATATTTCCACAAACGTCTTGCCATGTGCCACAACCTTAACTATTTTAATAAACCGGTCCAGACTGAGCAACTAACAAGATTATTATCTAACACGTTAGTTGGCTTAGGATCGGTAGCTGGAAGGTTGAGGCTAGTATGAAACTCACCCTATCATCGGACTTACCAGGAGAACATGTTCCGCACTGAGGCGAGATGAAACGTTAGATTAGGAGTATGTAATATGGTTTGAAAAATTAAAGGCACCATCCGTTTTTACATGAACTACATCCTGGCAAGATCTCGAAGAAATGTGTCATCTCAACATGAAGAGGAGAAATCCTCTACAAAAGAAGAACACTATTCACCACTGAACGATGTGTAGCAGTTCACCTGTGGCAACTACTATCGTTTATGCTGGTGGTGCATGGCATTACATTGAATCTACCGGAAAGGGAGCGGGGGAACGGAAGTATTCTGAGAGGGGTGCGGGCCCGCGAGCGAAAACCGAAGGTCAACCGGAGGTTAACTAGAGGCCAACCGGAGGTCATTTCCACCGATCAATTTTAACGGGTATTACGAGCCAATATTTCGGGTCTCGGGATGCTATAAGGGTTTGGGGGCAATTTCTACAACCTTAGTAGACAAATCCAAAGTGGGGGTTCAAAGTGACTCGGCAATTACTGCCAATGCATCCCACGTGATGCTAAGAAACGAATGTATACTGATGCCCTGTTTTATGTATAATTCTCCACCATCTGTTATGCGCCGCAAGCGACGGTGAGTATTTTCTGAGTATGTGGAAAAGGGCTCATACCCCTCGAGGTTCTTTTCTAGATCAAATAAAAATCAAACCCTTAACTAACTATGAGCGCTTTTAACATGAAATTCATAAACTCCTCGAGCCACAATGGCGTTGTGAACTTGGGGCCTTGAGTTAATCTTAGAGCCAATTAGGTGTTTGAGACACCCGTCAATAGTCATTTTTCACTTCGCCACCTAGCACCCACCTGCCTCCCCCAGTTGACGTCATGTAGGTGCTTAGGATGACGCACCGTTAGAGTCGGAAAGACAAAGACAACTACCAAACGAGAACGATCGCCCTTTCACCGCCACTTCAGCCTTGTTGTGTCAGACATCCCGCATATCTATGAAAGGTGGTAAACCCGGAATCAAATTAGTACTACATCTAGAAGACTCAGATCGGAATAGAACCTCAAAGAAGCCCATACTGCAAAGAACCAACAACTAAAAATGCAAAGAACCCAAGGGGCTCATCGGAATTAAACTGGCAATCAGTGACAGCCAATTGGCATCAGTAAACAATTCATCCATGGTTAGTTCTCACCGTGAAATCAATGATTACTTTTCCCACCATTTCTAAGACATCGGTGATGTCTCGAACACTGGTTGTATGTAGATATTCATCCGAAACATTTGGAATGCTGTAGAATGCTGTAGACTACCATGGAACTTATTGATAACTAGCCCTGGGAACACTTGCCACATAGGGACAGACAAGACAGGGTGACGTCACCTCGGGGTTCATAACGATGATGTAAAGTCGAGAATCCCTATCCACAAATCACTATAATAGTGAAAAATCTGCCTGCAACCAGCATGATTAAAATGTTGATTATTTTCTTCATTATCACAGGCTCATATACCAAGACACCAACCTCAAGGATTGTTTGAGACATCACTGTTCTAGACTCGGGACTATAGAAAATCCAAGCTGAAAACTACAAGCTGGGTCAGCTGGGTCAGCTGAGTCAACTGGGTCAACTGGGTCAACTAGATTGGCTAGGTATGGGGTGGAATCTGATAAGTTCTTATTTCTAGACCCTTGGGATAAATCTACAGACGGGGTATCACTGGTACTACATATGAATATTTTTCATTCTGTTGGGTTCTAAGACATTAGTGGCTAATGTATCACAAAGCCCAATGGAATCACGGGGTGCATGACCCGGGGTGTAATAATATATGCACCCTCAACTGGGTGCCGCGAAACCTCACAAGCTATTGGTTCTATTGGATGAGTGATGTACCTCCTACCCCCCTTTGATCCATGTACATTAAGCGTAATTGGGCCTAATTAACAACATTATTTTAAGTAATATAATTCATAAGCCCTGGCTTATTTTATCAATCTTTCTTAATGCGCATATCGGGGTGGTTCACATTATATTATTATATCCTTAAGTCCCAATCGAGATTGAGACTCCTGCACACAGCCTGCGTCTACATCCCTTGGTCATCGACTATTACATGCACACCCCAGGTGGCAATAAGGGAGATTGTCTCCCACCCCAAGCTCCTAATGCTACGGAATTGTGTCTCACTAATCAAAGTAGTTTCAGACATTTTGAGACAATCACAATATGTTCAATTCATCTCAACCACGTTCATACTTTTCAAATCATGTTTCCTCGTATAGACACACCTCGATTTGGTACTGCAATGCACATGTACTACCAAAGTCTAAACCGGCCCAACTGCATGATGCAGCGATTCGGAGTCAGGTTAAAATAGATCGTATTTGCCTGGCACGGATCTAGACGGTGTTTACGCCCTACTGAATATTTCCACCAATAGTGCACCTGCTTCAGTCAAATTAAAGACAATTCTAATGTAAGACACCCTCCAAATGATGACGACGGAACTCCACCTATTAATAATAAGATTGTCCTCTCGTTTCTTCTTTCAGTAATCACAAGCCCGATTGGGATGGGGTCAATCCCTCATACATAGGGTGCGCATGGCCCCTATGTTTATACGTCATAACCTGCATGAAAAACGTCCCAAAGCGATTCCAAGACATGGCTTAACCTGTAATAGATTGCGGTTATTCCCTTACCTAACCCATAGAGTTATTTGCTCAATATGCATTTTCTCCCTCGACTTAAACTGTAATGGTGGTCAAATCTCATGAGTTGTTCTGGACCCCTACAACCATGGAATCAGTCTCCCCTAGACATGGTGGCCACCATCATACCATCAATATCAAATACGGCTATTTGATTCTTGCTCTTCTGGCGGCTCACATCGCTTTTGTCACAACGCTGCATCTCCTTTATCGCCGTCAATGGGCTCGCTCGGGTTCCACTTCCAATTCATACTCTGTCCTTACCAAAGTGCCCTTATGGATCACCATTGGCATCTGGCTGGTGGTCCTCGTGATGCTAGGTGTGTTCCACATTCGTGAATGGTCAGAACATTATCCTACCGCTGTCAAAAGATTCGGCAGAATGGCTTACGCCTTGATCCCTTTCAACATCATACTAGCACTCCGTCCTACCAATTCATGGGCCAATCCTTGGGGTTCTTACCTCAAAAGTCTCCCTCTCCACAAGTGGCTCTCTCGGGTGATATTTGCATGTTCTGCCGTCCATTCCTTCGGGTACTTTTACAAGTGGATAGTGGAACATTCGTTTTACAAGGCGCTTAGACTCTGGAATTTCATTGGCATTGTTATCTTTCTTATGGCCAGTTTTGTGGTGGTGGTTTCGGTGAAATGGTTCCGAAGAAGAGCTTACCGTCTCTTTTACGTTTCACATAACGTCACAGCCTTTGCCATGGTATTAGGTATCACTCTCCATGCTCGACCAGGTGTTCTTCCACTTGCCTTCATAAGTTTATTGACTTTGGGAATGGTCGCATACCAAAGATTCAGTGGCTATTCAGTAATCGAATCCGAGATTGAGGTGATTCAAAACTCGGCATTGTCGTCGTTACAACTCATTCGGATCAAGAAACCGTTTGGGTTCTCTGAATACCTTGCTGGATCTCATATCCGAGTTTCCTATACAAATCTCGGTTTCTACACTTGGTTGACACCTTCACATCCCTACACAATTGCGTCGCTTTCGGAACAAGCCTCCAATGAATTGGAATTGGTGGTCCGTAAAACGAACCATCTTGAATTCAATCCCACTGCTTCTCGATACATTATAACTGGTCCATTTCCATCATTATTACCTGAATTTTATACTTCCGCTACCTCTGTGGATATCATTTGTGGTGGAAGTGGAATATCTTTGGGTATTCCTCTCCTCAGATATTTCTCCAAGAATAATGTTCCAGTCACCTTGGTGTGGTGTGTGAGAAGTAAGTATGATCTTCATATCTTAGAGCATATGGCTGACGTGAAAGACATCAAAGTCTTTGTGACTGGAGTCGAAGCCCCAATTTTTAAAATTGATGATGAAGACAATCATGGACTTCTTGAGGGCCTGGCTCAAGATATTGAGCTTGGGGAAGTGGGAAAGAAGGAAAGTGGGTACGCTCGTGGAAGGCCAGTATTTGAAGAGGTGTTCCAACCAGCAAATCATCCTGGTACCCTGTGGTTTGTTGCATGTGGACCGGATTCTCTTATTGCGGATGCAAAAAATTGGAGTGATTCGCAGCATACGAACTTCTTTTCTGAAGTCTATGAAATGTAAGATGCCCTTGGATCAGGGGATCTTAGAAACTGAAATACTGGACCCTTCTACACCTCGAACAAAAAGAATTAAAGCTATATGATTACTTCTCTGAGCTATAAAGATGGAATTATCTATTTGCGATGGAGAATTTTCCAACTTATTTATAACCAACACCATCATGGTTATTAACATCAATGAACTTATTGATTCTAGCCTCAAGAACCCAATTTTGCCTGGGGATTTATTTTATCAAGAATTGAATAGCAAACAAGCCTCAAGGATATTATTTCCTGGAGAGTTGGCAAACTAGCCACAAGCTACACAAACCATCCAAACCATTCAAACCATTCAAACCATACAGCTACATCTGCAAGATGTGCAGCATGCCTGTAAGGTACTAATCGAGGTTCTAAAGCGAATATCCGATCCAAGCGGACAAACGCAGTGTTCGTCACCCCTGAGGAAATGTGGTGCATTTATTTTTTGGAACGGATTCATGTAGTCCCAGAACCATCGAGAAATAAGATGATAAGTCAAGTAATTCAAGTATGATGATGTCATATGGCTGAAAGACAATAGTGTCATAATAAGGAATGGGGTGATTTTTCCACCACTTGCCACAAATGCAAAGCGCAATTTAGAAGGTTTTAGATTATTAACGTATATTATATAGGGTGTGAAGTAATTCAAATTGTATTGACTAATTACAGCAACTACCTGAGAATTCAATTTGATGGTACTACGCTTTAGGTAAGTTGGTTTTCCGAGCACTATTGCATAGTTGAGCGCAAATCCAGGCCACTTTAGAGTTATTATACGCAAGTATAATTCCACCACGGTTATTTACAAGGCTAATTGATTTACACAGGGCTAATTGATTATCCACATCTGCAGAATTCAGACAGTTTAGACTTCAGACAGTTTAGAACACCTTCAGGCATCTTTTCAAATGGTTCGGACACTATATTATTGTGGTATGGGGACTTAAATAGTCAGACACCTCACCTCAAGCTCAGGTTTACAGACACTTTATCTGACGTCAACGCTGTTTCTCTCAACAACTCTCTCTCAATAACTCTAAGACAATTCAACTGAAACAAATCAAGTCTCCATCTCATCTGCTGAATGCAGTAATCATGGAATCGATCTGTCATAGTGAATTACGTCGGGGAAACCAATTACCTCGGGGAAACCAATTAGTGCGACAACGTGTAGTGCTTCAATCTTACTTGCATTTATGTCCCTTCAACCTTACTTGCATGTCTGTCCCTTTCTGTCCCTATCCCCTTTATTTTCCTTTGGTTTCCGTTATTTTCCCGTTTTATTCCCGTTTATTCCTATGTATCAACTTCTCACTCTATTCGTGACTACAGCGTGTCGTCACTATCTCCGATTTGGTGATTTCCGCTCCATGGATGCATGCATAGGTTTCGTCACCTGTCCCGCTTGTTCAAACATCCCACTTCAAACAGCCACTATTCTTACTAATGATCGGGGTTATTCTGCATGATAACTTGAGGTGATGTAGGACATGATGTCATCAAAGTTTGTGGTTTATGTAGGAAACTTATGTCACTTTATGCATGGCCTCAAAGTGACGTTTGGGGATTACAGTTTCCTTTCAGGCACATTCTATTGTATTATGCTCGAGGCTTACGTTTGACGATAGGATCAACTATAACACTATGATGTAATTAGCTTATGCGTCAATTTTATGGGGTGTACATATGTACCTACACGCAAGGTGGCGGAGTAAGGGAAAAAATAGAGAAAAGAGAAAAAGGAAAAAAAAAAAGAAAAAGAAGAGCTCGCACTCAGGTTCGAACTAAGGACCAACAGATTTGCAATCTGCTGCGCTACCACTGCGCCATACGAGCTCTTGATGACAAGAAATTTTTATAGGTATATTGAACCGTGTATTACATAATCATTTCTTCATTGCCTCTACACATTTCTAACTGTTGCACTTGATGCCACAGTCTGGGATTAATTCAATGTGGTAACGGTAATCCAAAGTAAGTTTGATAATACAGGTCACTCCTTTTCCGCTCATTTTCCCCTTTTCCTTTTCCCCTTTCCTTTTCTTTTGCTTTTTCCCTTCCTTGCCCTTTCTCTGTCCCTTTTCCTTTTCCCTTTTCCTTTTCCCCTTTCCTTTTCTTTTGCTTTTTCCCTTTCCTTTTCTTTTGCTTTTTCCCTTCCTTGCCCTTTCTCTGTCCCTTTTCCTTTTCCCTTTTCCTTTTCCCCTTTCCTTTTCTTTTGCTTTTTCCCTTTCCTTTTCTTTTGCTTTTTCCCTTCCTTGCCCTTTCTCTGTCCCTTTTCTTGTCCTTCACCCCTTATTCATGGTGCAGACTATGTTAAATCATGATGTGTTAAGTGGTAAGTCAAACCCCGGGTTGTTTCATTTGCCAAGGGTGGGACCAATTGAATCAAACCTTAATTCTCAATACCCACATCCCGCATAATATGCATCCACATGCTATTCCAGTTGATCCCCCCACCAATACTTCCATGCACGTTTCACTTCACCCAACGGTCTGAAACAGCTACCAGTGTGTTGTAAGGCGTACTGATGCGCTAGCGCTCAACCGCTAACAGCTCTCCATTCTGCCGCCATGCCGCTCAACATCGCTGCTCTGCTCATCTCTGCTCTACTCTTTTCATCTACCGCTCTGCACCTCTGTCGCCCTGTACCTCTGCGGCTCTACTTTCCCGCTATACTTCTTCTCCTATTCTTTCCCTTCTCTTTCTTTTCTCTTCTCCACCCCATGTTTCACCGGTGCTTCTGGTGCTTCACTGGTTGCACTGCAATTTTGCAGCTTGTGTGGTCCTGCACGTAGTCCTGGCCTGCACATAACCTCTGATCCATCTCCACTATATGCCCCATCATCTCATCATAACTCCCCTTACTCAACCTCTACAAGTCCCTGTCTTTCACATGCCCCATGTCCGTACATCAAAAGGTGTTCCTGAGTGTGCCGCTACACACTGAACCTGTGGAATCCAATTTCACCCTCAAGGACCTCCAGGATCTCAACAACCCTAAAACTGCATACCTCCTGCCTTTAGCAGTAATTGCCCTTGTGGATATGAACGCGTTCTTTGCTCAAGTGGAGCAAGTCCGTTTGGGCCTTCCCGAGCATGCACCAGTAGTCTGTGCCCAATGGCAGACTCTCATTGCTGTGTCTTACGCCGCCAGAAAGTATGGCATTAACCGTATGGATAATATCCAATCTGCCCAATCCAAGTGTCCCCATGTGGTGATAGCCCACGCGGCGGTGTTCAAGAAAGGAGAATCACATTGGTCATATCTCAACAAACTTCCAAATCAAGCCATTCATAAAGTATCATTGGATCCCTACCGAAGAGAAAGCAGGAAGATCTTGAAGATTTTCCAAGAGAATTGTGATTTGGTAGAAAAAGCTTCAGTAGATGAATCTTATCTTGATTTAGGAAGGCTTGTTTATGCGAAATTAATTGAGCTTTTCCCTGAATTGGCCCAGTTGACCCAACGAGAATCAAATGGTGGTTCAGATTTGGATTCATTGCCTGATATTCCCCCTCAACTACCTCCATCAATTCAGTGGGCAGGAGAAGTTATCTCTACTGAAAAAGAAGAAGCCCAATCTACTGAGCTGGAACTCATGGACTTCAAATCAAATCTGTCCCAATCCCAATCCCAATCACAATCGCAATCATTATCTGGACCTTCAATATGTGATTGGGATGATGTTTGTATGGTTATTGGATCACAAATATTGCTTCATCTCCGATCCTTGATTTACCAAGAACTAGGCTACTATACATCGGGGGGTTTATCAAGAAATAAGTTGGTGGCCAAGGCTGCTGGAGGCTTCAAAAAACCCGATAACCAAACCATTATCAGAACAAGACTGATCAATAAATTCTTATCCAACTTTGAATTAAATGACTTAACCGGAATGGGAGGAAAAACTGGAGATATCATCATGAAAAAATTCGACATTCCTCCAGGCGCCAATTCTATTGGATTTATTAGAGAGCAGGTATCCTTATCTAACCTAAAAGAAGAAATTTATGACACAGTTTTGGCTCAAAAAGTATATGATATTGTTCGAGGAAATTATAAGCTGGAATTAACTTATAGAATCGAAATGAAATCCATGATGTCCAGAAAAAATTTCATGGCGAAGAAACCTCTAGAAACTCTCCAAGATACCAAAGATTGGATTGTGGTATTTGCCGGTGATCTTTATAATCGTTTAATTGAGTTAGATGATGAAAGCTTAAATTTATCCTTGCTGCAAACTTCTACCAAAGATAAAGGGATTATAAAAAGACCTAAAACCATCAGTGTACATATCACCACTTCATCTTATAGCTCTCATTCAAAACAATTCCCTGTTCCAATTATTAGAGATTTGGAGAAATTAAGATCATCACTTGAAAATATTGGCTTTAGACTATTAAAGGAATTATTAGAAGCAAATTCTAATTTCACTACTCTAAACAAGAAATCTCTTAAGCAATTGGAAAGTGAAAATATTCCCTTATCAAAGATTAAAATCATTCCATTAGCAAATATATCCTTGAATATCTCTAATTTTACCAAAACTACAGATAATAGTCTTATCGATACTTATGGAGGAGGAGAGAACAATAATGAATTATTCAAAGAGTCCATGAAAAAGAAGTTTGAAGAGGTTAATAATGAGGCCAAGATTAAGAAGGCTAAACTCCTAGAACCCTCTAATATTTCTACAAAGAATAATTTGATATCTACTTCCGATAAAGAGTATATTAATAGATTATTTAACGAATTTAATGCTCAAAGTTCGGATATAAAACAAACGGTTGAGCAACAACCAATCCCCCAATCTACCACAAAAAATAACACATACATCAAAAAGCTTTTTGATGATTTTAAAGCCGAGAACACCACCAAACCGGTATCAAGTACTGAAGTTGTGAATAAATCAACACCTTCTAGGTCTGTTAAACTGAATAAAAGATCCAAAATTGATATACTTCAGTCCCTAAAAAGACAAAAATCACCTGTTGATAATCTGTTTTTGGAGGGTCTTATCAAAACAAAATTTTGTGAAAAATGTTCTGTTGGTATTGATGACGTTTTTGAGCACAATGATTATCATATTGCCCTTGATCTTTCTAATAAATTGAACAAATGAAACAATAAATTAACCACACACCCATTCATAGACATTTGATCATTAATAGACTTAATAAATTAATTCACCCATTTCATACATCTTATTAAATTAACCATTTCCAACGCATTCATGCAACCCTTGATACAACCCCTTCATTGACTAAATGAAATTTACCACCATTCATAGAATATATCACCCACCCATTTAAGTTAATGATCCATTTCATAAACTAAATTCAAGATCTTTTCTTTATCTTGTTGTTGATTTGCTCTTTCTCTTAATAATGAAACGGCAAATTTAGTATCTGTAGGAATATTTACCTGCTTAATATCCGACTTTTTACCACTCTTGGTCAATAAACTAAATGACATTTTAGAAGACTCGTTATCCTTATTGCCCGTTTCTGACCTTGAAAATGTCGGTATAGATGGCACGTTAAGCTTCCTATTTATGGCCAATTTCTTATTAGATTCGTATGATTCATTAACCATTCGTTGATATTCTTTATCCATATCTTCTTCAAATCTTTTCCTTTCTGATTCTTTAAATTTTTGATCTGCTGTCAAGATTATTGATGAATTAGAAACATCAGACTCTCCATCAGAACTTTCTTCTTCTGAGCTATCAGTCTCCTCTTCATCTGATTCATCGGAATCTTCATTGTCAATGTCATCCTCGTCGTCATCTTCTTCCTCTTCTTCTTCTTCATCTTCTTCTTCAAGTTCATCATCCGATCCTTCAGAATCATCGTCATCTCCATCTGATTCTATATCTTCATCATCGTCTTCTTCGTCATCTTCTTCATCTTCTTCCTCGTCTTCTTCGATTTCGTTGTTGATTTCTGATTCCTCGTTGTTTAAACCTCTTTCTTTAACAATTTGTTGAAGTGCCACAAGAGTGGTACGCAAATCTGGAAATCTTCCAACTATACCACGAAATTTCACGAAAACATCAGATAGTTGGAATTCTATTTCCACAGGAAGTGGTGATTTTTTACAAAACAAATAATACTGGAAGAATACCATGAATACTCTGAAAGTTTGGATAGCTCCGTCATAGGACTTGGCCCTCTTATTTGCCAGTTTTCTATTTCGGCGGTTTTTTCCCGTCTCAGTAATTTCAATTACGTCAACAGTTTTCAATATCAAACAACATAATTGAATTCTGAAGTAGTTATCAGGAGTATCAATCTTAACATCATAGCTTTGAGGTAGTGGTTGGTTGTTTGGGTGTCCTTTGCAGATAATTTTGTACATCAAGTCTATAATTAATTGAAATTTGATGTATCCACCGAGATATAACTCGGCAATGTATTTAGCTTGAACCATTCTAATTCTGTTTGATCGGTAATCATTCATTTCCAATCCTCTTTTAATGTTTTCAATCACTGAATCAATCATCTTAACTCGTAAATTTCTATATTGTGACGAATGTGGCACCAACCTCGAGAAATAACTGATATCATCGTAATTAATAAATTCCGGATGTGATAAACAATCAAGCACACAGTCCACAATTTTATGATCTTGTAAATCGTATTTCTTAAAAATTTCAGCAACGTATTTATGAGTGGAGGAATTATATTCCACTCTTAAAATTCGGTAAACGAATTGTTGAATTGGGGTCAATTGAATAGTCGGCACGTCATTAGCTTTAATGACTGGAGTATCTATCATCACCAAAACGCTATTGATCGCAAGTTTGTCATTGACTCCATGGGCCTCTTTCTTTTTCTTTTTAAGCAAGGTGATCATTTCTGTCATTAATTCTTTATATTCGGGTTCATTCAAAAGATACCTACCAACATTCTGGTATAAGATAGAAAGAAGATCCAATGCACCAGGCTCCCCCGAAAGCATTGTCAATTTCCTTATTTTGTGAAAAATTAAGTGAACTGGTACCAATTTGAACTTGATTAACTCAACGAAGAAGTAAACGTTTCGGAAACTCACACTGCTATGATATATTTGACTACGGAATCCCTTATCTAAGAATTCAATAATTTCTCCTATCAACTCTGTCAAGTTTGATTCCAATATTCTTAAAAATTTAGCATAGTATCTCATACTACCCAAATCTCCAGTATCAATAAAGAATTTAAGAAGTCTATTCTTGGTTGCCTTATTAGTATAATTGAGTTGGCTGAATTCTGCCACTAAAGGTTCTAAAGTTGAGTCATCAATAGTTTCCAATTTCGACAAAAAGCTGGTTATTCTTTCTCCTTCTGACTTGGTAGTTTCTTCTGAATTTTCTGGATATTTCTTAAGAATGTCTGTTAATTGAGGTATCAACGTATAAAATTGTTTTTGCTTTAAATCTTCCCAGACACCATTGAATTCATCTTCATTCAACAGCTTTTGTTTCACCACTTCAACCACAGAATCTGTGGGTGCAGTCTCTACTGCTTTGCTTTCAAAGTCTGGGATCGGCATATCAAGAGCTTCACCAAGAATTATGCTTGCACTCTTAAAGCTTTCGAATATTGTCTTAGTTTCCTCTATCTCTTTGACGTTTTCTTCTAAAACTCTACCGGTTCTAATGGAAGCTTTGCTATTACCAACCTCCAATTTTTCGATTTTGTTTGCTAATTTTGATGCCAAAAGAAAAGTAGCTTCGGTATACTTGGTTAGAATCTGTAGGATGCTGGATTTGATGGCTGAATGGGTGGTTTCTTCATCATCCAAAAAAAATGCAAATCTCCGGATAAAAGACGTAGCCATTGATAAGGAGCCTCCCTTTTGAAAGTCCTGACTCAACATATCCTTAAGCACCAAGACTAAGATAGGTTGGTTGGCTGCCTTCCCATAGCGAGAGATTATTTGCTCGGGAATGATTTCTTTGGGACAATCCGACAACGTACGGAACACCCCTATGCTGTATAATTCAGCCAAAATTTTCACGATCGTCTTGTTTTTAGCTTTATTTGCTTCCTCAGACCCCGATGCCACTTCTACACGAGAAAAAAGCGAGGAAAGCAAGCTGATCATTAAGTTTGGAGTAAAGTCAGTGCTGAACCGTTGGTGAAGCGCTGAGACGATATTTGCAGCGGCTAACAAGTCATCATTCTTGGAAACACGGAGCAATCCCTCATTTACAGATGCGATGATCTCTGAAAGGTACTTCTGAAGTGAGATGTTCTTGATATCTTGCACAATGCTTGACTGTTGTTCGGCGTTAATGGAGGTACGAACCTTCTTGATGAAGGCGGTGTTTTTCTTCAAAGAAGCATCTAGTTTTGCGGAAACGGAGAACACTGAATCGCCGTTCCAGGCACGTGTGTTTAGGTCATAGAGCTCAGCCCTCCTAGTTCGGAGATCTTCCATCAAGAGAGATAGTTAGAGTTGTAGATCAGATGAGACTTTATGTTGTGTTATATGCAGGTGGTTGGAGACTGGTGGATACGACATCCAGTCCCAGTGAACGCGACATTAATGAGACATTACTGCGACACCACCAGCATTGCAACAGGCCATTCCAAGACACACTAGACACCCCCTACTACTATTATAGTTTTGTGACATAAAGAATTTTCCACCACCTCCACAACCTCCACAAAACCATCAATCCAAACCTAAAACTATAACTAATACCACAAAAGACACATGAAAAAGCCTTACCAGTATTGACTTCCCCCTTCGTAATTGTCCCCCACCCCACCTCCACATTCTCTATACAGAATAGTGAGATGGGTGAAATTACTGCTTTCACTTACGTTCCCCACAATTGCCAAGTTACCAAATATCAAATGTTGGGGAAATAATTAAACGTATTTCAACTAGTTTGGCTCTACAGTCATGTTCCTAAATAAAGTTTAAGGTTTGAAATTATCACTATATTTAGTGGTTCGTTAGTTGTTGCAGTAGAATTGATTGTACTTGAAATTAATATGGTTACGAACTGCGTTTAGTACCTAACAATCTTCTATGTTGCATCGAAAGGATCAACTGAAACAGAAAGGAACACCCAAACAAGAAAGGAACACCCAAACAAGAAAGGAACACCCAAACAAGAAAGGAACACCCAAACAAGAAAGGAACACCCAAACAAGAAAGGAACACCCAAACAAGAAAGGAACACCCAAACAAGAAAGGAACAACCAAAAACAACCACCAAACAAGAGGACCAACCACCGAAACAATTATCGAAATAATCACCGAAACTACAACCTTTGATGCAGGCTTTGTTCTTTGATGACAATCACCGAATTTGCATGATGGTTGGTACCTTTTGAGGAGAAGATCTAACAAATAATATCAGAGTCAGTTTAGTATTTCGTTCTTATACTGACTCGGATTCAATGGTTCAAGTCTGGAATTCTGGTTCAATTTTTGTTCATCATTTTTGTTCATTTCTGGTTTTTTTCATTTCTGGTTTTGTTCATTTCTTGTTTTGGAATGGTTTAATTCTGTTTGGTTGGTTTCTCTGTTTGATTTTGGTGGTTTTGATATTATTAAGATTACGACTTTCGCCACAAATTCATCACTTTAGCCAACTCGCCGTAAATAATATTTCATCTTTTTAGCCAATCCACCGTTTAACTACTCCACCCGTTTAACCATAAGCTCAACTCTTCACAACCAATTTCTTCATAACCAACAGTTTCTCCATAACCACTAAGTTCTCGAAAACCAGCTATATACAGCAGCCAAAATTTGATCCATTGGCCTAGCTTTTTTGTGGCTCTGGCTTGTAAGAAATGCTTGTGACATTTCATTTGATTTTGCTTTAGTGATAAGCTTAATTGGAGTTTAGCCAATTGACATAAATGGTTATGTAATCATTGCATCTCTCTATAATCACCAATTCATTCAATTCTTCAAATATTCCGTCTCGACCATTTCACCACAGCCCGTTGGACTTTATTTTTAATTTTAGTTTTAATTCTAATTTTATTTTAATTTGAAATGGAATTTTTAATATTCACATTTATAAATAAGCTAAATTCATTCTAGCCAATTTTCCTTTCCCTTCATGTCCACCATCTTAACTAACACCTTCTTTTTCTTAATTTCATTAATTACTAAATTTTAATTTATTCTTATTTTAATTAATTTTTCCTTCGATTAATTCTTTATTTAAATTAATTCTCTATTTTTATTTATCACCTATTTTTATTTATTCTTCAGTTCAATCAATTTTTAATTATTCTAATTAATTCGTCATTTCTTAATCATACTCCATTTATCTGATTCTTCAATTGAGAAACGATTAAATTCCAGTTGAGGTCTATTTGACACTAGCTTGTTTCAGTCCACGGTAAATCTTTCTAAATCAAACACTAACTAATGAATTTATTTCACCATTCTATCTAATTCTCCTTATTTCACATTCAATTAAAAGGACCACTTGACCTAATTGGATTTGAGTAACATAGCCTTCATATACATTCTGAAAATACTCTGCTATCATGTATCATCATAAAGCAACTTCATGATAATTAATTTTAGTCAATCAATACATGGGCCCATTCTTTTGATCCATCAGGAAATAACTTATGGTCTTGGGATGATTGGTTCTGAATCATAAGTATTGTACATTGGCCTTTTAGTTAATTCATTTTAATAACTATTTCAACACAATTAATTGGACTCTACATTTCTGGTAGAATTTTTTTGGTCTCTCCAGGTTTATTCTGGGTCTATATACATGTTAAACCACTGGATCGGTTCCACGAACTCTGTGGAAAACTCTACCCTTACCCAATCCGTATCTTTCTCTTACTTCATTGACACTACGATCGAAATGTTGTCTCCAAACATGAGCTCCAACAGGGTCCAACTTATGGGATTCCACAAAGGTTCTGATATCAAAGTTTTCACTGTTTCCTTTCAAGTTATTCAAGTCAAGCTCACCGGATTGTCTAAATACCCACAAACATGCTCTTTGGTTTTGGGCATTCTTCTCTGGGGTCAATGGAAGGTAATCCTTGAAGGTGATGGAGTCACCATGTTCCATCAACATGGCGGTTGAAATGGTGTTATCCACGTTGTTTAATGAAACGTTGGCCAAACCATAATGCAAGGTGGTTGAAAATGAATTGGAAGACAAATCGGGGGTGTCTGGATTAACCATCACCACGGTATAGAGTTGGTTTTCGTCCACTCTGTCAAATTCTTGGATAAGAATATTGGGAGGTTGACTCACGGCAAAAGCTGGTAAAATTTCACCGGGTGTGATCCAGTTAGAAAATTCTTGGGTAAGATTGTGAGGAAACTTCACCTTGACATCGACTCTTGGTTCCAACGTAGCCAAAGTATCTGGTATCACGTGGAGTTGTTCCAAACGTTGCATAGTGATCATGAGATCATGTTGTTGCCATTTCTCTTTCATGAATTCTCTGTAAACGGGTTGAGACATATCGAGGGTATTTGACTGGGAAAACTCAGCATTGTACACAACCTCGGGATTATTGGATTCGGCTTGGGTCTTTAAGTTGTCGATTTGATCTTTAAGAACTTTGGCCTCGGATTCGGATGATGCTTTGGCCACCTCTTGTTGTAAAGTTTCAATTTGAGTATAAATGGCTGCACTTTCATTCTGTAACATCTCATAAGCCAAGGTGAAAGTATCGTCGATTTCATTGATGGAATGGTATTTCATACGGCGGGAATAGTTTGATATGGAAGTTGGACCAGATTTCAACTCGATCTTATTGAATATACCTTGTTTAACATCTGAATCTGCGAGTTTCAACGACTCTGATCTGGAAGAAAAATCGTTCCAGACTCCGTTGGCAACGGAAGGTGTTGATTGCCAACGTTTGGAAGCCATAGAACGAAGTCCTCGGGACCCAGCGTACTTGGAACGGTGCAACATGGTATATTGTAGTTAAAGGTAAGAAATTTTTCAATATGGTTGGTGGGTAGGTGCAGGACGGAGATTTACATCGCGCGTTCTGAAATTTACCCCTGGATAAATAGAAACTACCAAACAACTTATAAACTATCAATTATTATATTATTAACCTAAGTACCCAAAAATCAAACATAACGCATTAAGGAGGTCCGGCACTGGGGCCGGTCTATGAACTGCCAGCAGGTCCGCAGGCTCACCGGTTCACCGGTTCACCGCGACACATACGATGGGTTGAGCGGGAGGGTGTCGAACTTCATGAATTCTTCGTCGTCTTGGAGCCGCATTTGCGGGAAAAGGCCCGGCACCATGGGATTAACCCCAGATGGACTGTTGTGGAGGGAGATGGACTCGGTGCTAGCATTGGCCATGAGAGCGAGAAACTCTGGTAAATCAAGCTCGTCGTCGTCATCATCGTAATCGTAATCGCAATCGTATTCATATTCATATTCTAGGCCCTCATCGTAGTCTAAGGCAAGCTCCAACATCGACGAGGTATTGGCATGTAGGAGGATATTGGCGTTGGAGTTGGAGTGAAGATGGTCATGATGATCATGATGATCATGATCATGGTGGTGGTGGAACTGGGGGTCTGAGGAGGTATGATTGGCATTCCCATTGGTGGGGGTTGTAGTGGGAGTCGCACCAGGCAGTATGGAGTGAATTATGGAGTGCCTGGGCAGCTCCTGAACTGGTTGAGCACTATGATTGGATGAAGGATTATACAAACAAGGCCCGTTGATGGAAGGACATGGAAATCGAAGTAATCCACTGGGCTTAAGATGTTTAGATTCCATATTGGCAGGATGAAGTCCACTAGGGCCCAACACTGAAGTCATGGCACTGAAATGATGTGAGGGTTTGGGGGAGGAAGGAACTGCGGCGCCGGCGCCATGTTGAGGTTGGGAAACATCCACCACACCGTCACTATACTGACAAGTTTCCATCTGAGTAAGAAACTCGTGGTACAGTTCCACAGGATAATCCATATTGAAGTAGGTAAAGAAAGCAAAGGAGTTATATAAATTGGATAAATTCTATAAATGCCGTTGAAATTTTCGCTATGATTTGCCATGGCAAGGCATCTGAGTAGCGGCTATAATATGCGGCAGTTGAACAGAACTGCACGCAGGAGCAACGGCATTGTGGGCTCAAAAGAGTGGAGGTGCGGCTACAGTTGCAATTAGCATGTTAGGGAGGAACCAAGTGGGGGACCTAGTTAAGGGACTCCCCATTTTAATCCCCCCACTAACTACAACTAGTATACATTGACATCACTGGCATTGTATTAAAGCCCTAACAATAATGCCTTCTATCAATGTGAATAATAGAAAGGCGTGGTCCAAAGCTCATATACGAATTGTTACGCCGTAGGCTGCTGTTAGGGGAGTGAGGTGCCATGGCGAACTAGTATGGCGAGCTGGTATCATTGGCTATTGGCAATTGGCTATTGGATATTGGCCACTAGTAAGCCAAGCGAGATTCTACATTGACCTCCGTGGGGGACCATTGGTAGATGAATTGGGGGACATTGGTGGAACGGGTGCAAATGGTGGTGGCTTCGTGGATGTGATATTCCTAGTGAGATATTACCGAAACTTTTGAAATATAATCCCAATTCAATCAATCTTCGGCATTGATTGATCTAGATGCTTTCTGAAAAGATTAAGAGCCTTTTCAAATGAAGTTTTCACAGTTCATTCCATCCTGGTCAGTTTCAGAAGAATTGCCAATACTTGGCCCATTAATACTTCGCCAATTAATACTACGCCCATCAATACTTGGCTCCTCCACTCTAGGCCCTCCACTCTAGGCCCATACTTGGCCCCTCCTAGGTACTTGGCACATTTATACCGATACTGTTAGCAGTTCTAATAATAAACACCCAAGAGTCTCCCAAATCCCCCAACAGTCTCCAGGAGCACCCAGAGTCACCCATGACACCTTTACTACCAGTTATTCTACATGTTATCCCCTAAACCCTCAGCTCATGTCGATTCCGCAGCCCGCCTTAAATGACTTCTTGAGGATGGCTAAATGCCCTAAAACTCGTTAGCCTTTACCCAACAATGACGTGGCTTGGCGTATTAGTACGGGCTTCGTACCCATCTCTACATAAACCTACCTCAATATCTAACTAACTATCTATGGGAATGTTGTACCAATTGACTTAACCTGTAACACTTTTGATACCGTGACAGTAAACATTCCCTGCTAATCGAATGGTCCCTGATCTTCCTGTCGAGGTTTTGTGTCTACTTGGTGTACATGTATCAACTGCAGTACTGTAATGCAGCCCCTGCTGATTGGAACGGCACACTTGACACGGCATCGGTATATCCTGCGTTATACAGAGGTGCGCACGCCGGAATCGGAGATACTTGACACCATGATGACACCACCGTGGTTAGCAAATTGCAACAGAAAACTACTTAGTCAACCCTCAGAGGTTTCAACCATTTAGGGCGACATCCATGGGATACTCCGCTAGAGTTTGATGTAGTTTGAAGAATCTGAAATTCAGCCTAGCAGATCGCACTTGGCATGGCATGCCATGCCGTCCGTAGTACGGAGTAGCTGGAACGCATCATACCAGTGAGGAAGTTCCGGAAACACCGAGAATTCGGTCCCTGAGGCATTTGCGCCGGGGAACTAATTATACTGATAGAAAACCCATACTGCAACTATAGTTCACCATTCCCTGATAAACTCTGAATCAGAATTACACTAGAACTACATCTGACATTTGACATCTGACTAGTAAAAGAGTACACTAGTAATTTTCTGGCTCAATTTTGAGCCAGTCTCTACTTTGTCACCGTTGGAAATGTATCATAATTATCATTGCCTACTATACATTTATCCAATATATCTAAATGTTCAGGATGACCACATTTCTGAAACCACATACTTTAGACATGAAACCGATCTGTGACAATTGCAGTATCTGACTGACCTAATCTCCTATATAAAATGCTCCCCTCCTCCACTCAGTACTGTGATTATCCTATTCTCCCCTTTCTCTATCTCCGATATTACGGCACTCATCCCTTTCCTTTTCTCCCTATTCCTTTCTCATTACTTCTCCTCTCTACTCCTCCCTAATCTCCTCCTAATCACCGTGACCACATAAATGCCTTAATGAGAAATGCCTTGAGAAATGCCTTGATAAATGCCTGACCGTTACTTGTTTTGGCTCTGGTTATGGCTATGGCTTTATTATTAACTTCGCTTAGCTTGTGCAAATAGTCTCGCCTGTGAAGATAATAAGATCACCCCCATGCATGCACCTTAAATGCCTTATCCCATGGGCTTCGGTGTTTACAAAGCCTCATGGCCGTAATAGAGCAACGTTTTCAGTCAAGATTCTTCATCGACCAGTCTCTTAAGTCCATTGTAACAATCTCAATAGTAACAATCTCAATAGTAATTTGAATCTAGTGATAACTCTCACTGTGTTAAGTCATTTGTTCTCAGTTCCAATAGTTCCCATGGATTCACAGTGGTAACTCACTGTTAATTACCACTAATTATTATCTGCTCTACTAAAGTTAAGCCTCGTCTTTATGACTACCTGTTTAACCTGTGAGAATCATCTGAAACTACCGATACGATTAGAGTTAATACGCTGATTAGAGTTAATACGCTAATTCTCCTAATTCTCCTGATTCTCCAGTCACCTCCGATCGGGTTCCTATAATTCAGATCCTTCTGTAATTTCGTATCTGCATAAAGAGGGTGAGTCCCCACGTTTTAACAGTAAATACTTCTACTGCTACGGCGGTCTTAACTATGGCAGCCACAGTTACAATTAATGCTGCGGCTTGGCCGCAGTACGGCTGATCATGGCCACGATCTTGGCCACGATCTTGACCACAGGTTCTGTAATTTCGTAAGCTACGTAAATCTACAAGCCAAATCAGCTATATTACTTCACATATACGTGATCTCACTCTCTATGATTGGCTCCTTTGAAATATTCATACAAGTCGCTAGTGGCGTTTCAATTAATCACCTCTCCCTAAATTTCCAATGAAATATTCACAAGAATTCCATACTTGATAGTTTTGCTAAAATGTTTCACAGCTTATTCTTGGATAACAACTCATTCTCGGATGATTCCTCATACTTCATTTCTCCTGAAACTTAGTCAATCAAATGATATGATTAATTAAATTAAATACTATCATTATTATGATGATTCTTTCATAGACCCTGGCTGAATAAACCCGAGGAATTGTTAAGACCGATCTTAGACTACAAGCGTGATTGGCATAATTACGTTATATTACAAATACAAAATACATCGGTTTTTCAGACTAACTTGATATCTCCTCTCTTGACTTTTCATCTTACATCTTTTTTCCTCTTCTCCTCTTTTTTCATCTCATTTCACCTCATTTCACTTATTTTCACTTCTCTATCCATATTGTCCATAGTTTAGGTGGTTTGTGGTCTGATGGTTTCATTCTTTATTTATCATGGTATGAAAGTCTCGCATGATAGTTTTCTAATGGTTTATGGTCTGTTCTTTATAGTCTGTTGGTGGGTTCAGATTATTTCAGATTATTTGTCTCCGTGTTTGGCATTGAAAACTGCTGGTGGTGTGGGCATTATGTTATCTCCACTAGCTTGAACATTATTGGCTTGTGGCACCGGTTGAGCATTGGTAGGACTAAGTTCAATCACTCTACTCTGTAACGCCAAAGTGTAGTCTCTTAACTGAAGGTTTTCAGCTCGTAATTCTTCCATGGCCTGCTTCAATTGATCCACTTCGGCAGCTTTGGCCTCTAACTCCTTAACATACTTTTCCTTTCTTTGCCTAAATGCTCTTTGAGCATTTCTATTCTGAATGGCTCTCTTGGTACCTGAACCATCCCTGACCAACTTGGTACCGGAAACATCATGTTCGTCTAAGCTATCGCTTTCAACTTGTTGAGCACCTTGGGCAACGGCTGCGGCTAATTTCTCTTCCTGAGAGTACTGCTCCGATTGTTGAGCTAATCCTGCCACTGCTTCTTGAGCCGCCCGGACTTGTTCCTCATGGATGTCTTGTTCTTCACCATCGCGACGACCACGACGTAATGGTTTATGAGCTCTTTGAGCCGTGGCCACTGCTGCTGCAGTCACATCATCCACAGTGGGATATCCCTCGGTGGCTTCATTTCCCGTGGTGTGTCTAGAGAACGAAGGATCGAACTTATCATCTTGAGCGGCCGAGGCGTCGTTCTTTTCATTACCCCAAGTTGTAAAGGATGAATTCATGTTGCAAAATGCTTATGTAAGAGGTCTTTGTAATGGATTACAAATCGTTATGGTGAAGGAGTAAAATTAGTTTGTTGATATTTCTCTCATATACTTTAATTTTGGGTGGGGTCGTGTATATATCATTAATCAACCATCCCTCCCTAATGTGACATCACGTGTGTGTCTCGTCTAGCCGCCCCTCCCTTAATAACCATTACCTTCTTACAAGGCAAGGCAACCTTGAAGGTGAAGCTCAGTTAACAGTCCATGTCCGACAATGAAGTGGTGGCGGCGCCCATCACGCCGTCATTTTCCTCTAACTCGACTTTCGGCATGGTTCCGCCTTCTCTGGCTCCGCCTTCTCTGAACCAAAGAAGAACTTCCAATTTCTTTCCAACCCCTGGTACCTCCTTGACAAGTCTGACAAGTGATATTGATTTGAAGAATCCCAACTCGGCGCTTGAATTGTCGACTCCGGAGGTATATTTCCAGGGTCGAAGACATAATAGTTCTCCAATGATTGGAACATTTGGGAAACAAGTTCCTTCTTCTACCGGAAATCATGGATCGGTTGGATCAGTTGGTTCACTTGGATCTCATAATGTGGCGGGTATTCATATTACTCAAGGATCACATAATCTGTCCCGATTTTTCAGCAATAGTTCTAGTGAATCTACTCCTAATTATCCCACCCCTAATCCTGCTATTGATACCCCAACGTTCCAAAAACTGGCTAGTCAAGAAGGGTTCAATGAGGTTTCGGCATTTGATTTGTCTCGAAACTTACAATCACTTAATCTCTTGGCTTCTCCACTACAACATTTTCAAGGTCAATATATCAAATCATCATCTACGGGGTCTTTAGTTCCGTTATCATCTCCACCCGTTTCAGTGACTCCAAAATTAAACATCACCTCATCCACTACCACTAGTGGTAGTGCAACTCCTTCTTTAATGCCTACGTCCATTTGGAACGACAATTCTATTCCTACCCTTGGATCTGTTTATGGAAAGAATATTAAATTAGGAACCCTCACGGAATTAATCGAACAAAATATGAGCTTTGGGTTTGGAGCTGGGTTAGGCCCTAGATCGAACATTCCTCTTGCAAAGGATTTTTCATTCGAAGATGATTTCAACCCCACCGATCAATTCAATGATATGATTGATCCAATTCAATCTTCATTAAACGATCCCGATTTGACCCCCACCACCAAAAAGAATTATTTTCTGAATGCTGTCAACAATCCATCTTTTGTCCCTTCAGGAAAACTTAAACCAGCACCTTACTTGAAAGAGAAACAAATCACCACCACTAACACTAGCTCCAACACAACCAGCACCAATACTAATTTGGATAAAATGAGAGAGTTTATAAGTACCCATAAAACTCATAGAAACATATCACCCACCACAGGTAATAAGATAACAATTAAACTACCACCCAACAATTATAGCAAAATGAATCAGTGTCTCAAAAACAGTATACCAACTAACAATACCCTGGGCAGAAACGTACAAGATGAAAAAGCCCTTAATTACAGCAAAATCAGGGTGAATCTTTCCAATTGGAAAACAAACAGTGCCTGTCACGGAGATGAATTTACTAGAGAGATTGTCTCTTCGCATGGTTTCACCAACAAATATGCAGAGGACTATTGTTCCACGTTTTATAAACGAAATTATCATGGGTATATGTTCATAAGAGAACCTACCAATTCACTAAAAGTGAATAGCAGTGGAGGGAAATCATGGGTAGAATTGAAAATCAAACTTCCTACAGACAATTATTATTTTTCCAGTGACCCACAATTATTATTAAGGAAGCTTCGTGTAGACATAAAGAAGCTACCAATCTGGAAACCAATCAATCTAAATGGTTCAGGTCCAGTCAAAAGTTCTCATGGATCACTGTCTAAAAAGTACAACGGAAATTACCAACTGGGTTACCATTACCGGAAACAAGGTACAACTGGAACTGTGAAAGAAACAAAAAAACCCAAGAACTTGAATGTTTCTAAACGATTTGGTAAGAAACCATCACCATAAATACCCTTAAGTAACATATATAAAGCTACATATTAAAAAGTTGAATTGAATATGATGAATTTGAAACAGCAAAAAAATGATTCCATCGAGGATCGAACTCGAGACCTTCTCTGGGTGAGAGAGACGTCATACCGCTAGACCATAGAACCTATTTCTAGAAAAAAATGCGAAATGAGATCTTATCAACTAGCATTACGTCAAGCACAACAAAAGAAAATAAGTAAAGAGTCTATGTTTTATCTGATGATAGAACAACTAGTACACCATACTCAAACAGTGCTTAACCACTAAAATCAATTACATGTTAATTAATATCAATCTACTAATTTTTAAAATTTTTGTAAGATTGTTAATTTTTTACAAATTACAGGTAAATTCAATTAGTGAAAAAGTTGGGACTTTCACCACCAAACTCAATGGTACGAGTTGTGGTGTTAATTTATTTATTCCTTGAAATTTGAGGTATTCTAAGGGTTCTTAAATGGGAAGAAATGGGAATTGAATGAGAATTGACTAGGCCAAGCTCAAAATTAGTTGAGGGATTCGGAATTGTTTATTCTCCTATGAAATGGTGCGTGTAATTAATTAATAATGTACGTGTCCTCGCGGGTAGAAAATATTAGGCGATTCAACGGGAAGTATAGTGAATAATTTCATAATGAATGAATAATAAGTCTAGTTTAAAAAAAGAAAGCAATGCCTCCAGCCAGATTCGAACTGACGATCTCCTCATTACTAGTGAGGTGCCTTACCAACTTGGCCATAGAGGCTTTAATTATTAGGATGATTGGTAGATGCCATTTTGACGACTAATGATGAATGGGCCACACACGACCCAAAGCGTTTTTGGGATGCACACGACTATTTGCTCTACTGGATACAATATTGAGTGGAAATTAGGGGCTAATTTGTAACGATGATCTTCGTAAGTTGACCTCTTGAGACCACTTCTAACTCCAAACATTTTAGACATTTGCTGGAATAGAACTGCTTAATTGTAGAGGCTAATTATGGAAGTTAGTGAAGTAGGGTCACGTGACGACATTGTCTTAGCTGGTACTACTAAATGCCCCCCCCCAACATGCAAAAAATTAATGCCTTCAGCCAGATTCGAACTGACGATCTCCTCATTACTAGTGAGGTGCCTT
>JAJMGF010000017.1:155859-280636 GCA_030568495.1 Suhomyces chickasaworum | reverse complement strand
CGCCGAACGTCTTCTACACCAGTGGAGGTTACCAGATTGTTAGTTTAGTAATTTAGGACGCATCAAAAAATAATCCCCGATAGGGAAGTATGGTGAAGCGCAGTAGAAGACCGATTCATCACCACATGGACCTTGAAACTGGGGAATGACAAGGGATGAATGGTGGCAGTGGTGGTAGAAATGGAAGAGATGGAAGACGGTTGGTACCAATACCAATGGACCTGAGCACCAGGCCAAATACCGGAGACGGAGATGGGAGACCGAAAGGTTGGAGGTTTAAAACTGGAGGTTAAGGTAAAGGCAGGAGGCTGGAATTAATGCAATTGTAACACTATTCATTTTTGCACTTGAGAGATCACCAGATAGAAAAAAGTGACAGTCTCAAATCAAGTGGCTGTGGTATGGATGTGGGGGTATGGGGCCAAATGAACTAGAAGGGGATTTTGGTGATTGTGGTTCTAATAACGACGCAGTTTCAGATTCAGTTCCAGTTTCTGTAAGTAGGATCCTTGTTCTGGCATGTTTCGCGTATCAATACCTACGATATCACTACTGATCAACCACCACTACGCTCAACCACCACTACGCTCAACCACCACTACGCTCAACCACCACTACGCTCAACCACCACTACGCTCAACCACCACTACGCTCAACCACCACTACGCTCAACCACCACTACGCTCGACCACTACTATGCTCAACCAACCATCTACATTAATGTACTATTGTGGTGCAATCCTGCCCCTATACTGGTAATGTTGATGCTGAAGAATTTGTCACCATCGCGGTGTCTATTGTTAAGCAGCATGGAACTGCATGCCGGTATTACGTGCCTTTGCTAAACAATACCGTGATGCTCAATTGGCCTTGGCCATGACATGCCATGTAGGGCTACAATATGATAAACCTCCTCCATTACATTGTCCGCTTATTAAGACATTCTCATTTGCTGATGGTGGATGATAGTGATAATCGCTAAAGGAACATATATCTCTTAAATATTTTTTCCCTTCTCTCTACTTCCTTCCCGACCTCCTGCTCATCCTAGTTTTCAGTACATTCACTCAAGTGTTTGAGATGCCGCCAAATTACGGACCTCATAACTATGCGGGCCCCATAACTATAGTGCATGTCTTGGTATAGTCGAATGGGAGGTACAGGAGGAGGGGGATGGTGAGATTGATGGTGAAAGTGAACCAATGGGGGTTCCCCTGGTGCCTGCGAGGAATAGTGGCTCTGTCCCACTATTACTGTGCCTGGAGGCTACAATCGCCTTCTCATACCGCAGGCTGCAACATGATGCCAATCTTTCTGGCCCCGATCATCCAGAACATTTCCTCTAGAAACACCTGAACGACGCGTCTATGGGCTTGCTTCGTACTGCAACTTTAGTCTATTGTATTTTTGTGGTGAGCATTTGCGTTAGGTTACATCGCGGCAAAACCGTTGGACCCAATGAGGCAAAATTCCTTGAAGCTGAAAAATATGTCTAAGTTTACCAGTAGTATGGATTACTGCACAAATTTCAATACTTCAATATTGTAATATTTTAAAAGCTTAGAATGAACCGCTAGTGCGTGAATCATGGGGAAGGATAGTGTCGGGATTCTAATGGTGAGACATCAAATTAATTGATCAATAATACTATTGTTGCCAAACAGAAGCGGCCCATTTGCCCTATCACCATCCACTGTTCTGGTGTTCACCGATGAAGTAGTTGTGATGTTCTTTCAAGTGAAAGTGGCAGGCTCACCGGTACTAAAGGTAAAGACAAAAGGACATCTCTCGGGGATTGAGTATTTTTTGGGCGGGGACCCACCATCATGACATGCACTATCAAAAGCGCCATTAAACTTTTTAGGCTAATGACGCGATGGAGGTGGTGTGAAGTGGTGGTGAAATAATGATGAAATGATGGTGAAATGATGCGAATATTTCTGGGGTGATCGTATTCTGGTTCGGCTTTGGACTCTAACATCCGGTGACTTAACCTTCGAATCCATAAATGAGTTTCTACTACAGTCTTCCTATGCTTGAGTTGGAACCCGGTATCTTGCTGATAATGCCAAATGGTTTAATCTATGCCAACCAGAAATACAATCACAGGCTGGCTATTGAATATGATTTTGGACAAGAAATGGACTTGGAAATGGAAAAGAAAAATCATTTTACAAATTTGAATCCTATTTGAATCTAACTTAAAATATCTTACCCATGGTTGATCTACGTGTGGGACTTTTCAACCGAGTAAACACCTTTTAGTGAAGTCGACCCATGTATCAACCCATTTGGCTACAGATAAACCAACTATACTTACAATCGCACTTATAATATATTCACACAGACTATGCCAACATTAAATGTTTTCCAGTTAAAGGATCAAACACCGGAGTTGCTCAATCATTGTTATCATTGACTGAACCATTGGTTGATTCTGGAGCCAGTGAAGCTCTACAAGGCAAAAATATGACCTGACATTTGAAATTTTTGTGAAACGTTTCACATTCCTCCAATTTCATTTTAGACCATTTTACATTGAAATGAATCGCATATAATTGTGTTTGTAAGTTGAATTTTTTCGATGGATTTTATGGTTGAATGGACCTTAATATTCAATATTGTTCCTACTTTGATGGATAGACTAATTTAGGTGTAACCCAAAATCTTGCCTATTTTGCTTCGATGGGTTTTTTTGAATTTTCTTTTTGATTCAGTTCTAAATCATCATCTATGTTACTTTTCAATCATTGTTGTTTTCTTTAAAATCAGTTTATCTAAAAAAGCAATCTGTCTATACTCACTTAAAGGGAATTGTTTTCATTATTCATAAGCTTTTTCAGACTCAAGCACAAAATCTCCCATATCTATTCCATCCTCTATGATACCACCAACAGAATCGAGATATCGCTTGTCTCCTTCAAATTCATAATGTCTTCGAGAACTACCAAATTGACTCTCAAGTTCGATATCATCAGGAGATCCACTAAGACCAGTTTCCAGACTCTCTTCACTGTCGTTGTATGAATAGTTTTCGTTAAAAGAATACCTATCGTATTCATCTGTCTTAGTGGACTTCTGTGAACCTGACCTTTTTCTCTTCTGAGGCTTTCTTTCCGATTCGAGAATTTCAAACTAATGGTTAGTATTAAACTTCATCATATGAAAACTTCCACTTTTACTTACTTCTCTATATTTTGCCAAATAGATTTTCAAGGTCTCTGCATAATTCTCGAATCCCAAAGTATACATTGCCCATAAGATGTCTTCACCATTAAGAGTCTTTCTCTTTTCAATCTTACATTTATCTGAAGCTTGACTGGTGATGAACGAAATGAATTCACTCACGCTTTCTTGTATACATTCTTTGGACTCCCTTGAGAGTTTGGCATATGGTGGTAATGCTTTTTTCATCACCCTTCCAACTAAATGGTTAGTTACTTAAGGTTGAATATATCGCTAATGGGTCAACATACCGTTGGCAATGGGAAGAAACCGATCCTGTTCTTTGATTTCATAGTCACTATTCCTCAAATCAATATCCATGGTATGTTTGTAGTTGTTCATCCCTCACACCACTGGACTCACTTGTTTGTGGAGGTGCATTTGGATATTTATTATTTTCTAGTATTTGATGTATATGCGACATCGGAGATTGGAGTTATCAGATCGGACATAGCCGTGCGCGTATTGCCGACATTCACACTTTGACAGTTTCTCTTACCTTTACTATAGATGTGCACGCCTTGCACGCCCCTTACACGACTTTATAATTACAATACTTGACGTTTATCCCATAACTCATATAATGAAAAGATATTAATTAATTACATTAATTTATCCAAGCACTTCTTGATATAATCATAATAAACTCTGCAATCTGTACTTTCTTCTTTCCAATATGAAAACATTATCAATGAATGCTCAAACATTGCAATCATACCTTGCTTAGGCATGAGCATGTCAATCATTGCCATGATCTCATTTATGCTCGAAACTTCAGGGGATAATGTCAAAAAATGCTGGAATTTTGTATCAGACATGGCAGCTTGAATCATGTCTTGAATTTTCATGTATAACATGAATTGATAAACGTTCCCAATAAATAAGTTACGCAAGTAATACCACAGTCCCGGGTGTCTATGAGCACCGATCTTTGGGATTAATAGTTTTGGAACAGAAATTAAATGTTGAACAAATACCCTGAGGATTCTCGACTTGGTTAATACTGGATTCTTTAGTCTAAATTCATTGGTATCTGCCATACTTCCTTCCTTTGATTCTTCTTCTTGATTAATATATTCAATATCATTTGAAAAATCCTCATCGGGATGTTGCTTTTGATAAAACATTGGAGCCTGTAATAAATTATAATAATCCATTCCACCGACCTCACTAGGATTCGACTCACTACTAGTTGAAAAAATCACTGAACTCAGAGTATCGAATGATTTGAGAGAACCTTCCATTTCTGATGATTTCATAACTGCCATTGCAGCACCCAAAAGCTCTAGAAAATCAATACGATCTTCTAAAATCAAATAGATAATCGGACGGAATAATAACAATTTGGAAGTGATGATTCTAGTTTTGATGTACATGATTGATTCTGATTGTGCCCGCAATAATAAATCATCATCCACAAGAAAATCATCTAATTTATCTAGAATATCAAAATCCGAAGGTGATGGACTCTTAACTTTATTTTCCTTTTTCTTCTTAATTCTTTTATAAATTTGTTCCACGTCAATCTCTTGTAGTACAAAATTTCTGATATTGGGACTCAAGGAATTAATGATACCATTGTACTGGTTCAAATATTTGATGAAACTTACCCAAATGGTATCTTCATAAAATACGTCTTGATCCCAAACATGCTGAAGTACTGAATCATGAGAATGTAACTCATCAAACATCTTATTGTCAACCTTTCTCACTGCAATTTCCGTCAAGAAATAATACCAAGAATGCTCATCATAATATTTACTAGCCAATTTCAAACTAGCTTCACTATGATGGCTTCTGAAATCTGATGTAATGGGATCGGCAATTTTCGGAAATGATGTGGGTGGTACAATTTTAGTTATACCCGATATTGGAACATAAGGTGAGAGCTCAACTCTCAATTCACATTCAAGTTTTAAGCAGGTCCAAAACAAACGATCCACTATCTCCTTTTCATCACTTTCAATCTCATGATTTGTATCTGCAATTATGCTTCTGTTCTTTTTTATTTCCAAGTAATACATCATACTTTGGCATGCAAACGAAATGGAACGATATGCGGGTAGTGGTTTTAAACAATAAAGGTAAAATTGGCTTAAAAGTAAATTAAAAACAATTTCCTGAATTGAACTAGTCTTCAAGGTGATGGGGTATGCGGTGGATACTAATTTTGCATAATTCACAAGTGCGTGGGCAAGTCCTAATCTTGATTTAGGTAACTCTTTAGGAATTTTACTCTTTGATTCACTAAAGGAACCCAATTCAAAACTGTTCCCCTCTTCAATCGATGAATCAAATTTTGAAAGGTTGTCAAGTTGTATTGGGGTAGCAATTGCTCCTAAAGCACATACCATAATTAAAACTGGAATAGATTCACATAAATTCTGGAAAGACCGACGACGGAAATCAGTGTCATTGAAATTGTTTGCTTTGAGTGTATCGTAGTATAATTGCGGGAATTCATCCGAGTCTTGATATTTCTCCTCAAATATCTCAAGAATCTTTGTGAAAGTAATTTTTGGATCAAATGTTTTAATTGACCTATACATTTCAATTGACTCTATCAAATCAAGAACGTCTAAAACAGGAACTTTGGTATGACAATTAATAAAGAATGAATTGACAAAATTGTGGAATCTTGAATCAAGAAGTTCTTCAAGATTATGAGAAATTTTTAATTTGGTTTCGAATGATTGTTTTTCTTGAGGAAGAGAATTGGAATTATATGATTTCACCAATTCACTTATCACCTCATCAATTGAGGATGCAGGTTCGTTTAAACATTTGGAAAAATAACGCCACTTCAAGATAGATGTGACAGACATATCCCAGATACAATTATCGAAAAAATAACGTTCTTCATCTCGACGACGACGCTTCGAATCTGGTTCATATTCGGATTCTGCTTCTTCCAAACCATGTGCTTTTTTAATTTCATGAACATCTTTGAGCAATTCATTAAGTTTGTTTAAAATATTAGTTGAGGTGATATCGCTGTTTGAATTTTCCTTTGCATCATCGGTTCGATAGTGACAATTAAGAATTCCATTTTTCACACATGATCCGCATCGTGGACGCTCATTGTCACATTTTATCTTTCTTATACGACATGTATCGCATGCAGTTAATGCCCGTTTTCTTGGTTGAGAATTTAGCAATTTTGTTGAATTATTATGTTTTTTAGAATACAGATGATCAACCACTAACGGAGCCTTTGTGACCAGGTACCCATTAGTAGGCTGTTGAGGAGGAATTTGGCCATTGTGATATTCATGTATGCTTGAGCCTAAGTGAGCCATGGAAGGAGCTGAATTTTGCGAGCTGAGTCCATGATGAACTTGACTAGGAACTTGGCCGGGTATAGGTCCAGGTCCAGGTCCAGGGTGGTGGGCCATTGGTTGGCCCGAACCCATGGGCTGTCCGGGGCCTCTTACTTGCCCGGGAGCAGGAGCCATAGATTGGCCAGGAATTGCTTGGCTAGGTCCTGGAACCTGATTGTGATAGTGAGGAGGCATGGAGTGGTTTTGTGGGGGACCTACGGGTGGTGCATTTTGAGGTTGCTGGGAATGATTTATCATGGCTTGAGGGTTGTGCCGCTGGTCACCAGTGGCATCGTAGCCGTAATATGGGTTTGGCATGGGGCCGCCAGGTGGAGGATGCTGGATATTTCCATTGTAATAGTTCACCCCATACATATACTGAGTTGGAGGGGCAGATGGGGCCGAGCCTGAGGTGCTGGAGCTGTGCAGCACATGGCTAGTGTCTTCGTGGTCCTTATGATCCATTAGAGTGAATGAAAAATGGACAACGATGACTAAATGGTGCTTTGGAGAATGAAGTAGTCAGATTGAAGATACAAGGCGCCGGAAATGACCTCGATAAGTTTCAACAACTAAATCAATGATTGAATGGATAGAAGCAGAATGAATGGGAACTGAGACTGTCACTTATACTGAAACTGTGACTGACACCTGTACTGACACTGAAATCGCAAGATTGGACTGAGGTAGAGGCTTAGGCTTAAGCTTAAGCTGAGACTGGAATTGAGAATTAAGAATAAGAATGAGAATGAGAATTGAGAACTGAGAATGTGGACCTGCGAACTGAGATAGAGATTTAAGGTATTTCTCACCGAAAATATCAGATGAGCGGGAGATCAGCACTATAATGTGAGGAGGCAGTTAACTATGTGTCAATACAGGAAGTTCACGGATCACGGATCACGGGTTAGGCGCAAGTAGCCGGAGTTCAGATGATAGGCAGCGTTGGAGGGTATGGGCTCTAACGATGGGAAAGCGGTGTGACAGTGGAGGCAGCAGCGAATAAACCAGATACCCCAGGACAGAAGGGAATGAAGAAAGACGTCCCTACACTGGAAGAACGTTGTAGGAAGAAGAAGAAGAAGAAGAGAAGCAGAAGAAGCAAATGCGCAGGACTTGATAATATTACCTGCACTATGGCGACAAAACCTTAAGTGGGGACACCTAATGCAGCACTAAATTGTCACTATTTATTCAGGCGAGGGGACATATAAGGAGTGGAGCGTAGAGAATAGAGAATAGAGCATTGAGCATCAAGCAGACATAGTAGTGGAACTGAGACTAGGGCTGAGAGTAACAAATGTACTGAGTTGGTGAGTTGGTGAGTTGGTGAACCAGGTGGTGGGATGCCGTCAAGCACGAGGGGATCTTGCATGATCGGGATCGGAACAACAGCTATCGTATCTGCCGCGTGCGATTGTCAATTGCCCTCTTCTAGAAAAGAGCATATTCTTTGGTTAAAATGTTCTACATAGTTAAACATTGTCGTGCGCATGAGTATCTAATTACGAACCAGGTTGGGCCAATAACCGAAAGACGATAGGCGCAATGCGACTATATAGCTGAGGTGATAAACTGAAAGAAATACGCTGAAATGAGGCTAATTTGATGTCACAAGTGGAGGATTGTGAACGCCATTGTCGCAGTCAATAAATGCCCCTTGAGAGCCATTGAGGGCAATGGGGAAAGACACTAGACGCATGAACTTTGGAGAAAATTATTAACAATTAGATACCGCTTGGTAGCAAAATTTCCACTAAGTTCACTAAGTTCAAAAAATTCCTAGTTGTGCTTCGATAGATCATTCCAGTTGATTTCTTTGGTTTTTCATCACAACTTCAGTCGAAAATACCTTTGTTAATCGTGTCAGAGATCCTAAACCCATTGGCATGGGTGGCAGCACTTAACCTGGAGGAAGTTGGGAGGCATCGACGATATCAGCAGCATCGATGACATCCTCGTCCTCTTCAATCAAGTTGTTCAATGGAGTTCTTGGCAAGGCCATCATACCAGAACGGGCGATTTCCAAAATACCAAATGGTTGTAACAATTGGATGTAGGAAGAAATTCTGGATGGTTTAGCACTCAACTCGATGATAACGTTTCTGTCAGAGATATCGACAATACGGCCACCGAACTTCTCAGTGATGGTAGAGATATGGTCCAAATGGATGTGCTTCTGTCTCAAAGCTTCAGATGGTGCCAAGTTGTTAGGATGGTAGGCAGAGTCGGCAGCAGTCAAATCTGGAATGGAGGCTCCGTCATCGGTGTGCAACTTGTGAGTAGCAATCAACTCTTGGAAGTATTCTGGTCCTAACAAAGACACTCTGGCCAATAACAACTCACGCTTGATGATTTCGGCGTTTGTGTAGTCCAACACAGCATAAACTGGCACCAAATCCTCGATTTGACGACGGGCTTGCTCGATCACGGCATCTTGTCCCTTTAACACGATGGTCATACGAGACAAGTCCTTGACTTCGGTGTTGCATACCACCAAAGAATCAATGTTGAAACCTCTGGCAGCCAAAGTACCGGAAACGGAACTCAACACACCTGGCTCGTTTTGAACCAAACAGTTCAACACGTGCTGTTTACGTGGAGCTCTGGATGGAACTGGTGTTTCGTATAAAATCGAAGAAACAGCTGCATCTGCAGACCAGTTTGGAGTTTCCAACGTGGGTAATGGTGGTCTCTTTTGGTTACGGTGCAAGTGCTTGTAAGCCAATGCTGAAGTAGAACTGGACACTTTGGTTCTCATGGCCTGTCTGGATACGCTGGCCTGCAAGGCGCGTCCTAAACTTTGACTTCTCAACATTAGATGTATGATGGAGATGGGTGAAAAGAAGTGGAGTGAAGAAGTTGGGGTAATATACACAAATTTCATTGTCGCCCAAGAAATGATTCATAATATACGACATCGCGCGACCCCGACATTCTCGGCGACAAGGATCACCGGGCCGGTTCAGGCGACTAACCCCATGTTCCATGTCCCACGTCAATTGCACCATGTCTAAATGAGGTTATTTGCAGCCCATGGAAAGAAAAAATGTATGGATCAAGTCAAACCACGATGGTCTGGAAATGAAATTGATATGCAAAGACACACATGGTCTCAATGTTGGACATGGCCACAAGACACATTCAGAGAACAAAGCCAGAGAATATTGAAAAATGAACTTAGATTGGAGAAACAATAGTGAAAAACTCCTACACATCAGTTGGAGCTGTTGTTGAATATCCTTTAATTTAAGCAGACACTTCAATTGTTTCACTTGGCATTTCAATGTCCTCCTTGAGTTCAAGTTGGTATCTTCCTGGAGTGCAAGTTATCTTCAACTATTATTATATACAGGGTATCTACAAAGAGGAATATCTGCAATGGGGGAATATCTGCATTGGGAGAATATCTGCAATGGGAGAATATCTGCAAAGAAACGTCTTTCACCCCTAAGGAAGAAGAAAGATGTAGAATCTCCAAAATGTACTATTGACTTGGACAGACAGAACTTTTGATTTATTAAGGATTTAAGTTTTTCGTTTTGAATGGTAAATCTGTGGCTTTTCATATTTTTAATGAGTTATAGTTAGTTAGCTACTGGTAGTTTGGGTATTAGTATACAATTACCAAAATCCGATATCATAAGGAACATCTATAGGCTTCATGGCTACAATAGATAATTAGAACTGTTAATTATAATTAAGAAATATTTGTTAGCTCATAAAAGAATATATTGGGCCAAAATTCCCCACGCTATTATAAACCCAGATACACCTACTTGCTCGGCCGAACCGCTTGAGGAGCTCAGTCTAGAAGAAGATGCAGTGGAAGAAGATAATGCAGAAGTGGATAAAGTGGAGGGAGTTAAACTGGAGGAAGATAAACTGGAAGGAGATAAACTGGAAGAAATTGAGCTGGTGGGTGCCAAATTCAGCGTCACAGAAGATACTGAAGTCTCAGAATCGCCGTCAGTAGCGTCTCTGGTTCTGGTGAAGTCTAATTGAGGCCTTCCCAAATCATCGAGTCCAGAATCGTTTGGTCTAATTTTTTCTTGTGGAGTACCCCCAGGTATAATGGAAGCCTGTACCATGGCTGCAACAGCCAAAGTCACTGTGAAGTGATATATCGAGTTCAATTGCATGGTTGAATTTGAATGGTTAATTTTAATGGACTCAATGGCTCCAAAACTTCACCACTTTATACTTTTCAATCCAATTGCTTGAAGGCAAAATTTTCATGATGTTTTAACTAAATGACCATGTGGCTTTCACTACTACCATACGAAACCCTACTAACACTTAGGGCGCACCAAACCATCGGTGTTAACGCGGATATGACTCAAAAATCTGTACTATAACCCATGAAATCCACTCAGCAAGCTTTAGATCATGCCAAACTGATCCCGGTTGTTACCGTATACTGTATTTAGGCCCGGATAGGACTAGTTAACTACAGCTGATGAATCATCTTGAATGCTGATGGCAAATTGATGTTATTGTAAGAGTAGATAGCGCCTTTCTCCTCAGATTTCCACCCCAGATTCGGCCGAATTAGTGTGGGTGCAACATGCATATTAGCTGGTCAATGAGTCATCACCACAACCTGCGTCAATATCAGCTTTATAGATCTGGACCCCTCTTTAAGCAACACCCCTTAGTTGCAGTAGCTGCATAATCGTACGGCTGTCTATTGTAATTAGGAGGGGTGAAGTGAGGTAACGGGGCTTCCAGAGTTAAATCCGTCAAATTAGTGACCGTTTTCCTTAAATAAATTTATGGTTACGTTTACAGTGATGTTTTCTTTATGATAAGGTTTGTATAGAGTCAGAATAAACGGACCGCCTGACTAAAGGGGTGGAATGGGTGCTGGATCAGGCGGTGGATTCTTCTGTGGATCATGGGCCAGAACTTGTGATGTTTGCCACTCAGTAGGTTCTTTTGAGTTTGTGATTAATGGATAGTTTGACTTTTCCATCTACCTAAATACACTATAGTTTCATCAAGTATTGACAACTACCAGCCAGTTTTCATTCTACGGTTTCATTTTTCAGGGAGGAATTTTTGCAGTGTGTTAGAAGTAATCATGGTATAATTGAGATATCTATACTAATTGATTGGTGAAATATAGATGGGTTCCGGGTGTTTAAGAGGAAAGAGAAATATGTGGGATGAAATTACATGCTGCACCAATCTATAACCCAGTCAATAACAAGGAAAATCTGGAGAAAATCCACTATTACTCAGTGGTTAGTCTTATTCAGTGGTTCGTTTCATACCATTCTTCAAGGAAAATTACTGGATAGTCAATTCATTATGGTAGACTCTCTCCCGTGCTATAAAAGGAACAATCTGCCAGCTACGAAAATATTAAACCACTAAATACATTGATCAGTATTTTTTGTCTGTCTCTTGGATGGTACAGATAATCCTCAGATTGGTTTCAATTACTCCAATTCATTGGATTTGGTATAATTTATTGGATTTGGTATTGGTTTCCATATCCATTTACCCCATTAGGACTGAAAAATCTGTCCCAGCATGCATATCCATAAGCAGTAAATATGCGCATCCTGAGATAAAACAAACTGGGGAAATCAATCATCAATCAGTGTCTCACTTTCTACTCGATTACCGCCAACCACTATGAAAGACAGCGGATACATTGAGCTCTCGACATTTTCAAATGACGATGGCTCGCCTGGTCCCAGCGTCCCGAAAGGTCGTAGTGATAACCACGAGTTGACGGAACCTCAGATAAGACTTATTCTATTGAGGATTGGACTCCTCAGTGATGACGACTATATCAACAACAAACCAGTGGATGATATCTTCATCACACGACAAGCACAATACATGACAGATATGATCTCTGAATTGCCTGTTGTCGAGGCGATCACCATTTTGAGAGATGCCTTGGTGGAACATCGAGGAGATGTTAACTTCCTCCAGGAAGATTATAGACTTATAGAACAACTTGTCAAACTTATCCCAGAAAACTTGGATATCAAAAGCATGGAAAAGATCCCCGAGTTGCCCTCCTCAGAACATATAAAGAACAGACAATACCTCAATATTGTTGATTGGGACTTGCAAGTCAGGATGGAAGCATGTTTGATTCATTACCACTCACCTTACCCCGAAATCAGAGCCATTACTGACCCCTACGATGATCCGTCTATTAGCCTGGATACCGTCAGAGCATATGCCATTGGTTACATGTGGACATTTATTGGATCAATCGTGAACAATTTTTTTGTGCATAGAATGCCTAACATTTTCCTCGGTTCTCATACAATTCAAATCTTGCTTCTTCCCAGTGGAAAGTTATGGGAAAAATACATGCCCCAGAAAACAATCACTGTTTTTGGCAAGGTTTACCATTTGAATCCGGGGCCTTGGACCTATAAAGAAATGATGCTTAGTACCATCATATATCTGTGTTCGGCAGGTACCCCATACCTGGTTTATAATATTTTTGTGATGAAATTGGAAAGGTTCTATGGATTGAAATGGGTAAGTTTGACATATCAAGTTTTATTAATGGTATCAACACAATTTTTGGGATTTGGATTTGCATTCATTATGAAAAAGGTTTGTGTTTATCCTAGTAAAGCTTTATGGCCAACTACATTACCAACAATAGCATTAAATCGGACATTAATGAAAGAAGATTCTTCTAACAATAGCATTTATGGATGGACCATATCTAGATATTCGTTTTTCTATGTTGTTTTGATATCAAGCTTCTTATACAATTGGATACCTTCATATTTCTTCAAAGCTACTTCAACACTCAATTGGCCAACTTGGTTTAATCCCAATCTGATTCATTTGGATAATATTACAGGAACAAACAATGGGTTGGGGTTCAATCCTTTTCCAACTTTAGACTGGAATATTATCGATAGTGGAGGATGTCTCACCATTCCGTTCTATTCATATGCTAATCAATATTTAGGTATGTTGATGGGGTTTGTGGTTATTTTGGTGGTTTATTATACCAATAACAAATGGACTGGTTATTTTCCTATCAATAGCAACAGATTATTCAACAACAAGGGAGAAGTGTACAAAATTCATGATATATTGAATGATAAGAATGCTTTTGATAATTCCAAATATTTGAAAGTGGGACCTCCATACTTTGGTGCTGCCAATTTGGTACTTTATGGAGCTTTCTTTGCCATGTATCCATTTGCAATTCTTTATAATTTTGCTACCGAATGGGATTCAATGAAAGCAAGTTTTGTCAACGTTTGGAGTAGCATGACTGATTCTTTCAGGCCGGCTCTGGAGAAGCATACTCAATTCGGAAGATATTCCAATGATCCCCATTGTAAAATGATGAGTCAATATGAAGATGTTCCAGATTGGTGGTTTTTGCTAATATTATTAATCAGTACTTCATTTGCCGTGATATGTGTTACCTTTTATCCTTTGGAGACTCCAGTTTGGGGTGTTTTCTTTACCATTATAATCAACTTTATATTTTTGATTCCAATAACTTCGATTGCATCGGTGACTGGATTCTCCTTTGGCTTGAATGTGTTGGTTGAATTGATCGTTGGATACACCATTCCAAATTCTGGTTTAGCATGTATCACATTGAAAGGTTATGGTTATAATATTGACAGTCAAGCAAGCAATTATATTACTGATCAAAAGCTTGCCCATTATGCAAAAATCCCACCAAAAGCAATCTTTAAAGGTCAATTGTTTTCCACTATGATAAGTGTTGCGGTTGCTTTAACAATCACTAATTGGCAGTTGGAAAACATACCCGATATATGTGATCCTCATCAAAAAGATAAATTAAGCTGTCCTGGTGCCAACACATTCTTTTATTCCAGTATCCAATATGGAGAAATTGGACCTGCTAAAGTATTCAGTGGTCTTTATCCAGTACTAAAGTGGTGTTTCCTATTGGGTACTCTTCTCGTCATTCCATGTGCATTATTCAAGAAACATGGTCCAAGCAAATTGACTCGTTATTTCCAACCAACAATTATTTTAGGTGGGTTTTTGATTTATGCTCCATACAATCTTCTGTATTACACTGTGGGATTATATTTTTCATACTTTTTCATGTATTATGTGAAAAAGAATTATATCTTATGGTGGGAAAAGTATAATTATATTCTCACCAGTGCGTTATCAGCTGGAGTTGCATTTAGTGCTTTAGTGATATTTTTCACTTTACAATATCGTCCACATGAACTTGATTGGTGGGGTAACAACATTATTGATATGGGTTTTGAAGGGAAATATGGCTCATGGTTAGACGCAACTCAAGCACCTGAAGGGTATATAGGTTTGCGTGAAGGTAATTACCCATAATAGATAAGATAGATTAGATATTTCTGTAGCTTTGAATAATGGAACATGGAAGATGATTCATGCAAAAAAATATCGACAACTGCAGGATTCGAACCTGCGCGGGCAAAGCCCAAAAGATTTCTAATCTTTCTCCTTAACCACTCGGACAAGTTGCCTTTCTCTGAGCTTTAAAAATCCATGCTTTGTTTTGATTCATTGATTATATTTAAAGTTTGGTTTCTTCATGATAATTCAATAATTTCAATAAACTGTGCTGTTGGTCATTTTCTTTATCAAAATATTCTCAGTTGATATTTTTCTTTTTTTTTTAATTATTTTCAGATTCGTAGATTTTTGAAAATTTTCATTTACTAATGGCAATCAGCTAAATCATGAAAATTCATTTTAGAATTTCTTGAATTAGTAAATACTCCCCATTCTGTTTCCCATTTATGATGCTTTTCATAGAATACCTTTTTCCAAGGTTCATCGAAAGCTTCAAAATATACCATGGATTACTAATCTGTTTAGCTCTGCAAATGAAGTGCTCCAAAAATATTTTCGAGTTTTTAATTGACGCGACTGAGGAACGGTTTGAACCACCTGATGATGGCCATCCAACTTCAGTAATTGCAATTTTGGTGGAAGAATTAACTATTAATGGTTCTAATTGATTTTCAAGAAAACTAAACGTCCACTCAGTAGCTTTCTCCACTGGTTCACCGCCAAAAAATGGATGAATATTTGCCCCAATTATGTCACAGCAGGCAATCAATTTGGAATTAATGCGGGAACCAATCTCCGAAGTTTCAACTAGTAGCCGATTATAACCAATCGATTTCAAGAATTCTTTTGTATCTTCCAAAATTTGAACCAATTCTTCAGTTGTCTTATCTTTTCTGAAAAGAACTTCGTTTCCTATGAAAATTGTGTCGAGCATGCTTTCTGGGAACTTCATCAATACTTCACGCATCAGTTGAAGCTGTTCCAAATTTGAGGAAACGTTGGCTCCTATCCAAACTCCCATAGATAATGTGAGATTCAAACCCAGGTTACGTATAGCACTCAAAATATGTCCTGATTGGTTGCATTGCATGCCGTAGTTTCGAACTCTCTTCGTTACTGTTGCAATTTTTTCCATGTCTAGTGTTGCCTCTTCAAGTGAGAATCCACAGTTAGGTTCCATAGCATTATTTGGGGTATAAGCCAACCCGTAAAATAAATCCTGATATTGGGAGTCGGAATCAGTAACTCGGTAGTCGTTTGAATTAATTTGGTGATTCCTATATTCCAGATTCATCATTAGAGAATAATCCTTGAGTATTTTATTCTGTGGACTCCTTCTTATGAATCTTATACGGATGATTCAGTACCTTGGGCCAAAATAAATACAATAATGACTAAGCTTATGATGATGCAGACCAAGATCCCAACTGTAGAAATTAAGACAAAACGTGCGGACAACAGCTTCATTCTTTTTCGAATGCAAAGCAACTTGCTTCCAATCACTTTTGCTATATTACCAGTCCTCAAGTCCATGTTTAAGTCGATGGTAGGTTCAGAAGAAGCATCATATGATCCCTTAGGTTTCAGTCCAGGTTCTGAGGAGGTGATTTGTTTCAAGATATCACCCTGTGGCAAATTTGATTTGTTTATTGCCTCTGAGCAATGACTATCATCTTCGTTTAAGGGTGTGGCACTAGAGTCTTTGAAACCATGTAGAACCTTGATTTCACTTTCACTCACAATAAAAGACTCAGGACTTATCTCCCTGCCTAAAAGCTGGTGCTTCAAGTGTTTGTAGGAATTTGAACCATTCTCGTCTTGGTTGTTGCAGCCATTCGCAGGTTCGGTCTCAAGATCAAATAGACTCTGTATTTGAGCAAAAGTGGTCATTGGAATTTCCTTATGTGGAGAATTTCCCACTACCATCTCTTCATGCCCCGAATGATGCAGCTTCAATGTAGAATCTTTACTTTGAGCTCTTTGAGGTATACCTTTAGAGGCACCATGAGAAGTTGTTGCTCCCTCAATACAGAAGGGCGTGGACGATAAGACTGTTACTTCTATCCGAGGTGAGCTGCTTGTTTGAGAAACCATTTGGAGCTTTGGCAATCTTTTTCAAGTGAAGAAAGGATGTTTTAGATTTAATTTGATGTAATTCTTAAAGCAAGGTGGTTGGAGAAAGGTCGCAAACTGCAAAACTTGCATTCTCAACCTTTGACGCTTTTGTATGTTAAAGCCAATAAGCGTCATGAAGAGGAGGAACGGAGAATATGAATACCAAACAGATTGAAAGGGCTTCTTCGGTACTAAACGGAATAACTCGAAGAACAGAGTTCAATCAGATTATAACAATCAATCAGGTCAAAAAGCTTTAACATCTCTAACAGAGTGGAACCGATAGCCAATTACAAGCCGTTCACTACGGTGATTATCATTAACATTAATTCTAAAGTATCTATTTGCATTTGCTGCAACAACCCACCAAGATGTTACCACAGAAGACGGCGGCAGTCGTGAAGAAACCTTCACCGCTTGAAGGACAACAAGTATCCAACAATCCAAAGCATGTGCTCAATTCAATGCAGAACTCGGTACACTCGTTGTGGTTCTGATCATAGCCGGAACCCAAGTCGGAGTAGCTGGTTCTTCTGGTGGAAGTGTCGTCATCATCATCATCGTCATCGTGGTATCTATTTGGATGAAGGTTCATGTCGGGGGTTGGCTTGGGCTCTTTGGAAATGGCCTCGTCTTCGTCGTGTTGTGAATATTGTTGATTAGTGGCTGTGTATTGCTGAGGAAGTTCCTCTCTAGATTGGGGCTTTTCAGACATTTTGGTAGTACAGGTTATGTTGAGGGTGCTTGGTTACTTGGAAGAATCTAGGGACCAATATAAACTCAAGGATTTGGACCAAGTAGTGGGCTGGTATTCCTTTCCAGAAGACAAAGAGAGTTGTATTTGAGTTGACACTTGCGCGATGCTTCCGTTATGTTATTGCATGCATGGATCAATGCAGTACACTACTAACTCTAGGCTCTTGATGGAACGTATCAACTTGGAATTACAGGGAAAAGAGAAAGGAGAAAAAGAGTAGATGAGATAACACAAGGACAATCCAGATCCTGGATGGAATCTCATCGACAAATACAGACATCAGATAAGTGGAAACATCAGATGGAAGCCATGTTCATCCATCTCACCTGAAACGCAGAGAACCTAGCCAGCCGTGCAGGTCAAGTGCGTCATGGAACAATTGGGAGGTGGAATTAGGAGCCAAGCAGTTGAGCACCGGTGGAATACGAAGGGATGAAAGGGATGTGGTCCAGAAACCAAACTTACAGACATAATGACATGTACCAGCTGAATCTTATCATGATAAGTGCTGGTGATTTGAATTGAAGAAAGGTAAGAATTAAACACTTATGAAGTAAAATTAGGTGACGCAGTGATGCATAAATTCGGGAACTAAGGAATTTGGAAACTAAGGAATTTGGAGATTTTCACAGGGTTTAACATAATTGGACGCACCAGCATGAAACGACAATCATTTTATGGGGTATGCCGGTTTTTTTTCTTTATTCAAAAATGAACCTAGGGGGCAAGATCCATCTTTGAGATCAACTCAGCGATTTCCAATTCTTCTTGCAATTCTTTAGCTTCCAATTCCTGCTCATATTCTTGGATATACGCGTCGTAGTCTTCCTCTTCCTCATATGGTGGATCAGCAAACCGTTCTTCCTCAATCAACTGGTCCAAATCAAGTCCCTCTACGGATTGCTGGTATTGGGCCAATTGTGACTGCTTGAACTCGGAATGGACCTGTGCATCATGAAGAACATGTCGCCTGTTTTCTACCATATCGTTTCTCGCCTGGTTGCGGATTTGTTTGACCTTGGTGTGCTTATTGCGCTTATTAAACGACGTGACACCTGGTGCCATGCGATCCGGGGATGAAGATTGATACAGTCTACCCTGATTTGCGGAGATATGATAAGATGAATGTCTATCATCTCTTCGTATTGGAGATGAAAAGGGGTTTTGAAGTCGATTACTCCGTTTCTGTTGCTTCTCATGGAGCTCATTCAATATATTGGGAGATGAGGAATCTTGAGGGAAACACGAGTCATCCAAGTCTTCCATGAGAGGAGAGCTTGGAACTGACATAATATGAAGCGTATCTTTCTGGAATTCCCGAGGTTCCACTAGGTATTCTTGAGGATGAACTAACAGCATGTTGATAAAGAATCATCATACGCGTCGCGGTCATGTGAGGGTACTGAGATGAGTTCGTGATCTTTACAAATACATCATTGAATATCTCAGATGCTACTTGATTGAATTCCTTGACTACTCATCAAGAAACCAATGCAAAACCGGTAACAGTAATCCATTAATTCCAAGCTAAAAAGAACTCATTAAGATCATCACATTATCCCAATATCCATCCCATTTCCAACCAATATCATCAATATTCATCCAATATTCAATCAATATTCATCCAATTTCATCCAATTTCATCAATATGTCAATTGACGAAGAGAATATTCTGTTGATGGAAAGAGTGGCAAATGTCATAAATAATCATGTCGGGAATGTATTTCCTAAAATTGAAGGTTCACGTCTTCGCCATGCTTCAGTTGATCAATTGAGACTGGTAGATCTCACAGCTTTTCTCCAACTATTAAAGCTCAACCTTAATGATTTTTACGTATCTCGTCAAGGACCGGATTGGATGGTGGAGAAACTGGATGAAATGCAAGAACCAGGGTTGGTTTATGTGTGGTACAATAATTCTTATGGGTTAATGGGTTTCATATCATTTAAATTATGTGATAATGACGGGATGAAAGTTCTTTATCTTTATGAAATTCATGTTAACCCAAAGTTTCAAAATCAAAAACTTGGAACTTCACTTCTAAATGGTCTTCATGGCATGATCCCCATTCTTAATAAATTGCAAGATCCCATATTTCACAATATTGCTGGCACCAGCTTGACAGTATTTCCTGATAATGTAAAAGCTTTTGAATGGTATTTCAGACAGGGGTATCAATATACTCTGGATTCACCAAAAGATAGAATATTACGTTCAGGTAAGATAGTAAAACCAGAATTTTACTTGTTAAAATGGTTATATATAAAAGAAAATGCTAAATAAACTAATTTTGATCCATCACGTTCACGTATCCACGACGTGCTCCTCTCTTCGCTTTAGTTCTAGATCCAACGGAACTACCTCCGAGTGACAATAAGTCATCTAATCCTGCAGTGGCAAGGTTCTTTGCTGGTGCACTTGATGGTGGACCAGAAGGAGCACCTGGGATAGGTGGAGCACCAGGAACAGATGGAGCACCGATTCCGGGTGGTGAAGGAAGTGAAGAACCTGGTGGTCCACTTGCGGGTACATCACCTGTTTGTGCAGTGGAAGCAGATGGAGTAGATGGTCCATTTGGAGCAGATGGGGCCACAGGTTTCTTCTTCATCATGGGGGGTGGGGGTGGAGCAGCTGCCTTGAGTTGCTCTTCTATTGGCTTGCTTCTATCTAACCATCTCTTATGTTTCTCGTCATAATAAAATGGATTAACTTTCTCTCCTAGTTTGGCTCTAATTGGTTTAGGCTTTCCATCATTCTTACTTAACCATCCAAAGAATCCACGAGAATTGGCATTAAGATCAGTTGGACTAGATTTGGATGCATTGTCGCTTGACTTGGAATTTTGAGTTGCTTTGACGGCTTTAGCTTCTTCAGCTGCTTTAGCCTTAAGCTCTTCTTCCTTCTTTTGTTTTTCAAGCTTGGCTTGTTGTTCGTCGTCTTCCTCTTCTTCCTCTTCTTCTTCAACCAAAGGTACATAATCTCTCACTGTATCATCCTGGACTTCATATTGTTGATATAAAGCAGACTGGTTTGATTGAGAAAGTCTAGAAGAGAAAGCAACTGGGGCTCCTCCAACAACTGAATTGGCTCTAGTGGTATAATCTGGAGATCCTGGAATAGGGAAGTCACTAAATCCACCCATAGAAGCATTCTTATTTTGGTATGGATTGATTAATGCATCTCTATTGCCAAATGAGCCAGGTTGAACAGAGACAGGTGCCCCACTAAAAAATTGTCTAGGTTGATTAGCATCTAAATCTGAAGATACTGAATCATCGCCAACGTCAAAACTGTCATCAAGATGTGGCAAATTCTTTCTTGGAAGCGGTTGATCAAATGAATTCGAAGTAGGAGTAACCACAGGAAGTTGTGAGTGAGGTACTGAAACTGCTTCAGTATGTGGCTGTCTTTCCGAGTGAGCCAATGGTGGTTCTTCATTTGAAGATCCTTGAAGTGTAGCACTTGAATCATTTCTTTGCTCAATATTCAGCTCAACTGTAGCACTCTTACTTTCATATCCACCAAGAGCAAACATATCAACATTTGTTGGAGCATAGTCAGTGTCACTTGATTTAGTCAAATTTTGAGGTACTGAATACTTGTTTGAACTGGTTCCCGATGGTGGTCCGTATCTATTTTTCTTAGATGAAGACTTGACACTTGTCGAACCAGGAGCATAAGGATTCAATCTTGAAGATGGCTTCTTATTCAAAGTTGGGGGAGGAGGTACAACTTGAGCTGACTTCTCTTCAACATTATTGTCTGGTGCACTGATTGGTGCTTCAGTTTTGATATTCTCATGAGGTTCCTCAGAGTCTTGATCCTCACTGATAATGTTCAAATCATCATGAGTTGAACTAGCTCTTGGGGATGTTTCCAAGTCCAATTTTTTCCCAGGAGAATGGGAAAGGTTATTAGAAAATTCTGGGAAGTTCTTTCTTGGGGTGGATTTGAATTCCAGAGGATAATCAATACTGATATCACTTTGGGCTGAAGGTGAATGGTTGTGAACCCTTAAACTATCAGGGTTAGCAAAACTCTCGTTTGTCATAACACTAACAACCGACGGTCTTTTAGCATAGTTCAGAATGTTACCAAATGAAGAAGTTGTTGGTTGAGCAGGCGAATTCACTGAAGAAGAGGAAACATTACCCATTGGGTTTGCAAATGAATAATTGGTATTTCCATTAGTAGGAGGAGGTGCATATTTTGCTTGTGATCTCTTAGGAATTGCTTGTGACCCTTCATTTTCCAATGCTAAATTGGAAGAAGATGCATTAGATGGAGCGTATCTTGAATTTGGAGTAAAGTCCAAACCTGGCATAGGCGAGGTTGAAGGTTGAGGTCTGCCCAAAACAGGTTGCACAGGTGCATATTTTGGAATGGTTGAACTGGATGTTAAAGACATCAATGGAGGTGGATTTGTAGATGTAATTCTTGCATCAGCTCTGGCTTGAGCAGCTCCAGATAGATCAGAAACCGGAACATTGTTTGTACTTGGTGCTCCATATGGACCAAGATCTGGGCGCGATGCAACAATAGGAGCTGGGGCCAACCCCAAATTGTGAGTATGACCCATTGCAGTGAAGTCTAAGGTAGAAGCGTTCCTGGAAACAGAAGGACTAAATTTGCTGAAAACACCATTTTCAGATGCTTTTGCCTTAGGCTCGTCTCCACCAATAAACTTATCTAATTGACCCCAAACTTTGTCTAAATTAACCTTACTAATTTTTCCGCTGAACCATCCCATTTCATTGGAGTTGGAATCAGTGATTCTCACATACAAGTTTTGGAACTCTTGTACAACTGTATGATTCACAAATGGAGATTTGTTACCTAAAGCTTTGATAAGATTATTAATGTTGTCCATGTATCTTTGGGACTCATTAAAAAGACCATAATCTGTTAAGATGGAGGCATGCTTAAGCTTCAATGGTAATAAATGTGCATATCCAAGTGGAGGAACGTTGGAATTTGGGTTCAATGAAACGATATACTCGTAAACTTCAGAATACATGATTGATCCAATGAATGAAAATAATACACCATTGTTAGTTGGAATATGTGATAATGGAAGTCCTGCTAATGCATAACAAATTTCTGAAGGAGATGAAAGTTGGCGTGATTTTAAGAAACTTCCAAATTCAACAAGGAACAATGGTACATGGATTGATCCACTAATAATAATTGCAGAAGTTATCTCTCTCCAATGAGCTTGTGCGTAGTCACCTTCAGTTTGAACAGCATTTAAATCTTCAATAACACTTTGAACATTACCTGCAAAAACCTTTAATAAAATTGGCATAAGATGTTGAACCTTGTTATTTGATTTTTGAAATGGGAAAGTACTTCTTGCATAATCAGAGGCAATTTTAGAAAATTTCTCTGGACCTGAAAAATTTGCTATCACTAAAGAAATTGCCCAGTCACCTCTTGAAAGAGAATAATTCAAAGCTTCTTCAATGTGTCCAGATTGAATGAGGGTAAATACGTGACCAATTCCCGAATTATCAAGCTTGTATGCATTGGCAGCAATATTCAAAGAAACCGGAGCCTCACCAATTGTGTCTGCATAATAGTTGATAGTTGGATTCAAAATTGAACAAATAGCACGTTGAAGCTCTTTAGATGATATATTTCCATCATACTTCAATAAATTCAAAAATACTTGATTAAGTAACAAATCATTTGTTTTAGATGGATTGTTAGAATAAAGTTGAATGTTATCCTCAAGCCATTTTTCAACTTCCTTCTTTCTAGTCTTGACTTTATTTAATGGTCCTGGGAAATTTGAGTAAAAGTTTTTATCTTCAAGTATAGATCCTGCTGATTCAATCCTAATTGTTCCAGTCTCGTTTGCATAATTGTTGACAGGAATGGATGGGATTAAATAAACAGCTTTTCCAGAACTAGTCCAATTAAAAATTGGAAATTGTCTTTGATTTAATGCATTTGGTTTCAACACTTTTGGAGCAGGTTGGACTTTAGCATAAATATTATTGTTTCTGGCATTGGAAAGACCCCGGGCACGTGGAACTGGAAGACTAGAACCTGATGAAGGAACATCTAGTGCTTCACGAGAGTCTCCCACAACTTCAAGAGCGGGAGCGTATGGATTATGATCTCTGCCCTTTACACCAACAAGAGAACTAGCTCTTGAATGTGTTCTTTGATGCAGACTGGGTGCGTATGGACCAGCATTTGGAACATATGGGCTTCCAGCCGAGTTCGTACCTTGAATCTTTGGAACATTAGTGTTGATAGGAGAAGCATTTGACATTCTACGTCCACCATTTTGTCCTACTTGAGGAATATTTGGGAATTGTGGTAAATGTCCCTGTGGAGGAGGCATACCAGCATGTCCTTGTGGAGGAGGCATACCAGCATGTCCTTGTGGAGGAGGAACACTAGCATGTCCTTGTGGAGGAGGAACACCCACAGAACTTGGCGGACCGTTAAATTGTTGATTATATGGTCCCGAAGAAGGTGGCGCATACTTATTAACAACCGCAGAATACTTGCTATTAGCCACTGGTGCATATTGACTTGATGGACCTGAAGCGAAACCTGGTACTTGTGGTACAGAAGGGGGAGCAGAAACTTGGGGTTGAGCAGGGGGAAGATAACTGTGATTTTGTCCAGGTGCTGCTTGAGGGATTGGAGGGGGAACCGAATGCACAGCCGGAGCTGAAGCAGGATTTACTGCCGATTTAATTGGCTTGTACGGATTGACTGGTGGAGCTCGATTCAATGGAGCATTCATAGCAGAAGGTGAATCCTTAGGAGGAACATTACTGTGAATGGAAGGTTTAGCAGGAACTGCAGCAGCAACCCTAGCAGGCCTTGCTGATGGTTTCACAGCAGCAACAGGAGGTTCCATGTAAAATGACTTAGATGAAACGTTCGCTTGAGTGTTTGCTGCTGAAGAATCAATAACATGTGGTGCATGGGGAATGGGTGGCACATGGCCCGCTTTCGAAGGAACCGCAGGTGGCGTATTTATATTTGGAGTCTGAGGAACAGAGTACTTGTTACTTGGAGTCCTTGAAGCTGGCTTGATTGGTTTGACGATGAAATTTTCTGGGAAATCGTAGAAATCACTTTTGTTTCTGCTTGAATCTTGTAATGGATCAGGGACAGTTTGTTTGGGGATACTTTGATAATGTGCCTCCAGATTTGATTGAGGTACGTACAGTTTGTGAGACGTTTTGTTTACCGTTGAATGATGGGAATGAGCTGGAACCGTTGGTTGTTGAGGATGAGCTTGGATCGAAGGTTCTGGTTCAGTTAAAAAATCATCATCCAATAATAAGTCATCATCTAAATTTAAAGCTGCCAATTTGCTGTTAATATCATCTTCATCCTTTGAAGCATGTGGTTGTTCATTTGTGACATTGGTTTGATGATTTGTTATTTCGTCTAAGAAATCGTCATCTTCACCAAACAAGTCATCTGGAGTCAATTGAAGTTTTTGTTCCGAATGAGTATCATGTGCGATAGTCTCGCTTGGTACTGGAACAGTCGCTTCGGAATGCACTTGAGTGAAAAAATCATCATCATTACTATTACCAAATAAATCATTAGGATCTTGATGATTACTTGAGTTCAAGTTAGAATCGGTTTGAGGAATATCTTCCTCAACGTCGTGAGGGAATTGGTGATGAACTTCTTGATGAACTTCTTGATGAGATTCTTGATGAACAAGATCTTCCATAGGATGATCAATACTTTGATCTTCAGGTGACTGTTTAAATTCGTTTGAAAAACTATCAATGTCAAAATGGTTAGGATCATGCTGATGGTCATGATCTTCCCAAGGCATTGGCTCATTGTTGTCTGTAGTTCCCCAAGGTAAAGGTACATGATTGTTCTCAGTTGATTGGTTTGAAAATTGATTGTCAGAGACATGCAAAGGATCCTGATGTTCTTGAGAAAAGTCATTTTGAGCTTGATATTCTTGAGAGAAATCATTGTGAGCTTGATGTTCTTGAGAAAAGTCATTTTGAGCGTGATATTCTTGGTGAGCTGGATGTTCTTGAGAAAAGTCATTGTGAACTTGATGGTCATGAGAGAAATCATTGTGAGCTTGATGGTCTTCAAAAAAATCATTGTGAGCTTGAGGTTCATTGTGTTGAGCAAAAAGGTCATGATGCTCCCCTGTCACAGAGAAGCCTTCAAGTTGAGGGGTTTCCAATGGTTTCAATTGAGATTGATCAGGTTCGAACAGCGAGTCTTGAACATCTTCTTCCTCTACATTAGTTTCTGGGACGTATTGTTGAAGTTCACTGGCACGTTTGTCTTCAATGAGTGTTTTAGGATCCTCATTCAAATTCTCCTCATGTTCGGATGAATTATGAACGGGATACACTTCAGATTGCACTTCATGTTTGTCAGAAAACACTTGTTGAAGCTTGTCATCGATAGAAGCTGCATGCAGATTAATTGGAATGTCGCCTTCTTCCTTTGTGAGTGGAGAAATCACAGGATCTGGGTTTTGACCGGTGGGACCGGGGTTTGCGTCATCAACCGTGAGTTTGTTTTCACGTATGGCTTGCTCAAAGTCGTGGTCAAAGTCGTGATCGTGATCCTGAGACTGGTCAAACGACCAAGGTTCTTGGCTATGATATTGCTCCTGTTGATGCTGTTGAAACATTTCTGACAGGTGAGCATCATTGTTGCTCCCACCACTGTGAGGATCGTTGTCTCCAGTCATGGATGCAGCGGGTTCAGTGGGTGTATGATCGTCGGGTGAAACTTTGGTATCAACAATCAGGTCCCTTCTTAAGATCACGTCATCAGTATGAGTAGCCGACAGGCGGGCAATTGAGGAGATTGTATCAGCAATCGAGGTTCTTCTTTGTTGATCGGTATTGATTGCAGACGTCGTCAACAACTGGTCATTTTGGGTATGCAACATACTAGCACGCGTAGCAGTAGATTTATTCTCATTCAAAGGCTGTAACGAGTCCAGCTGGGGCAGATCAACCGGTGACAGGATTTCCTCACGATTATCACTTTGAAGTTCACCTTGAAGTTGTTGATCAGACAGATCGAGGAGTTGATGAATCGGAGCTTGAGGAGCAGCTTGTGGTGAATCCGAAGCCACTTCGGTGTTTGGAGCATAATGAACCGCTCTCTTGGCAGCCTGCCTATTCTTATTCTTACGAGAGGAACGAGTACTCATTCTGCAGCATGCATCAATTGAACTGGCACAGATGATAAGTGGCAACCAACGACACGATCAATCGAGAAAACTACTGGTATACGTGTCACGTGGAGGTAAGGCATAGAGTGGGGGAGGTTATTGGTTAGTGAGCAAGTACCAGTAGCGTGAGCAGATCAAGAAAGGATTAACTCAATGAGAAGATTCTAAGAAGACTAAGAGACTAGAAGGTAAGTGACTGGATGGTTAGTGACTAGTCTTAGTGACTAGACAGTAAGCAACTAGATGATGTGATTTTGACGGACTTAGAGGTAATGGTAGTGTCTAAGTAGTAGTCTAGTAGTTGTCTAATAGTGGGCTAGGTAGAGGTGAAATGTCGCGTTGTGGATGCGATCCATGGGTCAGGGCTCATTTCATGGTTCGGTTAATGTTACATGTAGTTCATAGTGGTTAGTTGCTAAGATGAATGAATATTCACCAAGATCAAATGACCCAATAGTTGACCCAATAGTTGATCAAATCATGTATGGCTCATCAATGATCGAAGATCGTTACAATAAAATACTATGGCTGGGATGTAATACACAATACATCTGGTCCTGAGGTTAATCAATGAGCAACTGCAAAATCACTACTGTTCCTTATTAGGTTGTATTCATTGAAAGGCGATGATAGATCCGTACCAACTGTTATCGACCATGGAAATGTTAGCCTGTCATTTGAAGTATCCACTCATTTGAAGTAGCCACTTTGGGTCAACCGTTTAACCTTAATTGGACAAAGAAGTCAACCAGAAAACACTCCATACAGCACCACATACAGCACCACATACAGCACCACATACAGCACCACAAAAATAACCCCAGAATACCAGAACAGCCAGAACAGCCAGAACAATCAGAATACCAGAATACCAGAATACCAGAATACCAGAATACCAGAATACCAGAATATCCACTAAAACTGTATAATTGTAGAATAGGATTATTCGCAGAATCAAGAGCAAGTAAGTTCAAGTACCAAAACTGATACTAACAAACAAGGTGTTTCAAATGGTTTGAATGGTTTAAATGTTTTAGATGGTTCAAATAATATGTATGAAGTGGTTAAATTCTTAGACAAGTAAGAAGAGCCTAGAATCGAGCCTAATCGAGCCTAATCGAGCCTAATCAAGCCTAGAATCGAGAGTAACAATGTAATGATTAAAGATTAACACAAGAGTTAAGCGACTCGGATTTAACTACGACAAGAAAGATTCATATTACCATCAGAATTGAATATAATTCCAAAACTTTGCATAGGATCATCATTAACATATTGTAAATAACCTGAAACAGGAAAACCATAATCATTAACCTCTTTTTTTAAAATTTTGTTTAAATCACAAATGAAAGGTTTACAGCTTGAAGAATATTATAGAACATTTAAAAAAGAAAATACTTCTAATGCTGTATTTACATGGAGAAGAAGAAGGTAAAGAAAAAATACAAAAAATTATTTGTTAAATTAAGATAACTCTGAAACACAAATATTATCTCCTTCTATAATTGAATCACAACCAAAGAAAAAAGGATTGTGTTTATTAAATTTTTCAATATCACTTCCTGATAATGGAGGAAATTTATTAGCTATAGTGTCACATGTATCACCATCTTCAGCTTGATACAACATAATTGTATTAGTAATAATCCAAATGAACAGGGTTGTTCTTTTTTTTGGTACTAAAACAACTAGAGTAAATAATATAGTTCTAAAAAATGATGTAGTGAAGAATTTATAGATTATACTGCTAATGAAATTAATTTTATTCTTTTTTATGCTTTATTTATTTATTACTTTCTTTTTCTTTTTGTTGTTCTTTTTCAATTTTTTCTTTTATTTTTCTATATTCTTTTCTATGTTCATTTGACATGTCTTCTAAATTTAAGTCATCAATACTACATTCTGAATATTTTTTACTAATAACATGTATTTCTTCTACTGTTTTAATAAATTCTTTAGTTTTTGCGGTACGTTTTCCCATTTTATTTCTCATATATTTTCTTATGTTTTCATAATATAGATCTAGTTCTTTTTTAATTTCTTCTATATTTAAATTTTTATCGAATAACTCTTTCATCTTATCTTTATATTCTTTAGTATTAACTATAATCTTATAAGTAGTTGTATTTTGAGAAGGATCAGTACCACTACTTTCAGATATACCTATACTTTTACATAATTTATCACCTTTTTTAGCATCTCTTAAAAGTATAGAAGGATTATAGTCTTATATTGTTTCAGTATATAATGGCATATTATTAATATTATCAAAATCAAAAGTCAAACATGTTCCAATAGTTAAATTGAACCCTCCTCCATTCAACTAAGCCTAACAACTTCGGTGAGTGAATGGCGGACTTAGGAGGATCCGCGCATAAACCTGATAGGATCTTGCGCACCAACCAACCACCAAACAACCAACCAACTAAAAAAACACCCATTTACTTCAATGATTTCCAATCCCTTAACCACTTATTTGCCTCCTCTCCTTCCAATGAATTCGTAGAGTAACTCCTGGCTTCTTATGTACTTTTTTTTGGGGTCTCTCTTTTGCTTTAGTCTTTTGGCTAGCTCTCTTCCCTTCTTTACTCAAAATGTTCGGGTTCTCATTCCAATATCGCGCTTTGTACGAAAAAGAATGGCGTCATATGGATCTCCCTATAGTCCTATAGTGTAAGTTACCAGCCGAATCGAGTTCTAGTCAAGATTAATCACCCCACCACACGATGCCACCACATTAATGCTACCACACAAATGTCACCCACGAATGTCACCCACGAATGCCACCTGGCACCAGGATTACACCCAGAAGAACTCATTGGATTTGCCTGGTGGACTCACGAATCTAAAATAGCCGTTATACATCATAACCTCCTAACCTCTTAACCTCTTAACCGTTTATATCTGTAGCCAAGAGTGGAGAAGATTGGAGATTACCCAGCCCCGGAGGGCAAGAGGCTGCAGCAAGTAGAAGTGCGATTACCTAAGCTGTCAAGCCCTTCTCACGTGTGCCTCGATAGTATCATCGGGTGGCTATTTTTATCCTTGCTATATTTAGACCAAGTGATATATCTCTTCCCATCAACAAACTTAAACGGTCAAGGTCAACAATCCTAACTGTTTACTACAGTATATGAGCAATCAGTTGGTAATATGGGACGCAGAAAGATTGAGATCGAACCCCTCACCGATGACCGGAATCGTACCGTCACATTTGTCAAGAGGAAAGCTGGTCTATTCAAAAAAGCTCATGAGTTAGCCGTGCTTTGTCAGGTGGACTTGGCAGTAGTGATAGTGGGATCTAATAACAAAGTTTATGAATTCTCTTCTGTTGATACCAACGAACTTCTTAGATTATATCAACTGAATTCTAATGCCAATATCAAACCTCAAGAATCAAAATCCCCTGAGAATTATGGGAATTATAAGAAGAAGTCATTTCTCCATGAAAAATTAACCAAGAAAGATGGAGCGGATTTCGGAGGTGATGATGAATCCGTAGTGGAAGATGCAGATGCAGATTCGGATAATGATAGTGATACTCCTGAACCAAAGCGAGTGAAACGGCTGTTTTCTGATATCAAAAAGCTCCGCACATCCCCTAAGCTCACAGGTCCAAAGTCGCATCCACCACCACCACATATATCAATGACTAATGTACCAACGTTTACTCAACCCACTTATCGTTCTAAGGATGATGGATCTGGCTCCGGACCCGGTGGCTCTTCTCATAAACGTGAAGATTCACTCAATTCCAATTCTTCTCAATCATTGCGGCCAGTATTACGAGTTCAAATCCCTTCGGACTCAAAGAAAGGTGCTGGCAAAAAGCAGAGTGCTATTGCTGATAGTGCTCTTACCATCAGTGCCATTGAAACTGGTATCAATTCCTCGAATGACCCTGGACTCAATTCATCCACTGACTCCAATGGAAGAATCAATTCTCGTGCACACCTGGATAAATCACAATCTGCCACCATCCACACCCACAACCCAAACCAAAACCCAAACCCAAACCAGAACCAAAACCACAACCACTCATCTGGTCACGATAACATTCCATCGCACACCAATCCTTCCATTCCAGCAATTGCTAATAGAAACCCCAACTTCTCATCATTTAGATCTCCAGATGGTTCCAAGAAGCCTACACTTCCGCTAATTATCCAGACCAAATCACAATCACCTTCACCTTCCAATCCTCATGCTCCCCCACTCCCCATGTCTATGAACACAACCACTTCCAATAGTATGAACAATATGTTTTATAGTTCGCTTCCTCAAACATCGCCTTCTACGGCATATCCTGGATCGATACTACCCACTCCTATCCTTAACCAAGTATTCAATCCACAAAGCAATGACCAAAATTCCAACAATGCTAATTCCATGACTGGAAAATTCCGTTCTCCCCTGATAAACCAAACGGGAATTCTTCAATATCAGTCAATGCAGAATGGACCAGGTGGTACAAATACTACTGGAAATAATAACCATGGAAATTCCAACCTTGGCGAACAAACACCATTATCTGCTCTCCCGTCTCGTTATGTTAATGATATGTTTCCCTCGCCGTCTACATTTTATGCCCCTCAAGATTGGCCCAATCCTCTGGGTATGACTCCTCTGAACAATAACGCACTCTATCTAATGGGAATGTTACCATCAGCAGGAGCATCTGGTCCAGTACAGCATCAAACCTTTGCTGACCCCAATACAAAACGACAAACCCCGGGAAACCAGCCTGTGGCCAAACCTTCTGGTACAGGTTTAAGAAATGAGAGTCTTCCATCTCCATTACAATTTATGTCCAATGCTTCGTTCAGCAACCACAACAACCAAAGCAATTCCAACTCCAATCGAGACACCCCTAACGCAAAAAGGTAACACTTCACTTCTTGCTTGTATATTATATGACAGAATATGTATCATTACGATCTGCGGCATAATTCCGTAGATTCTGGGATCTATTGTAGTAATCACCACCCGTGGAATGAAATGGCCAAACCGTAGAAGACTCAATACCTCCAACCTCCAAATCTCCAAATCTTAAGCTAATACAACTCAAAAAGCATCAATAATACAGCATTGCAATAATACAGCATTACAATAATTCATCAATACATCAATATAATATTGCCAATTGTCTTAATAGATTCGCCAATTTATTACTAGATGCTCACTTTCCATGGTAATTACAATATTACAATTACAATTACATCACAATTACATTACAAGATGTAACCTTCTGGTTATACAGAGGCCATAATTCTCTATAAAATTGTAAGCCACCTGAAACCATCCTAATAAATCTAAACCCTAATCACTAGTATAATATCGATGTTTATGTTTGTTTGATAATTATGTTTGATCTTGATGGGTTGTATGGGCTTCTGGGGTCTGGGTTTATGGAGTGTATATAAACTTAGGGCTTGTGCCCTAACTACATACACGTGAGTCGAATCCCAGTCCTTACTCACTTTCTCACGTCACGTGTGCGAAAATCACCCGCTAACGACCAAATTTTCACTTAGGCTACACAAAGAAAATTTCACCATCTTCCTCTTATAAAATTTTTCTACAAACTTTTTTACTTCTGAAAAGGATAGCATAGGTAGATCATTTCAAGATGAAGGTATGTTCCATAATACATCCACCAAACAACAACAGCAACAGCAACACAACAACATACAAATACTCAAGCAATAATCAATCAATTCAACATGGTGGTGGTTTTCATGAAAAGTGGTCAAGTTGTTAAGTTCAAGTTGTTCTTTTGTTCTTTTGTTCTTTCTTGAGTTGTACTAACATTTAGTTAAACATTTCTTACCCAGCTAACGGTACCCAAAAGTCTGTCGACATCGATGACGAGCACAAGTTGCGTGTCTTCTACGAGAAGCGTATGGGACAAGAAGTCGAAGGTGACTCTGTTGGAGATGAATTCAAGGGTTACATCTTCAGAATTACCGGTGGTAACGACAAGCAAGGTTTCCCAATGAAACAAGGTGTTATGCACCCAACCAGAGTTAAGTTGTTGTTGGCCAAGGGTCACTCTTGTTACAGACCAAGAAGAACTGGTGAAAGAAAGAGAAAGTCTGTCAGAGGTTGTATTGTTGCCCAAGACTTGTCTGTTCTCGCTCTTTCCATCGTCAAGCAAGGTGAGCAAGACATTGCCGGTTTGACCGACACCACCACTCCAAAGAGATTGGGTCCAAAGAGAGCTAACAACATCAGAAAGTTCTTTGGTTTAACTAAGGAAGATGACGTCAGACAATTCGTTGTTAGACGTGAAGTTACCAAGGGTGACAAGACTTACACCAAGGCTCCAAAGATTCAACGTTTGGTTACTCCTCAAACCTTGCAAAGAAAGAGAGCTTTGAAGACTCAAAAGATCAAGAACGCTCAACAACAAAGAGATGCTGCTGCTGAATACGCTCAATTGTTGGCCAAGAGATTGCAAGAAAGAAAGTCCCACCATGCTGAGATCAAGAAGAAGAGAGCCTCTTCCTTGAAGGCTTAAGTCATGAGATTCTAGAACCTTCACCATATCTAAGAACCCTAATACTAAACATACTGTTGTAATGTCTGTCTGTAGTTTAGATTCTTACCTTGAATCTTGATCTCGTTCTTATCTCTTCTATTTGTGTATTTAATAAATCTATCGGTTATTTACTAGTAATTATACATTTGGGCCAATTCGATGTCTTTTACTATTTTCAACTGGGTCAACATCTTGATCTTGATCTTGAACTTTTCTTTTCTTCACGAATCTCTTGATATTTTCGTAAACTTGATCAGTAGTCAAGTTGGATTCATACTTGAAATTTTTTCTCATAAAGTTTTCTTGTTCTTCTTTATAACGAGGATTTCTGAGTAACACTTTAAGATGGGTATCAAATTGCAGTTCAGATATCATTTTTCCTGTAATTGGACATCTTATGGTGGTTTCATTAGTGGTTTTCTTTAATCTGGACTCGCCTGCTGCCCTGATTTTCATACCTTTAGGTACAGGTACCAAAGGTTCCTCTTCTTTCTTTAGATCTATTTCTTTTGCTGTTTCAATTTCTCTTTCTGTTTTTGTTGTTGTAGGTGCTGCTGTGGGTAATTCAACTTCTTTGGTCTTTGCTTGTAAAGATCTATTGATCAAATCTTCTCGAGATAAAGGTAACGCAAGTTCTTGAACTTGATCTATGGCATCGAATTCTATCCGAGCTGCGAATGAAAAATCTTGCCAATCTATGGATGCATAGTGTCTTTGTATATGGTGCTTTTGTTTGCGTTCATTCTTTTTCTTAACTGAAAATTGACTCTCATATTGAGCTCTCTTGTAGGCATTAATTAACACGTTTTCATCCATTTTGATTGTATCTTCATCTTGCAAATACCGTATGATCTTGCTATATTGTTTAACATATTGTGTGTATAGTTCATACAAGGAATGATTAGGTTTGACAAATTCAAATTGGGCCTTATTACCCTCAGATTCTTGATGCTTCACAAGTTTCACCAAATATGATTCCCCATTACGTGCTACAAATAATGCAGTTAATTTGATCACATCCAAGTCAAAGTTTGACACCGCACGAGGAAATTTTGTGTTGAAATAAAGTGGCTCAGGCTGTTCTATTGTTGATTCGGACCCTGATGCTTCTTGTGGTTGAGGGTGTTCTGGAAGGATATTTCCACCTAATTTCCATTTATAATATGCATTGTACTGGTTGGTTTCGTCAAGAAAATCGAATTTGTGATCTTTGTCATTCTGTCGAAGTCTCTGTTCAAATCCAACTCCATTCTTATGAATATATCCAATGGTTTTGTCTATTGTTGCTCGAAGCTCTTCCGAAGGCTGACTGATGCCTGCTGGGATTGGTGATATCGACATGGTAAAGTTTCCACAAACGGTCTGATGATGAAGTCTGGATTGGTAATCAGAACCTTCACGTGAATGTGCCTGGGTATGGTCAGGTGACTATTGACTTGAATTGGTCAGAGGGGTGGTGGTTTGAATGGCTTTAATCAAGTTATGATGGGCGGTGATGGTGATGGTAGATGAGACCACGTGACCTGGGTTGGATCAGCAATCACATGACTTCTACTATGAATAGCCCACTTCATACAATTCAAGATCAGGAACCTCCCACGAATCCTATCTACTCAAAACGGTACTTTCACTTGTCATATTGTCTGGGGAAGTAAGGTTCGAAATCACGTTTTATGTCTAGACTATAAAAATGGTTAAGAGCAGTTCAAATCGATCCCAATTCACCAGGGGAGACCAGAAACTGATGAGGAAAAGAAAGCATCAACACCATTTAAACTCTGAAACAGATTCTGATGGTAGTGATAATTCACTTACAGAAGATCTTGATCAGATTGGCAAGCTTAATTTGAAAAAATTGAACTTAAATCTTGGTTCTTATCTCACTAAAGATTCTTTACCTGCTATGCCTAACATGCCCACCATGCCTAACATGCCCAATATGCCTAATATGCCCAATATGCCCAATATGCCTAATTTGCCTAATTTTTCCAATCTATCAACCTTATCCAATTTACCAAATCTACCCAATTTGCCTAATTTCGAACTTGGTAAGATTCAGGAGTTCTCTAAAGAATTCTCTTCATATGTCTCGAGTTATATTCAAGCTGCAAAACCATCGGAAGATCTTATCGAAGAAGGTGAACAACAACAAAAGATCATTAGTTCCATCAAGACTTCCATTTCTACAAGAATTCAAATGAACAATTTTTTAAATGATTTAAATTTAGGTTTAAGTATTACCGCAGCAGTTGAAAGACTTCAACCCTTAACAGATATAATTAATGCTACCATTGCTTTACCTGTGGAGGATATTAGTGATTTTGAAGATGACTATGACAAATCAGATGAAGATATTGGTCAAGCTCAAGATGAACAAACCGAGCCTGGGGTTGTTTCAGGAATTGTTAATAGTGATCAACCATTAATTAATCAAATTATTAGGCCAGATACTTCACAATTGAGCAGGCATAAAAGAAGAAGAGGATTTCTACAAGATCTTCATAATTCAAGTAACAATGATGATAGTGGAACTGCTACTAGTGATCTTGATACAGTAGATGGACTCACCATTGAAGAAGTTAAAGCACTTACAGATCTTGATTCTTTGAGTGATTTCAACGAGAATTTGTTAAGGAGAAAAATCCAACATATTCAAGGATTAACTAGTTTACAACAACTGCTGAAGAATAAATTAGTTACTCGTTTAATGATGGGAAATTACTTCAAGTATGCCAATGAAAAATTAAGAAAAAATCACAGTGCATTACTACCATCAAAATTAAAACATCAACGTCTTGTACTTAATGGCGGAGAAGTTGGTGATAGCTCAAAAAATTCCGGAGATGAACGAGGAGAAACTGACACTGATGGTGAAAATGCACATCTTTCAACCACAAATGATAATAAATCAATACATCCACAACCCAAAAAACTGGATGCAATGGAAACAGATGAACCCGAGTCGAATGAAAGTGGGTTAAAAGTCTTGCCATCGCCGATTGAAGACGATTCCGAATTGAATTTGATGTCTGGAAGTGATTCCGAAGACGAAGTGATCCTCACCGAGGAGGATAAAATCCCAACATATCATGACCATCAATTGGGTGTGCTTGGCTGTACACATTACCAACGGAACTGTAAAATTGAATGTCCATTATGTTACAAATGGTATCCATGTCGTTTTTGTCATGATGCAGTTGAATCACACAAATTAGTCAGGGCAGATGTTAAGCACATATTGTGTATGCACTGTAATACTCCACAAATTCCAGAATCGGCATTTTGCATCAACTGTGAAAATGAATTGGCCAATTACTTTTGTGATAATTGTGTGTTATACGATAATGATCCTACTAAAGATATTTATCATTGTGATAAGTGTGGCATTTGTCGTTTGGGTTTGGGAATTGGTAAGGACTATTTCCATTGTGATGAATGTAATGATTGTCTTTCAATTGATTTGTTAGGTAATCATCGATGCTTAACCAATACTACTCATTGTGACTGTCCAATCTGTAATGAATACCTTTTCACTTCAGTTCAAAAAGTTGTCTTCATGAAATGTGGACATTCTATTCATCAACATTGCTATGATGAACTTGTGAAACATTCATATAAATGTCCACTTTGCAAGAAGACCGTGGTTAATGCAGTGACTCAATTCCGTATATTGGATCAAGAAATTTTACAATCACCATTACCTGCACCATATAATGCTTGGAGATGTATTATAAGTTGTAATGATTGCAAAGGAAAATCTAATGCACCATATCATGTATTGGGATTGAAATGTAAATATTGTGGAAGTTACAATACTAATCAACTTAAGCTCATTAAACCTGAAGAAGAAGAAGAGGATGAGGAACCTCGAGAGGTGGAACAACACACTGGATTTGATAACGATCTTATGCAATTGGCACGAACAAATCTTATGAATAATTTCACTATCGATGATCAACACGATGATGAAGAAAATTATGGTGATGAAGAACGTGATGACAGTGATGGCAATGAAGATATCATTGATGTTCTGAAATTGGCACAAGCATCGGGGCCATTGGGATTAAATGATACCACCCGGGCTGAACTGGGAGAATCCAACCTCTCATATATTACTTCAATCTTTCAAAACTTTATCAACAGCATCAACGAAGGTTCAAAATCATTATAGTCGATTATCATTTATCAATTACCATTTATCATTATCATTTATTTTATCTATTATCAATATCAATAAGACTAATAGGAGGAGGAACTACGCAATGTTATGATAAAATAGGGGAACTTCATCTCGATGAAGTTAATTTAAGCAATAAAATTCCAGTCAGGGAAAGACGACCCCGCTTTCCCAAGCTTTTAATGTACTTAATGACATCATGACAGGATTCAATCACGATGATTGAAAAAAGATCCAAAAGGATTCAATTATGTTTAATTAAATAATTCCATACCAAAATTAATATAAAATCATTCCAAACAATTATCAAGATTTCTTTCGAAGATGAGAGCCTATCCATTGAACGGAGAATAAACATAGTGAAGTAATTTGAAAAGTTGGAGAATTAGGATATTCATGGTAATTCAGAAAATTTGAAAAAAGTATACTAAACATGAAGAGAGATTTAGAATTCACAAAACATCTCTAGAATTGCAGTAAAAGTAAACAGGATAGGAAATTTCCTTGAGTTTCATTACTATCCGTGTTATTGTATTGTGGGGACCATTTAGATAAGAAAATAAGTAAGCGCGATTTCTCAACTGAAAGTGTTAGTGATAGCATTAGTGGGGGCGTTTGGTGAGAAATGTATGGAGAAGTTACTAAAATCATTACCGAATTCACCCAACGTAAACATAGTGGAAGTTAGGGAATTCTAACACACTACCAACATCCCGCGAACCCCAGATTTCAACTAGGCTTACTATTTGGTCATGTTTATTGCTTTTACAATGGATCTTTCCGGGGCCGGAAGAACTTCGGTATTAGTGAGCGTTCGCCCAAATCAGGAGAATTATCACGGCATTTAGACCAATTGGGACATGAGATCCAAGCATACTTTGGAACGAAAATCTTGGAATTGGGGAATCCAAAATGCCAATCAGAGTTTTTGGACGAAGCCCCACAAGGATGAGGTATAATAGATGAAGCACAAGAGATGAAGCACAAGAGATGAAGCCCCACAAGGATGAAGCCCCACAAGAGATTCAGCTGCTTATCATATTATTAGATAGAGTTAGTACCGGATGGGCCCGTTTAGGTAGCACCGATACTTCGACAGTACTAGATCGATCTGTTATTAGTTTGAGTTAGTTTGAGTGAGATGAGAAGAGGAGATGTGAATTTCTTGGAATCTACCCTTATGCTATTCATATGTATTACAGAATAACCCCACAATAATTGTAGGAGAACCTAGAGCTCATTACAAACAATAGCAAATACCTCGGAGTTCTAGTTCCAAATGCCAATGCCAATGCCAAAAGCCAAACCTCAATCCCAAAATCCAAAATCCAAAATCCAAAATCTTCAAGTCCCAAAATTTCTCCGTTGACCAAGAGCCCAGTAGTTTCGCTCATGCCAGGTCAAGAAACCAATGCAATTTTAACATCTCCAGCCTCACCAACTTGGTTGGTAAACTTGGAACTAGACTGTACAATTACACAACATCTCTAAAGATCAAATCTTCCACATCTCACATCTAGCCATAATTCCAGACCCCACATGTCCAGTAAAACTCCTCTGATATGCTATTTTTCTATTTTTCTATTTTTCTATTATGCTATTATGCTATTATGCAAATTCTATAATGCTAATTCTATAATTCTATAATGGTATTTTTCTTTAATATTACCAGTACGCTTATCAACTAATGGACTGATCGTACCAGGTTATCCACGAAGTAATAGTTCCTCTAACCAGATTTGCCAAGTTATTGTGCTATTTGCGCGACTTCTACATCGCACGCATTGCACCGTTACTTGCTCAGAGCATCACCTGCCCTTACCACTATTGGTCAATCGCGCTGTTGGCCCAACGTGCTCGTACAATTGACCATTTGCTACTTTGCTATTTTTGCCATTTTGCCATTTTGCCATTTTGTCGTTCCCAACTCGTTCCAGACCGCAACGCACCCACGAGGAGCATCCCAACGTGTTCATGTCATTAAGGTGAGAATCTGGGTCAATGTCAACGAGTTAGTTGACTAGTTCATGCCAAATATGCTTAATTTTCCCATCAACCCCGCCAATAAGTGATGCAACCTTGAGGTTGTTCCCCCACACCAGCCAGCCCAGAAGGTCACAACATTCTCATCCAGGCAATTGTTGGACGCCAAAATGTCGCGCATTCATGGTCGGATTTTGATACTAGTTTGCGGTTGCAGGAGCGAGACATTGTCGCACACACCATTTGAGGCATATGCTATGGGGCTGATCATGATTTGTGAACCAACTCCATCATCCCATCCTCCACATCTACAGTGCTGCCCTGTCTCCGCAAGTTTTGGTATCACCATATTATGGCACCATGAACTCTATCAAGTTACTTGCAAAGTCCTTGGACACATTGTATCCCAACAGTTACTCTCTCCCTCCCATCCAAGATGACTTGGCCGAGGACTACACCTCCACCACGGAACCTATAGATCCATCGCCACCACCTACAAAACCAACTTCACCATCAGTGGTACTGTCGGTGTACTCATCCATCTTGGAAACTCTTTTATTCATCCCCAATTATTTAGTCATCAAACCGTTGTTGTTGATATGGCTTCTCGTGACCTACCCTTTCTCCTACTTTTGGGGTCAATTGGGACTTTCCCGCTCCGATCCTGGTTCTAATACTCCAGAACCTTTGTTATATGATGAAGACTTAAAACTGGAAAAGGATAGAGCTCAATTAGATTCCCTCATTCGTACTTCTATTGACACCCCCACAGATTCCAATATCGACCCACCAACCTCCAAAACCTTGAGTTTTGCAGAAAATCCCGTCAAGATCAGAACTGACCTTTCAGAACTCGATGAAAAGACAGAACTTTTGAAACAAGAAAACATTATCTCCAATAACATCAAATCACCAACCGCTTCATCAAAATATATCATACCTCCACCACAACGGTTGTATCCACTTTCCAGAAATCCACAGAAAAAACGTCGCAAAACCCTCATTCTAGACCTTGATGAAACTCTTATTCATTCTCTTTCACGAGGCTCACCTCGTTCATTCAATTCATCCTCAGGTTCGGCTCCTAAGGTGATTGAAATTAAACTTCACAACATCGCCTCATTATATTACGTTCATAAACGTCCATTTTGCGATTATTTCCTTAAAGAAATTTCTAAATGGTTTGAACTTCAAATATTTACTGCTAGTGTCAAAGAATATGCAGATCCTATCATTGATTGGTTAGAAAATGATTTGGTAGATCATAGAAAAGCCCATCAACAACAAAAACCCGCTCGAATCTTTACTAAACGTTATTATAGAACCGATTGTACATATCGAGAAGGAGTGGGCTACATTAAAGATCTTTCTAAATTTTATCCTAGAGAAGATGAATTAAAAAACGTTATAATCTTGGACAATTCTCCAGTGAGTTATGCATTACATGAAGATAATGCAGTAATGATTGAAGGTTGGATCAATGATCAAAGTGATCGAGACCTCTTGAACTTATTACCAATGCTTCACAGTTTAAGCCTTTGCATTGATGTTCGGTTTATATTGGGATTGCGTGGTGGTGAGAAGGTATTTGAGAGTTGAATTTTAACAATAGACCTCGTATAAACAGATTTTAGAAAATTAGGACTGGCTCCTTGTCAAATGTCAAATTAATATAGATTGCATTATTGAATTGTAAATAATTATATCACTAAGTATATCTCAATTATGATCTTCGGAGATTGATTAAACTTAATAATATTTTCCTTTTAACAAGATTAAATCTGGCTTGATTGATACATGTCAAATTACCTGTAAATTATTCGTTCCAAAATGTTGACATTCCACAGCGATTGATTAACTTTTAATCTCATTACCGATCAAACAAAACAATTAGTATACTCATAAAGGTGAGCTACTTCATTCAATAGAACCATTAGTTGAATAATTCAATGTAACTCATCAAATAGTCAACATAGAGTCATCTTTAAGTACACTATGAAACATTTGCTGCAGAACACCGGTAAAGAGAAGAAATTATACTTTGAAAAGGCAAGAGTTGAACTCAGAGATGCCGAGAGAACTAGAAATAACAGAATAGAAATCAGAAGTGCCAGATATACGAGAAGAGCAAGATTAATACCACAAATACCAGAACTTCCAAAACTACAAAACTACAAAACTATCAAACTGCAAAACTATCAAACTACCAGAACTATAATTCCATAAAGCAAGAACTAATCATACCAATAAAAAACATTTGAACCATCTAAAGTCACCTTTAATATAATAACACAAGTACCGCCAAGGTATTGAACAATAGACAATGTTAAATGACGTTTCGCTTATTTCTAGTGAGATATAACCATCATCCCAGATTCACAACACATTACCTAGAACAAACATAAGAATAACCCTAATTCAGAACCCTTAATTATCATAAGACTGGTTCGACTGGTTAGGATGCTGATCACCTCAATTAAAGATTTAGAGCACTTTTCGAATTCAGGCTCCCAATTCAAAGTCTTGCTGAAAAATATCACCTAGCAATATACTTTGTGAGACCGAGACTTGCAGGAGTACAGGACTTCCACGGTGAGAGTTCCAAAGGTTTTGAGTGATTGGTCTAGATTGGCTCAAATCCTGGCAATCTTCACCTCGAACTCAATGTTAATCACTAAATCCAAAATGGACTCCAAAATGGAGTATACGAGGTGAAGTTCCGATAACATTGTAAGGGATTAAGTTCAATTTCACAGTCTGTAATAAATCTTAAAGTAGTTTATGGGTTAGAAAATAATTTTGAAAGCGCAATTAGTTATGGATCAAAGTGAATTTCTTTGATGTTTTCTACGTCATCATCTTTTATATTGCATGTTCTATGCATGAAGTTCTCCTAATTGGTTAACAACTTAAGCTTTACCCCCCTCACTCCCTAGGAAACCAAGTTTCCATGCACTTACCCCATTTTGAGCCAGGGGATAAGAACAATTCTTGCTCATTTCGCTATACTACCTTCTTCGGACTCCTACCTTAGCCTTAACCCTCACCGGCTTCTAAACCTCTCAATACCCCTGGTTATCTTCCACAAAATTCTCGCATCCGGGTGCAACTTCTGTCATAGATTTTAGTTGCGTCGGCAACTTTGGCCCCATTGGTAGCTATCCGATTCACAATCTTTAGGGATCAGTCACTTCTCGACATTGAACTCCCCACCATAAGAATTTATTCATAATATAAAACCCATAGATTTGCAATTTTACCATCTACCCCCCATTTTAATTCCTATCTTAAGTCACAACTCCCACTACTAAACATCTTCATTCCAATCTGTACTCCACACAGATATCCTTAAAACCCACATAAATTACCCAAAGTACCCAAATTACCCAAACCACACAGACCACCCAGATCAGATCACCCAAACCACACAGAACATTCATATTATTCACGGAACACACACTCAACTCCACTCCACTTCACTCCACTCAACTCCATTTGATTATCCCAGCAAACTCTAAGCCACCAATCCCTAACACCAAACGCTTCATTTTCAACCCCTAAGTTCAAACACTTAGAGTATCACTGAGTAGACTTTGTTCATTTATTGCGTCTTTGATCATTAAATTCCGAACCAGGTGCCAAATTCCAGGTCTCGCTAGAACAATTGCACCTTTTTGTCCCATTCTCCCTAGACTGTGAATTTTGAGTCACCGAGCAAGATCTCTACCGGTGCCACTAATTGTTACCTTCGGTGATTATTCCTTTTTCTTCATCTCCTTAGTCAACCAATCATTTCAATTGGTCCGTTATTATCGCAGGTTTTCTACTGGGTTTCCTACATAACCACCTCACGGATCCACAATTTCGCTAATTCGACAAATTCGACAAATTCGACCCAGATTTCATCACATCATCGTCTGATTTGTTTTATTTCATCCTCTAAATTAGCAACTGATTAGTTCAGAAACCGTGATTAGGAACTTTCAAACAGCTGTCATCCCAGTCGCTTTTATCACGTCTTTCAACCACTAAACCACCAATAGCTTCCGCCACTACCGCTTACTGTACTTCCCTCATTGTGTCAATCCATTTAAGGCCAAGTTCAGCATAATACCAACCATCACTTAAGTACCTATCACTAAGTACTTAAGGACCTAAGTCGCTAAGTAGCTAAGTCGCCAAGTCACCAAGTCACTAAAGACCCAAAACTGAAGCTTTATCCATTTCCAGTAATCCATTTCCATTAATCAATTTCCATTTATTCTTATTCACTTATCCACTACCAACACGCGCTCACTTCGTCGATCTAGGCCGTTTCATACTGAAGTTCACCTGTTTCACTTACATTCTCCTCGCACCTCGCATTAACATTCCGTTCCCTCACTATATCCTGTCGTCGCACCATTGGATCTCCGTATGCATTCCTATACCTTGATTTGCAATGCCAATACCCTCCCTCCACAATGTCTGTAACTGAAGTCCTCGAAGCACTTCGTCTAAATCCTCAACTGACGCCTCATTTTAAGGCGTTGGCGGACCTTCTCCGTGAAGAACTCATTAGAACTGGCCCGGAAATCACTTCCAATTTGTCCAGCTTCGTTCAATGGGCCACTGCCAATCTCCATCACTATCAACAACATCCACTGGAACAGTCCACCCCATTGTTACTTGAAGTCACCCGATGTGTGGTCAACCTCTTGGCTGATAGTGACGATAATCGTCTTTACTTCCAATCCTCTTCCAACCCGGATACACCCCAGTTCTGGCTGGCCCTCAACTCATGTTTACAAAGCTCCGACTCCGACACCATCGTAAAGCGCAGAATCATTATCATCCTCGGCCAATTCATCCATAGTGACACCTACAAATCCCAATACTTACAGCATTTGTTTTCCTACGAGCTTCTTGACGCGTTGCTGGTTTACTTAGCCAATGGCGCTCATGTTCAAAACATCTCCGACATCTTTATGGTTCAAAATGCTTTTGAATTCCTTAAAGAACTTGTTAACGCAAACATCGCCGTGATATCTGCTGATCCCACCACCTTTGGTACCCTCAGCATTTCTTTGGTCGATCAATTCATCTCCACCATCGATTCCATCATTAAAAACCTCTCGAAATTTCACATCCCAGATGATGATTCTTTCACTGAAGATGAAGACCAAGAACTGGACCTTTATGACCTTGATGAGATAATCCTTAATATCTCAGATTGCGTGGCTCATTTGGTAGACTTTGAAGATTTGGATTATTCACAAATTAATGCCAATGAAAGAGTATTAAAACTCCTTGAAATTATTCCTCAATCATTACCAAATCAAATTCATATAAAAAGAAAACTTTTTGCCACTAGTGGATGCATTTCTTCAATGAAAAGCTTTAATAGCAAACATGATTTGGAAATGTCGGTGAATTATTTCACTCGCTCCAAAGTTGACCCATATACATTGGCAGCAGCAGCAATTAACTTGGGGAATTATATTTCTAGCAAATCCAAGTTGGAGGAAGTTCTCCTCACTATAAATCTGGTTATGAACATAAAAGTGTTTTTCAGCTCGTTTTTCAACATGCACGTTAATGATGTAATTCAAATTCAGTCATTACATTTATTAAATAACCTTTTAACTCCATCTAACGCCTCATTGGTTATAGCAAATCATCAGGATCTTTTCGACAAATTTGCAAAAGTTATTGTTGATAATGGGAACTATTATCCCAATGTGTTATCAATATTCACTAAATTCATCACCAAGTTGATTAGATTGGTGTTCATAACTAATCAAGATAATGTTCTTGATTTTATAGACTTATGGGAGTATGTTATTAATGGAGTGGAAAACACTCATACCATACAGTGTTTGTTACTTCAAGGATATGTTGCTGTTTACAAGGATTCTACCGTAACTACCGCGGACACTCCTAGAAATACATCCTTCATAAAACGCCTCATTACAACAGCTGTTTCTACTCCATCAGGCACCAATAGTGTGGATGTTCTTTTGGAGCAATTAAAGACTCTTGGAATATTGTTTCATAATTTGGCTTCCCATAAGGTGACCACCGAAGATTTGGTTCAATTTTTCTACCTTACTAGGGAAGCAATGAAAACCGAACTCTTGACTCCTTACCATGAATTCCTTCAACAATTGAGTGTTCAATTGACTCAACCACAGTCTCAAAATCATGAAATATTACAGAACAACTCCAAGTTCGTCGCCGCCACTACCATCACCTTTTGGAATCAAGATCCGGACGCTAATGAACTTATACAGATATGTAACAATATCGCCAGAAATCCTTGAAAACGACCACCATCAAAACCATCAAAACCATCAAAACCACATAACCACATAACCACCACCCATTCATGGGATATCCTCTAACGAAGCCCTGTGATATTTATTGATTCGAGTATTGTAACATCATGACTCTTTAGCAAGTAGGTCAGCAATTCTTCCAGTTATCAAAATGCTCCCCGCAGCATCCCGTCCCTCAACAGGTACACCTATTAGACGTTTGTTATACAATTGATATTTCACCTTGATTGAGAAAGTAGATATATTTCACAACCAGAGTGATACTCAGTAGTTAGGTTACAGCGTAGAACTCTATATACAAGACGTCGTATAATACAAGTGGGTTTCCAATATGATCGGTAGTCCAATAAAGGCTGGTGATCCAAGAAGGTGGACCATTATGGTTTTCTGAGATAGACACCGGAGGTTAATGATAGCTACTGATAACTGATAACTGATAGTTACTGATAGTTACTGACTGTACTGATAACTTATAGTTACTACTGATTGTTACTGATAATTGCTGATAACTGATAGTCTTTGTTGGTAATGAGATATTCACCAGTCTCAACAATAGCCAACGGCATTGACGTTTTATGCACCGACAATCCTTTAACAAGCGATCTGCATCCTATCGCAACCGTTGAGGGACCCTTAAAGGTTAGGAAGATGGGACCATTGGAACCATTGGAGCATCTTCAGAACTGGTCAATAGTAAAAGGAGTCACCACTTATCATGATATCTGATAGGCGAAGTTCAGGACCACTATCCATCCGTATTGGGATAAAACCGCTAGGTAAAAGTTGGGGTAAGTTAGTGAGGGTTTTTCCACTTTCCACAAAAATTTTCAATTACCGATTGTTGCCGCGAAAACCCGCTAACATTTAGTCATATTACTTGATTAATAGAATTATCTTTTCATTCACCACATTATGTCCATTTTCAACAAATTACAAGTCGAGCCAGCAGACCCAATCATCAAGGTGATGGTCAAGTCCGCCCAGGACAACCACCCAGATAAAGTGGATGTTACCATTGGTGTCTATAAGGCTGAAGACGGAACTTCTTATACTTTGCCAGTTGTCAAGAAAGCGAAGGAAATTTTGTACAAAAATGATCCTGGCCATAGCTACACTACCATGCAAGGTATCCCTGAGTTCAATAAGGGTGCCAGAAAGGTGATTTTCGGTCCATATGCTGATAACGACAATATTGTCTCCATTCAAACCATTTCTGGTACAGGTGCCATTTACATGGCCACCAACTTCTTAGCTGAAGCAGGATGGAACCAATATAATGTTGGAGTTCCAACCTGGTCAAACTACTTCCAAACCATTGAATTTTCTGGTGGAAAGACTCAAACTTTTACTCATTACGATGAAAAGACTCAAAAAATTGATTTCGATTCTATCGTGAATTCCTTGAACTCTGCTCCAGAAAACTCCATCTTTTTGCTTCAAACTTGTTGTCACAACCCTACCGGTGCTGACTACACTCGTGATCAATGGAAAATCATTGGTGATTTGATCAAGAAGAATAAATTAATTGCTGTTCTTGACAATGCTTACCAAGGGTTTTCCAGTGGTAACAAGGATGAAGATGCATGGCCTATCAGATACTTTTATGAATTGGGGGTTGATTTCCTTGTTTGTCAATCATTTTCTAAGAATTTGGGTTTATATGGTGAAAGAACTGGTGCATTGCACGTAGTTGTTCAAGACCGTTCTCTTATTCCAAATGTTACCAGTACTTTGGTTTCACTTTTTAGAAAAATGTGCTCTTTTGCACCTGCTTTTGGAGCCAGAATTGCCGCTGAAGTGTTCAAATCTGAAGAATTATCTAAGGAATGGGATGAAAACGTTGCTGATCTTACCAAGAGATTGAAAGAAATCAGACAATTGGTCTACAACAAATTCGTTGAATTGAAAACTCCAGGTGACTGGTCTCCAATCTTGGCTCAAAATGGTTTATTCTGGTTTACCGGATTAACCGAAGAACAAAATGCTATTTTAGCTGAAAAGCATCATGTTTATAATACTGACTACGGTAGAGTTAATGTTTCTGGATTAAACCATAACAACATTGATTACTACTGTAAAGCCGTCGATACTGTGGTTAGACAAACCGCTAAATCCGACTGAATTGGATGATAAAATAATAATGAAACAACTATATTTACGGAAATATCCCATGTAACAACTTTAGTAGTACATAACGCTAGAATACAAAGATGTGAAATACCCTAGGAGCCTTAAAATCTGCGTAGCAGGCTGCCAAAAAAGCAGGAGAAATGAAGTATCATATTTAATGGTGAGATACCAGGATGCAAAGGAATGGATATCAATAATATTGCCTAGACTTAAACTTGTCTTTGATGAATTTTTTTCAAGTGAGCTTTCAAATTGTCCTTTCTATTAAAACGTTTACCACAAGCAGGTTGATCACATTGATAAGGTTTTTCAGAAGAATGACTCTTCATATGTCTTTTAACATGTTCAGGCCGTTGGAAACGTGCTTCACAGATTGGACATTTATGCTTTTTCTTAGCTTCTTTAGTTTCATCTTTGTCGGCACGATTATTTTTGACTATTGGAATGTCGATTTTTGACATGTTTCTTAACTGAGTGATGGAAGAACTAGGAACTGAGGCTTGATTGTTAACATCCATCAGCATAAGATCTAAACCTGAAGATCCCAGAAATTGATCTCCAAAAAACTCTTGTTGTTGTTGATTTGAAAATGTGGCCATAGGTGGTAATAAGCCGCCAGGTGCGTTAGATAATGAAATTGATGATGATGTAGAACCAGGAGTAGGCTTTCGAGAATTTTGAAATTGTTGTGAAACCGTACTTGGTGCAGATAAACTTGAATCCATTGGAGAAGTGGCGATTGAAGCCAAATCAATGGAAGCAGGGTATGATTTAGTAAAAGAAGATACAAATGATTTTTGACCTGATTTACTACCATCAGGGGCAAATTGAGCCAGAAGCAAATCAATTCCATGATTAATTGATTGATCAGAGTTAACGAAATCTCCACCAAAAGTCTTCATTTCATTGTTAGTTAAAGGCTTTCCAAAAGTATGAACCGGTGATTGTCCAGAATAATAAACACCAGGTGTTGAATTGGAAGATATGATATCATCTGGTTCATGACTAGTGGTAGTAGAAGAAAGCTTGGTTGCCAATTGACTAAGATCTGTTTGAGGAAATGGTTCTTGGTTTGACTTTTTAGTCTTAATAGTTTGATGAGGGAAACTTGAAAAAGATTTTGCTTTTTTCAACTGTTTTAAAGCGTCATCATCCTGGTCTTCAATTTTAATTGATTCTAAAGTTTCTGTTCTTTTTAATGTAAATGGAGGAGCATAATTGGCTGATGGTTGATTGATTGAATTTGAATTTGAGTTTGAATTCCAATTTGAAGGAGAAAGAAATGAACCAGTTGTTGGAATGGCAACATTTCTACCTGAACTAGAACCTGGTGTAGGTAAAGGAGTTCCGATATCATCGAGATCACCGGAGATTGTATCAACTCTAGGAGATACGAATGTGGAAGGAGTATAGAATGGGTTTAAATTTCCAGCCAAATTTTGGAAGGAAGATGACTTTGCTCCCAATACTACAGGAGTATCGAGAGACATTTTAGACCTGGATCTTGAATGACCCTTAGGTTTTGCATGCGGAGTTTTGGACACCTTTGAACTTTGATTGGTAGCCAAATTAACAGGCGACAATGTAACTGATGTGTGTCCTCTTAATGGAGTATGGAACAGGTTACCCACGGAGGAAACGGATAAAGACTTATTTCTACCTATCCTGCGAGGAGTAGCAACCACTGGTTGATGAATATGAAGGTTTTGAGTTTGAGAAGGTTTGTTGAAATTCTGCAGTGAGGAAGGCGAATCCGACAAAGAGTGGTTCGACACAGAAGATGATAATTGAGGAATCGAGTCCATGGAATAGATGGTATTGCTAGAGAAAGAGTTGTGAAAGTTTGCATAGTCATTATTTGTAGAAAACTTTGTATAGTCCAAGTACATGGGTGGGTCTTGAGACATGGAAATCATGGATGAAGTGGACAAATTGGATTGGTGGGATGGTTTATGAGAAGAAGAAGAAAACTGATTGGAAAGGAGTTGCGATGAATAGAGTCCGTCATCAAGAGAGACGTTTTTTGAATGGCTAAAACGAGTTGAAGCCGAGCCAAAGCCGGCGTCGTCCAAATATGTAGAATCGACGTTATCACCATTCAAAGTGGCATCTTCAGCGGTGGAACCGTTGGCGCTATTGGAATAGGCCATGATATTGGAGCCGATATTAGAAGCATGATTATCACCATTCATATAGCTTTTAGCATTATTGGACACTGGTACCACTTCTGAAGTGGAAGAATCGTAGTCGGCGAGGTCCAAACCCACATGGAACGAGGATTCTGTGGACGCTTCAAACGGCTGGGATAGCTGAGTAGGAGAGCTCATAAGATACTTATCCATGATGAAAGTTGGATAGTAAAGATAACAGGCACAGACGGCCGACACGAAACAGGTACTTTCGTACGATTAGCGATAGACGTGGACGGACGATGGAGGACTGGGGCCACGGGACAACTGATGGCAAGTGGCAGCAAGGTTATAGAAGACACCCTCAATGGATAGAACAATGATGGTTCACGGGCGAATTCACTGGTAGTATGAGAGGGAAGTTCCAGTGGAGGGGTGGAGTGGTAGAGGATGTGAAGAAAATGGTTTGTGAAGCGCGTGGTTGGGAGTATCCCACTGTGGTAAAAATCAGCGATGGAGGGCTTGGGCGCTGCGGGCGGGGGCTGGAGACAGTTTAGACTGGAGGGAGCAAAGTGGGAAACCTGGCGAGCAAATTTAGGCACCCCTAGGGACCCAGAGATAGCTACAGTTACTGAGGAGGGGATGTATTTTAAAGTAAACTCCCTTGACATGGTGGGTGATGACTTGAAAGGCCATCAAAACGTACGACAGTGTGTTGGGTTTGAGGATGGACATGGACACCAGTGCGCGAAGCCTGCGAAGCTGAACGGCACATAGTGGAGCGATTGTGGGAGCAGATCCTAGCGGGTGGATCCTGGGATGAAGGCAAGCAGTAGTGGCCATTAAGGAGACCCTCTGAAACCACCAGATCATGTCTGCTATGAAAACTAATACACTGCAAAAGGCGGAGCTGGGAGAGAAACTGAAGTGATTCACTATCCACAGGCACAGGCACAGGCTCTGGCACTGGGAACATTCCTAGAAATGTCGCTATTCCCGGTATACTTGTTAAGGAAGCCAGAGGTGGAGTATGCGCCCAGATGAGCGCATGGTCCGCACATGTCTTACGGAGAGGAACGGGGATTTGACCGAGCCGATTATAGAGTTGCGCAATGGAGTTGACTCACGGCTCACGGCTCAGGATCGGGCGATGGCCAATGATCGTAGCATGCTCGAAAGTCACCTATTAGAGAATTGTAAACCTCTACCAGACTTCAGATTACAACCAGCTAAAGTGGCAAAACGGCCATACGGGCGAACCAGTTATTTAATAGTGGGTGGTCCTACCGGTTCACGGGCCAAGAATCATCCGGTGCCCAGAGGCTCCAGCAACAACCGTAGTGGCCATTTGGGGATGCATGGATGCAATAATGCACAATATCACCAGTCTAAAATAGACTACAGCTTATAATAGACTACAGCCTATAATATGTGGCCACAACCGGAATTGAGTGGCATGGCACTGGGGAAAATAATCATGGGGGAAACGGCGGAAAGGAAGCTCCCTAGCTTGGACAAGTCACCAGTTATCAAGTTGCCGTAATACCATGAGGTTTATCCAGTTTATGCTTGATTGGTAACATTACTAACCTTCCAGTCATATGAAATCCAGCATGGTAGTACTTAGTTAGAGGATTTCATCAGTCCGTGAGGCCTCCGAATTGGGACGAAGGCGCAGCGAGGATTCACATCAGTTACAACTAAATATAAATCTGGGTGGGACACTTGATACCTGTTAGTGTGTGAATTAATCTACAAGCTACAATACCTTCAAACTCCTACTCGGACCCTCTTTATTGTTGGATCACTTACATAAATCAAGAAGTTAATTAAGTCAATAAACTTCTGGGGTTATGGACCCATAACCCAAGTCAAAATTATGTGGGTCAGTTGAAGGAAATGTGATTCATATGCTTCAAATTAGTGAGGGCAACCAGAGGCCAGAGACTGGAAACCAGAAACCGGAGACCGGAAAAGTTTGGAAGCGATGAAATTAGATACAATTCACTAATCTAATAGAACAAATCCACTTGGTAACCATAGATGCAAAATTCATGGTTACAATCAAACCGCTGCACCTATGAGGTTAACCTAACCTTAATTACGAGGCTAAAGTTGCCATCCGAGATAATTACCTAAAGTGGTAGATTTGGTTACCTGGTTATGGAAGATCGATGGTGGTAATTGTGAGCATGGGACATGGAAGGTAAATTGGCCTGTGACACTTGACACTTTCACCAACGTACCAGACCATTGGAGCTGGGCAGAGAGGATCACAGGAGTAGGAGGGCAAGGGAACAGATGGCAGAAGATACAGTGGGATGGGGGACTCCCTACGGCCCGACTCTCGAACTGAAACAGATCATGGTCATCTCCCAAATATCATGGTTTAGCTAAGTTTCGGTATATATCGGCCAAGTCCCGTATCAGGCGTAAAGATGCTGATAGTATGTGTCTGTGGTGGTGCCCCTAATCTAATTTCAAGATCAGACGCGTCTTACATTGTCGCAGAATGTCGCGATGTGGGGCGCGTGGGAATCGACAATAGGAATGTTTTAAACGAGAGGCACAATACAACGGTGGGATGCAATGATGGTCTGGACCGGTACCGTCATGGGATCCTACCCGACGGGCAGGAAGGCAGGAAGGCAGGAAGGCCGGAGGGCCGACCATCCAGCGTTTACCATAATAGCATAATAGCCGTTGAAACAACCAACGCCTCTCATCAGCACCAAAGCGCTAAAGCACCCACCATTGGAAGTGCCAGCTGCTACATTGGCGCACCCGTAGCTGCCGTGGCGTTATTTGTCGTAGGCTGACAAATGTTGTCGCGAAAATGGTCGCAAAAATCTTATTTGAATTTCGCAACCGTGCTGGCACCAGCCATGTGCAGGCTCACTGTGAAAGGTCAAGTGGAACATGTAATACTACTCCACGGCTCCATAACCCCAAAACTACACAGGAGTTATGTATCACCACCAGCTTCTTTTTTGCAGTAAACGAAAGCCCCGGGCAGACTTCATAGTGAGAAGCAGCTCACATTAGAAGCGGACAGTGGCCTCCAGTGGCCTCCGGTGCGGCGCTTAGTCTGGAGAGTCAGATCAAAGCCACTAAAGCTAAACCACCTCAACCTTCAAAGAGCACCAATCGGGGAAAACTCAGAAGTCTATTGGTCTTGAGTTATGTCGCATCCCCAGAGTACCCCTGGCTATGGGATTTGGGTCATATCCCGAGACTTAATTTCTCAATTTCCCCGAACGTTCCTACCCTGAAGAAGCAACAAGACTCTTATTGGGTCATCATCAAAATTACCATCAATCACCCGGGTGAGAGCAGCTGGAGCCCACTGTATATACCAGGGCACACCACGGTAATTTCCAACTAACCCCTGGTCCATGGCCTTGGCTCAGCTTACCAGCAGGAATGCTGTCAGGCCGGACCATCCGAGTTCCATGAGGAATGAGTTTATTGGTCAATGACTATTGAAAGGTGTAACCAGCCACTACACACCTATTGTCCCCTGGACCACGGAATTATGGTGATGGTCACTGTTCTAGGGAAAATTCCACTTCCTGGTACACTCTGGTTGAAGTCATTGCCCAGTAAGAGTGGCTGCATGTGGTTCTCCTCACACAAGATGGCTCCATGCACAGAATATTTGTTGCATTATGCAGGGAATCTACGATTGCTGATTCGCTTGTCCAATAAACTGTCGACGCAAGTCTCCTCACTTAAGATTGTTGTTCCACGTCGCTGCTGACAACCACCGGGGTTTCGAATCAATGGCGTTATGTAACTATTCAGGTGAAAAATCCATCTGCTGCATGCGAAAAATTGCTGGACGGATGGAGGGAACATTTGTATTTTCGAAGATAAAGCATTCCCAGGTAATTTCGATGGATCCCAATGGACCCAATGGACCCAAAGAACCCAAATAATCCAAATAGATTGGATCATTTGGCTCACCGGCGCTAATTGCAAAATTTTCCTTTACTCCTAATTTTTTAATTACGTGCTGATCGAATGGTTGTTTGCACTGGGTGAAATCAGAATAAGAAATATCTGGATAAATTGTGTAAGCTTGAATTTCCACATGCACCCGGTCTCCATCTTACTCTTGAAATATAATTAAATTGGTCCTTTGGTAGGAGTAGTATTAACTCGTAATAGTATCACCATATACAAGTATCACCTTATACTAGCATCACCTTATACTAGCATCACAGTTAATAAAAAATAGTAGAATATATGATAGTATAAAATATAACATGTAACATATAATAGTTAATAGTATAGTGTAAGAAATAAAAGTATAGTAGATATCGATCGGTTAGAACTCTAGTTAATTTTAGAAATGTATACTTGTGAGCACTCTTATATTACTGTTTGCTTAGTATGTTGTACTTTTCATGGGAGGAACACCTATGTCTGGCTCTAGAAAAAGAGGAATAGCCTTAACCTTATTCATGATCCTGATCACATTCAGTTAAGCTTACCATTACTGACTAGATCAAGTGAACCCAGGTGGGGTTCCTGAGGTTGTTCAACTGAAAAATTTAAATTTAAAAACAGCCAATACTCATCAAGTGATCACAGCACTCGCCCCACAAAGTCTAAACTTAAAGTTAATATGTTCAAGTAATGTTTTGCCATAACTTCCAGTATGAATAGTCTTGTACAGCACTGGGTGCTGAAGAAAAAAAGCTTCAGGTTATATAGAACTAGTATATGGCCATTTGAAGCTATTCCGTAGACCATAGGTGGCTAAACATTCCACCGTCTTCAACTAGCCAATTCGTTAATCTGTTGAATCAGTGGTTCTAAAATTAGCTTACTGTCTAAAATATCACGATATATTACCAATCATTAGGTAACAGGAAATCACCAAGGAATATGTAATTATTAAATTATTATATTATCTAGTTATCTAATATTCTAATTATCTAATATTCTAATTATATCCAAGGCATAATAGGGGTCGGTCTGAATATTACTACGTCTTTATCTATATCCTTATCGCAATCTTAGCCGTTGGTATTGAACCTTCCGAAATGTTTTGAGGAATTGGTTTGAATTGATTTGTTCTTCACAACTTTCCAGTATATTTTGAAGCGAACACCAACGAGTTCGCTTTTGATTTTGCTGTTAGATATTATGAATTCCCATTTTACATGTTTCGATGATCACATAACGAAAACCTTTACACTATTGATATATTTCATGTTATCTTTTAGTTTCTAAACTGTTTAACTATTTAAAATTTGAAAATCCATGCTAATTGTGTTGAGTAACTGATTATATCCTACTTAAACAGTTTAACAGGTTTAGAGTATTTCAGTATGAATTTGGTGTCATATAATCATTGGTCAATTTAATCCCAATAATACATACTACAATTTCTCGCAAATCCCACGTTGTGGATTACATTATCATCTACTCATATATACATCTATGGGTTTTGCTTGACAAAGTCAACACCCTTCTTGATGTTGGAGATCAAGGTGTCCTTGGCCTTTTGAACCAATTCTTCTTCGTGACCAGACAATTCACCCAATTCGTGGATGGTCTTGACACCTTCAACACCCAAGGTGACCTTGGAAGCGAAGAATTCAACACCTTCAGACTTGAACAATGGAGAGTCAACGAAAGTTGGCTCAACAATGTCCTTTTCACCAGCCAAACCGTTCAAAACGGCACCAGCGAATCTAGCACCAGCTTGGGCCATGGACAAGGTGGCGGAACCAGCACCATCCTTAGCTTGAACAACTTCGTCACCACCGAATTGGATTCTGTTGATCAAAGCATCTCTGGTCTCAGTGTCCAAGGACTTGTGGGTGGTTTGAGACAACAATGGGACAATAGTGATACCGGAGTGACCACCAACAACGGTGACTCTCTCGTTAACTGGGTTGGTACCAGCAACTTCAGAAACGAATCTAGAAGCTCTCAAGACGTCCAAAGTGGTAACACCGAACAACTTGTTTGGGTTGTAAACACCCTTGGACTTGAAGACTTCAGCCACAATTGGGACGGTAGAGTTGACTGGGTTAGAAATAATCAAAACAGCAGCGTTTGGAGCATGGTCAGCAGCAGCCTTGGCCAAGTCTCTAACAATAGAAGCGTTAGTGTTGAATAAATCATCTCTGGTCATTCCTGGCTTTCTTGGAACACCAGCTGGGATAACAATGACATCGGATCCGGTCAATGCATCCTTAAGTTGGTCTGGGTTGTAACCCTTAACAGTAGAGTTGGTTGGAACGTGAGAAACATCAGCGGCAACACCTGGAGCACCTCTTAAATCATAAAGGGCCAAGTCAGTAACCTTGTGGTTCAACTTCATCAACAAGGACAATGGTTGACCAATTCCACCGGCGGCACCCAAGACGGCAACCTTGTAGGCAGAGGAGGCAGAGGAAGAGAAGGATCTGGTAGAGACTTTAGACAACATCTTGTGGAGCAAAAGAAAGTAGTGAAGAAAACTTTTGTCGGGAGAGGTGCAAATATATTGAAAAATTACTGGAGTGGCCTCAGAGGAGTTTGTGATCAATTGCGCACGCGGGGCCGAATAGGTGAGAGAATTAAACGTACTAGTACCGAGTAATGTGGCAGCCGCTAATGGTAGATATCGGATGTGTTGCGAGAGTGTCAGTACAATTTCGGTACCATTGACCAATCACAACGCGCCCTTTTGGCCGATCACTCCGAACATCCTGGGGTTCGGGGGTTCGGTGGTTCCGGTGAGTCGCAGTGTTGATCACGTGCAATGCAGTCACACACTTCCCCCTCGGTCCTCGGAACCGAGGACCGAAGGGTGACGACCGGATCAGCCGCTTAGTAGTATTATCTCCACCGCGGAAATATACATCCGTACCATTCCAACGGGGAAAGAAGTGCCAGTTCAACCCCGGCATTTGAATCAACAGCATAAATAACATCTCTACGTAGCCATGCACTCTTCATATCCAATTGTAGTCAAATTATCCGTTATTATAATTGTTCATGCTCACCTCGGAGTTGAGGTGTGGGTAAAAGGTGATGCATGTGCTTGAATTGTGTCGCGATATATTGAAAGTTAGTGTGGCGAGATCCTCCACCAGTTACTTGTTGCATTAGACTGAGGACCTCATAGTGGTATATTTAATCTGTTGTGCGTGTTTGGAGAATCCTCAGTTCAAGTATGAAGAATAGTAGAGGGCTTCTTTAGCACAATGCCGGATATGTTAACGAAGTTGGTCAACCAAAATTGGTTATAATGATAATTAATCTCGAATACTCAAAGAATGATCAATTCAACGACTTATTAATCCAAAAGTTGAAGCGTTAACAAGAATTGATTTAGAGCAACAGAGATGATTTCTGATATTTAATTTCTATGGATTTAGTGAACAGTGGAAAGTTACATGATGAAAAGAGGAAAAATGAAAAAATGAAAAAATGAAAAAATGAAAAATTGTAAAATTGTAAAAATTTATCATGTTTTACTTTTGAGTTACAGACGATTCACAACATTAGTCTCCTCAACTCAGATCCATTTTAAGTTAAAAATCTCCAATTAAATTAAAGAATCATCAATCTTCAGTACAATTTGAAAGTGCATCCTGCACACAGGTAGATGTTATCGTGACACAAACCAACACCAAAACACTATTTACACCAGCTACTATTGTTGCCAATTACTTCCCATCTTTCACGATGTCCAAACCAATCGCTCCCTTCCACTCGATGGATATTCCTCATGTGACGGCAGTGGAACTTCCTTTAGTGGTGAAAAATACTGATCGTGCCATTTCCATGCTTGGAGGAAAGAAGAAGATCGAGCAAGTGATTAACTCCACCAACAAAGCTGGAAACACTTACAATCATACCTCCATCGAAAATACGTTAAATCTCAGATTGAGGTCTGATCCATTCCATCATCCCATACAATCTAGTTATAATACCAATGAAAAGGTATTGATCAAGGTGTCCATCCCAAAGACTGGATTACCAGCAGATTATAAACAAAATCCCCACAAATATAAATTACGAGATTTGATTCAAATAAATGATAAAAACTCCAAAACTCCTCGTCACATAGTCAAGCCCGTTGCAATTATCGATAAAACATACCTGTTTAAATCAATTGCAGACTTTCAGATCACCACCAAGAATAACGAAATGATACAAGAATTCAATGATTCCGTGCTCGATTTCAAAAAGTATGAAGACGTACAAAAATTCTTCGACAAGAAGGATAAGCTTATGGGATTAACCGATTACAAAGATCTCGATTACTATAAGAATTTCGATCATCAATTACCACCTCCACCAGTACTATCACCAATTAGGTTTCCCTTTGACTATAAATATCAAAAAAATCCTTTCACCACTGCCATCAAAGATTTGGAAAGTGGTGAAATAAGAGTGGTGTCTACCAAGAACTCTATTAAACTTCACACCAAAATGATCGATTTCAACAGTAATATTGTTCCCACCGAACCTGCACAAGAATTATTAGACAACTTAAAATTGTTAAGATCAAAAAATCACCCTGTGAACTCATCAGACTACCAACTCTTGCAATGTATGGATTGGCTCACTAGAGTGTTCGAAATCAAACCAATCTGGTTAAGAAAACAATTGGAAGATATTGTGGATCCAGATATCAAAAAGTATATCAAACAAGCTTTACCATATGTTTCATATATCTACAAGAGTGGACCATGGAGATTTTGTAATGTGAAATTTGGCGTTGACCCTAAAAGTGACAAAAAGTATTGGGTGTACCAGAGTGAATATTTCAGAATAGCAGGACTTAAATTTGTGCTTCCAAAAACCACCACTCAAAGAATTATACCAAACACCATTTCCAACAATCAAGGTGCAACCAGCGAAAACAACATTGCCGTTTCTGAATATCTTTTCTTCAATGGATTAACCTTGCCTTCAACAGTGACTTACCAAATAGGTGATATTATAGATTCTGATATCACTACGATTATTCAAGATAGCGAAACCCAAATGGGAAATGGATTTTTAAGAGATAAAACCGATTTTCAAGATGGTTGGATTAACAAACAAACCATGGAAGTTATCAGAAGAATTGTTCGCTACAAATTGAACAGAATAGTTAAAGAAGAACCAATCGATCAAACAAAGATTTACAAGATTATTGATACAGATTACACAGATAATGATATGGAAAGAAAAGAGGAAGAAGATGAAGAGGCTGCTGCCGAAGGAGAAGATGGAGAAGAAGATGGAGAGGAAGAGGAAGATGAAAATGAACATGAAAATGAACCAGAGGATGAAAATGAACCAGAGGACGAACCAGAAGGTGATAGTACGAATAATTTAGATGAAGATGGTGATACAATAATGGCCGATCTCGAGAAGGAAGCTGCAGGATTATTAACTACAAATTTCGAAGAACAAGTTAAAAAACTTCATCAATTCAACCCTGAAATATCCAAGAAACTTGAAACATTGGTTGGTGTTGTGAAACAAGATTCCATCGAAGATTGAAACTGATTATGTAATCCATGTCACATGACACATTATCACATGACACATTCTCGTCATAAAAATGACACGGTTATCTGTTTGTTTGAACAACCACTGATCCACTATGACTAAGGCTACCGAAGCTGCTTTGACAATTTTTGCCGCCACTGCGGTTTACTTCGCATTATCAACCGGTGTGATTCCATCCACCACTCTTTTCCACGATGAAATCTTGCCATTCCTTCCATGGTGGGCTTTGGTCACTTTTGGTGCTTATGCTTTAGGTACTTTGGGATGGGGTATCATTACTTTCAAAGACAAGGAAGATAAATACAAGGAATTGTTGGTACAAATTGATGAAGCCAAGGACTTTTACAAGTCTAAGGGTATCAAGTTAGAATAGAGAAATATCACAACATGTTGAGTTTACCAAATTCTCTTCATACAAACGGTGATTAGAATTAAAATTGGATTCATAAATTGTCTATTCTTTCTATGTATAATAATAAATAACAAGTACTGAAAAACTATTCAGAATGCAGATCGGTTAGACCCAGGGCTAGACGCCAGGGCTAAAGGGTAAAGGGTCATGAAAACGTTAGAAGGATGATTGCTTAAGTGGTGGTAGAGATTATGATTAAGATGATTGAGCCTTTTGAGCCTTTTGTTCTTTTTGGGCAGTTTTGGCTTTCATTTTCTTTTCAAACTCAGCAAATACTCTTATGCTAACAGGTACACTTCCCCAAGATTCATCTCGTTCTGATGTAGAACCTTTCTTCTCATGCAATTCTTCTGTAGTCTTATTTGCTAAGGATAATGGCAAGTTTTCTCTGTTTAATTTCAGAACAGGTGCATGGAAGTCCTCTGGCCAACGGCCCCCACGTTTTGATAATGCCAAAGCTGCTTTGTTTCTACGTTCATTCCAGTCTTTTATATCTTCATCAAACAATTCCCACACACAATTGATACACCCACTCATACAACAATTATCAGGCTCACCTGGTCTATCTGGAACAGTCACACCAGCAATAACCTTAGGCTCACCTCTAGTAATTCTACTGGATGATTGACGGGTCTCTCCTTTGATTCTGGTACCAAATACCTTGGCGATTCTTTCCTCGGCGGTTTGATTGGGATCAATATGATAATTTCCTTCGAATCGTGTTTTGGTATGCTTCTTCAATTCGCTAAGCTCTCGGGCCGACATCAAACTGGCTTCAATAGGATGTGTGGGATTGGTGGAGGTCCTTAATACAAGGTCATAGAAATCAACTTTGACATCTCCGATGCGGACAGGTTTTTCCACTTTAATGGGTCTTTGAGGTCTGGGAAAGCATTTTTTACTGGATGACGACAAGGGCCTGGTAAATTGCTTGAACATTTTCTGATTTAATGCCGAACTCCAACACGAGTGACTGAAGGTTTGGGGTTAACATTTGCTGGAGTTGAGTCTGAGTGACTAAGATCGATTACGGACAGATTACGTAATATAAACATATAAATATATAAATATATAAATATATAAATATATTAGATATCATTGAATAGAAGTCAATATAGTCAGATGGTAACCAATACATAGTGATGAACTACATAGCTTTTCAGTTAATGTCTATTCTATTTTAATAATTTAAAGTCCATAAAAATAGATGCTTGATGTGTACCCGTAGTATCCACGGGAATATCCTAGATAACTTCTAAACAGTTTCTAATGCACTCAAAGCCTTTTCTATACTTATGAAGAAGCCTCCACCCAAACCAGTAGATAAAGAGGCTTCACTTGAACTAGGTTGACTGAAACTTTCATTAATAAGTGTAGTGATCCCGGCTAAAGAGAGCTTATCTCTAATGTTCCCATCAACCGGGATTCTAGAAAAGCATACCCGAATCATATCAACATGGGTATATTTCTTCACTATCTCATATAACACTTGAATAGCTGAAGAATCTATACTTTTCATACCTTTACAGTCAAAAATCACCGATTTGATACATTGATCAAAATGTCTCAGATTGGGTTGAGATGGATGAACAAGTAAGGTTCCATACCTTTCGATTCTATTCAATTTTCTTTTCAAATCCCCCACGTTGGCAAAATTAAGTGGTTCTGGAATCTTAATAATCAAAACACCTTCAATGTCTTCAATTTCAGAAATTAAACTCTTAAGTTTATCACCTTCTTGGACTTGATTAGTATTGGCTTTATTCGCTTGAGTATCAATCTCGTTTTCGAATGTAGCAAAACTTTCTTCAATTAATTCATCCACATTTCTAAATATGGATGTATTGGGAACTCTTCCCAAAATATGAATCCCAGATCTAGAGCTGTATTTAATAACACGAACTATGGCAACAAGTACACCTAAAGATACACCTGCTGGGGTACTCCAAAATATCGTGGTCAAAAATATCACCAAAAATGTCACGATTTCATCATAACCTCCAATATTGTAAAAGAATCTCAAATCAGCCGGGACCTCTTGCATAACCGTGATTCCTATCACGGTTGTTGTCAATGCCAAAACACATTCCGGTAAGTAATAAAGTAACGGAAGTAAAAAAACAATAGCAAGAAACGTACAGATGGCCACAAAGATACCAGCCATAGGTGTGGTTGCTCCAGATAAAATATTAAGCTTAGATCTCCCGAACGCACCAAATGAAGGTAATCCACTTACCAAACTGACGACAAAATTCGTTGATCCCAAGGCAATTAATTCTCTATTGGATGATACATTGTAGTTATATTGGGTTCCAAGAGATTTGGTTGCAGTTGTAGAATCAAAGAACCCCAAAAGAGTACTGACAAATGCAATGGAAAACGTTCTTTCATATAATGCTATTTTCTTCCATTGGAATGGATTGACAAACTTCAATGAATGACTCGAAGAAGTGAGATCTCCTACCACTTCAACTCCCTTCTTATGCCAGTCAAATTTCCAACTGAAAAAGGTGGCCACAATAACCATCAGAAGGATTTCTGGAATGAAAACCGCCTTTCTTATTTTGTATTTATTGATAAGAATTTCTTTGTAAGTCTTGATACTAATGATAATAATTAAAGTCACCACAGAAATCGCCAAAGTAAGCTTGTGAGATTTTCCAATGTTTGCAAAAGCAAAACTTAATTTATCAATTACCGTCACATGTGGTTGAGTTTTTGCCAATTCCACCAATCCCATTTGTGTGCTTAATTCATTGACAATCATAACAAAGCCCATGGCCCCAATAAACCCCTTCAAAAGAGCTCTGCTCAACACGTTATCTAAAAATCCCAAACGAAGCAAACCGCCAGCAAAAAGAATTCCACTAAGAGTTGAAGAGATGGCCGATGATATTTCCAATTCAGTGAAGTTTTCAAAAGATTTCTCGTTCTTTATAAACTCAATGGTTTGTCCATACATAATTGCCGTGGATGGGGAAGCCCCAACCACAAGAATTGGTACACATCCAAAGATGGAGTAAACTGTGGCACCTATGATCACTGAGTAAAGACCGGTTATAGGAGGTAAATGGGCCAAGGAAGTTGCAAACGACATCACCAAAGGAATCTGGAATGATGCCAATGACAACCCAGCCAAGAAATCTCCCGCCAAACACTCTCGGGCATTATAGTTAGGTAACCAGTTTAAGATGGGTAAATAGTATGCAAAATATGCGTAAGTATCGAATTCATGATGTGGTTTCCCCGAAGCAAGTTGTTGGATACGTGACCAAGCCTTCCAACCTAGCGGCTCATCATCCAATGTCTCCAAATAAGTGTTGATCTCGGGATTGTTCAAAGTCTTCAAATTCCGAAGTGATTGAGTCGATGGTACTGCGTAAAGCGTAGGACGATTGCGGATGCCATTACCATTAGATGAAGCTAAAAGTCTGGTGGTTTCATCTGTCATTTTCTAACTATGGAAACGAGTTATGAATTATGAATTATGAAAATGGAACCTTCACCACGAAACCACCTTTTGTTGCCGATCATAAACTGGAAAGTAGGGGCTATTTAAACTGTTTAGATATTGCTTGCGCTGCACGACTGTGGAGCTTTCGTTAGTGGGGAAGACTTCCAGATTACGAGCCCGGGAAATATTGCGACAGGTTTGGTTATCTAATTAGATTTTCTATATACGTCACCCAGGACTCCATGACTCTAGAGTCCTAGAACTTAAATCCAGAAACTTAGGTTGTTCCAAATTCAATTGTCGTTAGAGTGTTTGGAATCTTTGGAATCTTTGGCATCTTGGGAGGCATCCTTAGAGGCATCCTTCTTTGGTTTCTTTTCTCTCTTCTTGCTGGCTTCAGCTACCAATTCCTCGAAAACTCGGGCCTCTTCGTCTTCAGCCTCGGTTCTAGTCACATTAATAAATACGTCTCCCACAATTCTCATGGCTTTGGCTTGAGCAACACGCACATCCACGCTGGTTTCCTTGTTGTCTAGAATGTTGTCGCAAACGGCTCGAATAGTATTCTGGATTTCAAACTTGGATCCCGACCATGCCGCAGCCAACACTTTACCCATCAAGTATTTTTCCATTTCGGCAATATCTTCAGGGGTATGCTTTTCAGGGACTTTCTTCATTTCTTCAACCTTTTTCTCAGCCTCCTTTGCTGCCTCTTGTGCTCCTTCAACTGTATTTTCTAAATGGCTTTTAGCAGGTTTGTCTTTTGAATCATCGGCCGAAACTTTATCTTGTTTCTTATCCAATTCTTCTTCATTAGGGGTTTCGCCTTCAGCTTCTTGCTTAGCGTGGTATTCATTGTCCTCTTGCATCTTGGCATATTCTTGCATGGTCTTTTGTGCATCCAATGCACTAGATACTGTGTTAAAAGTATCCTTAACCATTCCACCTTTCTCCTTCACAGAGTACCAGAATCCTCCCCATCCGAAAAAGGTTTGATTCTTTAAGAAGATTCTTGATTTATTCTTATAAATATATCCAATGGTATGAAGGATTTCCAAACCAAAACTTTCCATTTTTAAAGATTCTGCTTCGTATCTAATCTTTTCTTTGAATGATGCCGCAACATCATCCTTCATATCAGTTTCCGTGAATAAGGACAATCTGTTGATCAATTTTTCTGCTAACTCCTTTCTGGTTTCAATTTTCTTTAATCGACACTCTTCTTCAAACTTTTCCAATTCTTCTTTACGTTTCAATTCCAATTCTTCTTCCTTTGTGAGTGGTTTCTTCTCATCAGAACCTACAACGCTTCCATCGGTTGCACGATTGGCTCCTGCTTCGACCCCTTCAAGGAAAAGAGGTCCCGAACGAGATCTTGGTTCAGTGGAATTTGTAGTAGTGGTGGCATTGGAATCAGTGGTAGCAGACTTTGATTCTGAGGTCGTGGTGTATGTAGTAGTTGCTGCGTTTGAAGTTGTATCAGTGGTTTCACTGGGTTTGTCTTCTTCATCACCGTAGCCAGACAACTCAGCAGATTTGGACAATTCTTGCAATAAAGACAACTCACCTATCCAATCTTTGAAGGCTTCACCTCCAAAAATCATGGAAAAGAACTCACTAGGATCTTCAAATCCTGCCTGAGGAATGGATTCTTGCTTACCGTACTTGTCATACTTTGCTCTTAATGTTTCGTCACTCAAAACTTGATAGGCTTCTCCAACCTCCTGAAACCTAGCAGCTGCTTGGGGGTCATCAGGGTTCTTATCAGGGTGTAATTTGATGGCAGCTTTTCTGTAGGCCTTTTTAATCTCTAATGATGTGGCCGTTGTCTCGATAGAGAGAAGGTTGTAGTATGTTGAATCCACTACCATGATTATAAGGAGAAGATGTCTTCGTAGCGAGAAATTTTAAGAAAGATAGTGAGGATAAATGGATAAATGGTGGCAACGATTGGATAAATACAGAACAAATTATCAAGTTAAATCCGCGTCACTAGAAAGAATGGTTGAATTTGGTTTGACAAACAAAAAGCTAGAGGATGAGTTGAATAAGATTATTACCAAATTCTCTTGAGTTTTGTCAGAATAGGTGGTAGTGATGAGATGGTTTGGATTGTCGCGAATAGGGAGACTTTGGTGTGTGGAGTGCGGCTAAATTGACATTAGTTTGGGTGTGATTACAGCTACGCAGTAAAAGTTAGCCTGTGATTTAGCGAGGATTACCATCAACCTTCATTACAATCACACCTTCAATAATAAATCACTAACAGTACTAGAAACTTCCGTTTTGAAAATGAAATATTCTCTTCGTCTTTTTCTATTTCTCCTTTTCTCTTTTTCTCTTTTTCCTACTATTGTACAGTTTTCCTAATATTAGCCATTGGCCTATTTACAAGATGCTAATTAGAGTAGTAGACCTTTCTTAAGTCCACAATCTTCTTACCTCTACCAGCAGCCAAATCCTCAATGGATCTTTGCTTGGTCAAGGCTTCCACAAAACCCTTGACAACCAAAACCGGGTTTCTGGATTTATAGATTTTACCTCTAAGGTCCTTAATACCGGCAGCTTGACACACTTCAAAAATATTTCTGTTAACTCTTAAACCGAATCCAGCAGGTGCTGATCTAATGAATAACTTGACGGCATGGTATTTGTGTTCAACATCACCCAAAATGGTTCTTTCTTCGTATCTAGGGATTGGAGTAAGATTCTTAATGGCATTCCAATGGGCTTTACGAGCAGCCACTCTGACACCATCTCTTGATTTACCGATTCCCAATCCAATGGTACCCTTTTTATCACCCACAATGGTCATGACAAAGAAACTAGGAATGTTACCTTTAGATGTTTTGTTGGACACTCTCTTCATGATGATGGGACGAACATACAATGATTTAATATAGTTCTCTTCCAAACCAGTTAATTTAGCAATATCACCCGCCAAATTGTCTCTTTGGAACACCCTTTTGGTAGCAACACTGTCTTTGAATCTGATTTTCAAATCACTTCTATCAGCACTGGCTATTTGAGGGATTTCTGGGTATGGTGAACTTTTAGATGCTTGATTTGGGAAAACAACCGGTTCTTCCCATTTGGCATCACTTAATGAATAGTCTGAGTTTTCACTAGTTGGTGCAACCTTGGAAACTCCACGGAAACCTTTCTTCTTCAATTCAAGAAGTTGTTCAGGATCCACTAATGATTCAGTGATCTTAATACTCTGTAATAATTCGGGGGTGTAATACTTTGACAAAAATTCAATGTGTTGTTGGACTTTTTTGGTCTCTTGAAAGCCAACTCTAGATGTAGACAAGAGTCGCTGGCTGAAGCCTTGACTTACTCTGGCCACCGTTATTGGGATCTTTGACCTGAACATATTGTTGGTGTTAAAGTAAACCAGTGAAATTTTCATAAAATTTTAACGACGCGCACACGACTTTTCACCAGCTCATATAACGACTGAGAATAGCTCAGTGTACTGATATGGGAGATAAATTCATTAATAACACTTTATTGGATTATTATACGGGTCGAGTGTTGAGTTTGGAATTCCACCATGAATATAGTTAAAAGTTTTTATTAGAAAAATCTCTACATGTTAAATATTAATCTCTAGTTACATTAATGAATGTCATAAACAACAAGGTCCACGAACCAAGTTGAGGGTTTCGTAAAAGTGGGCCAAAAAGTTGAATTTTTTAGCTTGGGATGGAAAACATCAGAATGTTCAAAAGGTGTTGGAGTGAAGTTGCTCAGCTTGATTGGCTTGATAGGCTTGATTGGCTTGATTGACTTGATTATTCTCAAGCTTTACGAAATCATCTGAATTGGACAGCACCAGATCTGCTGGAGTCACAAGTAATTTTTCATTTGCTTGTTGAAGGTGGGCGACTTCCTGTTTCAATTTTTCAACTTCTTTGTCAAGTCTCTTGCCAAATACATCGATGTAAAAGGTTGCACCATTATAACTTGCCCAAATAAATATAATACTCACAAATGCTCCACACAAGTGCTTGTATTTGAACCAAATTGGACAAAAGACCATGGTTAACAATTGGTAACCAAATTGAATCAAAGTGAAGGCTGCAATCTGCATCCAAACATATGGAAGTGAGTTAACAAACCTTCCAAGTTTCGTCTTTTGATTCCTTTTCTTCAAATAACTAAAGGAAGTTACTTTTCCGTTTTGAATTTCTTCTTTCTTGCGAATAGTAATGAAATAATGATAGCAGATTTGCCATACGGTATAGTAGAATGAAGTCCAAATGATTCCATTAACAAAGTTCCAATTATCAATGCTAGCAACGGCAGGATATCTATTTCTAATGAATTCTTCTGGTAATTCATGAACTATGACAAACATTGTAACCGGTGGCATGATATGAATGAATGAACTGGTAATTTTCTCGATTGAATGGAGAACAAGAGAATTTCTCCACGTTATCACTGCAAATGACAACGTCCCCATAGATAACGAGAAAACAGAAACAAACAAAGAAGTAGATTCAGGAAATACCCAGAGAAACAAAAGAAGTAACAAGTTCACGTAGTAACACAAATCTGCCAAAAAGTATTGAAATGATAACTTGAAGTATGTGTAGAATCTGATCGGCATCAATATCCCCATAAATACCGTATAAAGTAAGGGGAAGTAGGTGGGGTATTTGCCAATGATGAAACCTGAAGTTGCTAAGAAAAACACAGAAAACGCATAGAAAAGCTTTTCTGTTGAAGAGCTTCGAAGACTGTTTTGGAGACGCTCATCAAATCTTTGAAGTCTCTTATTGATCTTCTCTTGGAGAAGGGAGATCTCTTGGCTTCTGGCCTCTTTGGAATTGTACTTATTGAGTCGTTGTTTGGTTCTCATCTTCATATCTTGGAACTTCTTCTTAGTAGAATTAACCACGACATGGTCCAAGTTCAATCCGAAATCAAACTCATTAGCAAACAATAATTTCGATAAGTCGGGAAATGAAAGAGACAGACTGGAGTCACTTCGACGAAGGTATTGGGGCCCAACATTGGAACCATTGGAGTAGTTTGAGCCATCGTCATCAGAGTCCATTATGCTGACACTGTCAGACTCGAAGCTGTTCTTGGTCAGCAGCGATCTTGATAAGCCTGAGTCGATTGCTACTGGTTTGGCCATCGCAGGTAAAACGTTGATTTTGTTGAAAGTTTAGGCCCAAAGTTGGTGGAATAGTGGAAAGATTGACGGTTTTAGGAGGGTCCGATCTTGACGTGGGAATTGTAAAGTTATTGTTATTGTTATTTTGGTAGACGGTTGTAAACTCTAAGATTGTTATCGCATGAACTACACGTGCGTTTGGAGACATTTAAATGAAAACGACATTATAATCTGACGACATTAATCTAGCTATAGCTATTGATGAAGATATGGGGAAATAACAAAATAACAAAATAACAAATAACACGTTAAATTATGGTGACTTCGTATTTAATAAGAATAGAATATGCTCTTTTTCAAATAGAATCTTCACATCTTGAGCTTGTGGATTGTGGAACTCAACAACAAATCTACAGTTCAAGCCATGAATTTTGAATCATCTAAGCTTATTCTGGAATATCTAGTGTAATTTGTACAGATTCTACACTACAAACATTCTCTACATTTCAATGATATAGTAGTCACTGAAAAGCGTAGAAAGGTGGTTCATATTTCCTACCATTGTCAATATCTATAGACAAATAGGTATACACCTGCATACAACCGAGCATATACCTTATATCATCATGGGAATTCGACCCGAGGATTCGTAGCTGATTTAATCTGGAAGAAGATGATATTATGGTTAAAACCCAATCATTGAATTCGTTCAAGACGTAATTTTCTGTTAGTCCAGGGAAGCTTTTTGTATTGCAGTTATTGCTTGTATTATGCTAGAATGAATGTTGGTGTGTGTAGAATTTGTATCAACCACACCAAACTAAGAAAAGACCTGTCAGTGTGATATGCTCCACTGACCGAAGTGTAGATGAACATTGAACATTCTGGATTCACTGAGTGTTAACCTATTAAAGCTAGAATTCCGTTAAGTTTAATAGTAGTGACGTCACTAGACTAAGAAAGCATAAGTCGTGTGAGTGTATGTATTGCCGTCAAAGTATGGAAAGCTTTGGTACCCCACAAACTGGGCTGAAAAGATTTACATAAAGCCGAAGATATAGCCGTTTAAAAGTTCTGTAAGATCACTTAGATAAGATGTTAGGTATGGACTCTAATGATTCTCTACAAAATTTCTGTGGTTCCTCTCACTATGCAATTTAACTTGTTCAATATGTTTGAAATTGGGCAGAGGGAATAGAAGTGTTACGTCAGTTATGGCAATGATGAATATGAATATGTCTATTAACACTGTATTATCCTATATTTCATGTTTATTTATATATATTATTATTATTATTATTATCATGATTATATTACCCAACCTCTATGCACTTACTGCATTCTTCATAGCCTCGAAATTATACATCTTCTTATTGTTCTTTTTGGATGGTACATGGGGATGTACCTGGTTGTATTGGAAACATTCCAATAAGCAAGACTTCAATTTATCAACACTGTCTTGAGAAAGTTGGAAGTGGAAAGCCAATCTACCACCCATAAGTTTCAAGTTGTACTTCTCACGAGCAACTCTAACTAAACGAGCATCATCCATTTTATTAGCTTTAAGATCGAGGAAGACAAAGTTGGTATTGACTGGACTTTCTAATTTAATACCATTTTCAATGCAGAATTGACCTACCTGACTGGCAAGTGCATGCGAATAAGAGAGTTTGGAAAAGTTTTCTTCAATGGCATTGATGGCCATCACTGACATGATTCCTGCTTGACGAATACCTCCACCGTTTTGTTTCTTGAAGTGATTAGCTTTAGCGATGAATTTGGCTGAACCAACCAAGATTGAACCCATTGGGGCTCCCAACAGCTTAGATAAGCAAAGTGATACTGAATCAAAATGGGAACAGTATTCTTTGATGGAAACACCGGTGGCAGCCAGGGCATTCCACAAACGGGCACCATCAAGATGCATGATGATATTGTTTTCACGGGCAAACGCAGAAATACGAGCGATTTCGTCTATAGGCATAATTATTCCATGAAGAGTGTTTTCCAAGGAGATAATCTTGGTTGGAGCGGCGTGAATATCCCCGTCATCAGCAGTGACGTTGTCCAAGACGTCTTCAAGGGTCAAGTAGTTACCGTTGGCAGGGATTACCGGATGGACCATTGCTTGAGAAAGGGTGGCCAAACCTCCAGCTTCATGTAAAAACACATGGGCACGATGGTCACAAAGAATGCTGTATGGAGGTTGGTACAAATTGGCTCTTAAACCAATTTGATTGGACATGGTACCACTGACACAGAACAAAGCCGCTTCCTTTCCACTCATTTGGCACATTTTGCGTTCCAATAAAAGAGTGGCTTCGTCTTCTTGGTAGACAGAGTCTCCGTAGGTGGCATGTAACGAGGCCTGGAGCATACTCTTGGTGGGCACGGTGAAGGTGTCACTGCGGAACTCGTTCTGGGTTGGATAAGATTCGATGGTCATAGTGTTAAAGGCTTAAAATCGGGTGAGTTGGTTAATGCTGTGCAGGTTGCAAAACTATGACGATTGGTGGAATCTGGGGTTCAAAATTTTGAGATCTGGTGAATGAAATTAGTCAAATGGTTCACACTTTATAGGAGATGATGTACTGTGGAACTATTTGGTGATACTAAAATGGACAAGTATCAGTAACCTTTGATTAGTTGAATATTAAACCACCAAAAAGGGATGTAATATAGATTAATGGTTTGGATTGTGCTTATCTGATTTCAAGCTTTGATGACACCAATGTAAATATTATTGATGTTGTTGCGTTTGTTGCTGAAATGTGTTCAATATTTCAGTGCTAACTGGACTAAGTGAGTTGGTAAGAGCCCAGGGTAGTTGAAGAGAAGAGCAATAAAGTTGTGGAAAACTATCGGGGATGGATCGAAACGAGAACGAGACGGGAACCAATGGGATTGAACTTTATAGAAATCTCTAGACAATAAAGGAAAAGGAAAAGGAGAAGGTTTAAAATCGACTACTGTGGAGTGAGTCAGGTTTATATGTACGTTTAAATCGGGGCTCATCGGTGGCCATCGGGGCAGGTCGGGGTGGAATCCTGTATTGGGAGAAAAGAAATTCACGCGGTGCACTGTGCACCAGGGTCTTCCGGGTGGTACCACAATAGGAAATAGAACGCGGCAGTGGGGTTACAATAGTCAATGAGACAAGGCGGTGTATTGAGAGGGGACAAACATTATGGAGCCCAACATAGATGATGAAACATGATTAGGCGGAGTATTAGTTGAGGAGGTGAAAATAGTCACTCGCTTGAGTTATCCGTTTCCGACACGTGATGCATATGCAAGCGCAGGCGCCGTCTGTACCCGAGACGCAGCACCGTTATGCATTAAACGCTCGTTTTGGATGTAGGCTAGGGGTACGAGCCAATATAGCAAGTTTGGTCGGCGTTAGGGGTTTGCCACAATCAACCCGGTAAACTATCCTGCACATATATTTTAGCCACGGTAAAATGCCCCATGGTAGTATGGATCTCCGGCCTCTGATTCGGAGTGTGGCAGTCCAGTAGTTTTACTCACTATACCATCTCCACTTGCAGGCACAGAATTTATTGCTGGCAGTGTGGCACGCGGATGAGACATTGCCGGCTCAGATGAGGTGACATCAAATGAAGTCTGGGGACCAAACGGCAGAAATTCTGCCATCCCCAAGTGGAAATTATGCGTACTGGCATTGCTATGATCTCTCCAGATTTGACTATTAGAAACACTTCTGCCGTGCCCGGATCCTGTAGCCCCCACACTGGTGTCGCTAATCACCGACACGGAAGGAGCCATAGCCATGTCTCCATGCCAGAGTTTGGGCATCAAATATCCCGGGTCTGGAACCCCCACGTTATTATTGGGGGTAAGGTTGACTCCGGTACCCATACTACTAATGCTTACCCCCGCTCCAGCTCCGGTCCCCACATTCATTGCATTAGTCCCAACAGTCCCACCCCCCACATTAACGGAAATGTTGTTGACGTTTTTCACCCCAGAAACTCCGGAAAGATTGACTCCGGAATTGACTCCCACAGGATTGACTCCGACTCCAACTCCAGACCCCATACTATTCATAGCATTCACTCCTCCCACACCATAGACTCCGTCATTGTGGAGACTAGACAAACTTTCATTGGCGCTGAAAATATCACTACGTCCAATTCCGCTATTCCACACCCCACCTGTCCTGGTAGAACCTCCGGGTGTGGTACTCAAAGCAGTGTTAGTAAGACGAGGCAGGTACCAAAGTGAATTGAGCTCGTATCCATACAATGGTTGCGGTGGAGTCTCTGTGATGGGTGAATTAAGACTGCTGGTGTAAATCTTATCGTCGTAGGGAAATCCTTGAAGTGTGGGATTTAATGACTGATTCATTATTGGTTGCACCCGTTCTGTCTCAGGTGAAAGCATTGGTGCTGGTGATTGTCTACCCATGTTGGATACCAAACTATGAGATATTCTGGGACTGGCTCCATTGATGATTGAGTTCATAGAATTCATACCACTGTTTATACCAGTATTGATTCCATTTACAGAATTAATCAGATTCATATTAATACCTGAACCCATGCCATTGTTCTCAGTATTGATATTATTCATCATGGGGGTACTCGAATTATTCATGGTAGAATTATTAATGGTGTAATTATTCGAGTTGATGGTGGTATTACTCAAATTAGAATTTGCCAATGCATTGGTAAGCATGGGAACTCCATTAGTGGAATTAATGGAATTGTTAGCCACCCCATCCATATTAATGGCTTGTGTATTGATTTGATCCAAGTGGTTGGCTTCTTCATTGGAATAAACCAGAGAATAATGATTGAAAAAACTTGCAGAAGATGGGTCTTCCACGTTTGGTGAAAAGGTTTGGGAATGTCCTTTAACATTAGAAGCACTTGAATATCTTGTTTTTGGCAAAGCATTAATAAATCCACCAAAATCAATAGATGCTTGATATTCAGAAAGCTTTATTGGTTGATAATTCTTATCAAGGTTCAGTTTGGCGATTTCTAACGATTGATGTATGGCAACATATTTCTTGATTGCAGCTCTAAATGCATCTTTCCATGCAAGGTCAATTTCTTGATAATTGTTAATTTCATGCATGATATCCTCTTCCCATGACGGAACAAGTTTAAATATTTTCGATAAGATTTCAAATGTTTTGGGATGAATTCCTCCATCTTTAGTGAAGATAAACGAAGATGATTCAATACAAGGTGTAACACCAGAACCAGAACCAGAACCAGAAGGTAAGTTTCCACTTGTAGATGATGCTGGTGCATTAAATTCTTCCACTAATGGGCCAAGCAGTGTTAAAATTGACATTAGATCCTTCTTTTCACTTAATAGTTGCTTTAATTTCTCCTCGAGATTTTCATTTTTACTACGAAGGGTCTCGGTATGATTGTCGGCTTCTTTAATATGATCAAGGATCTTTTCTTTTTCCAAGATTTCACCGTTGAGTAGTTGGGTATTTTTATCGGTTAATTTGCGAATACGTTGTTTTGATTCTTCCAATTTGATATTTATGAGCTCTATTCCTGATTTGAGGGTATTGAGTTGATTAGTGAGTTTTGATTTTTGGTAATTTAATCTATCTTTATTTCGTTCTAATGATTTGACATCGTTATCCTTTTTCATTTTATTATCAGTTTCCTCATCGAATTCCAACTTATGCACTTGGTGTTGCTGACGCAACTCAGCTATTTCATTGTTGACGTTGTTTTGGAAGTTTCTATACTCCATGTTAAGTTTCATTGTTTCATTTTGAAATGCAATTAAATAGTCATTAAGAAGATCCGGTGAAGTAGTTGATTTAACCACATCCACCGTGATTGATTCAATATCCAACTTTGCCAACAGCGAGGTTTCAACCAGTTTCGATAATTCATTCTGTTCAAGGGGCATATCACCTATTTGTTCACTCAATGCAGTTGCTTCATCGGAAGAAATAGGTTGAATATATACCGCAGTACTTTGAGAACGGAAATTGGTCAATGAATTCACCGCAATGATTTGAATCTGATAAAGTTGTGCCGGATCCAAATTGTTAAGTTTACAGGATTTTGAAGTGATGGTGGCAATCTCTTGATTATTGATTAACAACACATAATAAAGGTTTTCATCAAGTTTGATTTCAATATCCCAGTGAATGATAGCTGAATCCTTAGTGATGGAATCAATGCAAATATTAGGTGAATGAGGGATTTCGATATTGAGATCTTCTATAAGTTCTTTAACTGGAGTCTTCAATATCTTGAAGCATCTGTATAAGATCCAACAGATTGAAGGCACTAAAGTTAGTAGTGTCTCAATCATAGAGGAATACGAGATGGGGTTTCGGAACGAAGCGACAACAGTTCACTTGTTCGAAGATGCTATTAATGGAATGACCGTGAGCTGATTTGGTCAGATTTGACGTTAGTGGTAAAACTCTTTGCACTTGGTGGATTTGGTTCTAAACACGACTTGTTTTGCAGATGCCGGATCACCTGACCATCATCACTAACTGACAGATCTCTCAAGCTGTACTTGGCCCGAGGAAGGCGCACTGGCGCGCTACAAGGGTTCCATCAGGAACCAGGGACAAAATTTGTAACCCGCTTAGTCAGCACTTACATAATCTAAGCTATTCATGACGATGAAGATGGATGGCAGCTTGGGACAGGGCCAGAATGGATGAGATGGTGGCTATCAGTAGGAGAAGGTAGAAAGTACCTAAGAGAAAGAATGGAGCCAAGATCCACTTGTCGCTCCACCCTCCTCCAATCTTTGAAATCACCAAAATTCCCGCTCCTCCACTCAAACTATAAAGTCCACTAAGACTACCCATATGAGGTGCTTTTTCAATTCCACTTAACAAACTCATACTGGTGATGATTGTGCCGAGTCGCGAAAGCCCCATAAGACTCACCATGACAAAACATATCACCGTTTGAGGATTGTGGATTCCGTCTTTATTATTGCTCAGTAAGATAATGCCATAATTTCCAATTATTCCTAGTATCGTCACCAAAAGAATGGTTTTTTGTTTGCCCACTCGATGGTGATCGATTAACCATCCCCACAACGGTGCTGATACCAATGCAACCGTTTGAGCAACGCCCGTTAAAATAGCTGAAAAAATGTAACCATCATGACAGGAGTTTTTGGAAGGGAAATCGGGTGATGAGTTAGTTTGGTTTACCCCACATTTTCCACTATTATAGAAGTAATTATACACCAATAAAGGAATGAACACTGAGGTTGTGACGGTGGCCGATCTGGCAACAAATGCTCCCATATAAGCCAATTGAATCAGTCGATCTTTCAGTGATTGTTTAATAGCATCTTTCAAAAGAGCAAAGTATCCCTGGTTTACCACGATGGCGACATCGTTCTCATCACCCACCGTTTCTTCTTCTTCAAATACTTCAGGGATGTGTGGGATGTCGGGGACAGACCTCTTGAAATCGTAAAGAAACATGAAAAGTATCAAGAAAACTGCCACTGAATATCCGGCTATAATATCGTATGAAATTTTCAAACTAGCCTTATTATCAAGGCTTGGATACCAATTAACCAATTTAGGTGGCAAAGTAAGAAAAAATGAAACAGAAAAGATAGCACCCAAACCAGTGGATACACCTATCATAGCAGCATATTTCCCATTTTTAGTGCGAGCAATGCTGGACATCTCACCATTCTCAATTACTTGATATTGACTAGAACCATTCCATAATCTTTTGATATCAAAGTCAGAGTTTGAAAGCTCATTGAGTGTCACGGTGATCATGCTCATACACCCAGTCACTCCAATGGCAAAAATGGATCTAAAAAGCAAAAGGTCAGGTACAACCGTTGAACTAAACTGTCCATACCCAATCAAAGCAATGGCTAATATAAGGAAGCTGGTACTCTGAACAAACTTCGATCCACTCATGTGAAACCACCAGACCCCATTGAGCTTGTCGGAGAATGTTCCCAACAATGGAGCAATCACAATCAGTGTAAGTTCATCAATGACACCCAAAGTACCAATGGTGCTTCCGATGGATTTTTGAGGAATTTCCACCACTTCAGTTAGGAAGAACGGTTGAGTGGACGTAAGGAATACGATCACTGAAACACAAGCGAAACCCGCAAAGCAGAAGGTCACGAAATTGGCAATGGAATAGTTGGAGAGTAACATGCTCCGAATCGGATAGGGTTATCTAAAACATCTAGTATGAGGGGTCATGTGACAAGGGGTCGCGTGAGTTAAGGTCACGGTTGCTGAACGCAATGGGATTCCGCGGATCTGGGGTTGTTGTCTACAGCGGATGGAGGGCCGGATACGGCTGGGTCCACGACATGCGACATGCGACATGCGACACGGCTTCTCCGACATGGGCTAACACCAAACCATTGATGTCCCAACGTATCACTACCCCAACGTTACATTGAGCTCCAGCTTGACAGCCGAAGTGTATCGACCATCTATGGGATGACAAAGTTCAACAATTAAGCTTACAATTCCTTTTCCGTATCCTCAGTTGCCACGGCTGATTGTTTTCCGATTTGTTCTCATATCAGTATATTAAGCTTTTCCGAGATGGTCCTGCACATCGACGCGGAATCTCGGAAATGGGTTGGTTGGTTGGGTGCAAAAATACGCCTTCAAAGCAACTCCGAGCTTATACATAGAGATTTGCTTAGAGATTTCAAGTGACAGCAAAAGTATAAATAAACAGTGATTCCAAACATTAAACTCAAAATCAACACTGACCTCTAAAAATCAAACAACAATCGAACCAATTTGACTATTTCAACAAGTCTAACTTCATTGATCAGTCCCATTGAAATTCATACTCAAGTGAATACCACTTCATAATTGAGAACTCATTCTCATCTACAATTGCATCGGTTTCTTTCTAGAACCACAACACAGAATCAGACTCTAAAAATCATCAATTGGTGTCCTTAACATCATTAAACAATTCTGCTTCTCACCAACTGAATAATATGAGTTATACATCACATTCATCATCTTCTGCTAGCTCAGTAAAGTCCCAGGACAATGAGGCTAAAGCCTACGAAGGAGATTTGGATTCCATGGCCTATTTGAAGCTTTCAAAGACCGAAACCGCCAAATCACTTCAAACTCTTGGAATGTCCCTGGATACTCCTCATCCCCCAATCAATAACCCCCACGGCGGAGATCAACCCATTTTCCCCGAAGAGTATACATTGGAAACAGCTACCGGCTTGGTCCCTATCCATCAGCTTCATTCCTTGGGAAGAACAGCTACCGCCACCACCAACACAGTCCCTCCTCCTACCAGTGAGTTTGTTACCTTCACAGTAGGAGACCCAGAAAACCCCCAGAACTGGTCCGCCACTGTACGTTGGACTTACACCGTGATATATTCTCTCTTTGTCATTTGTGCCGCCTATGGGTCCTCTTGCTTGGCTACTGGACTCCCTACCATTAACAAGAAGTTTGGAGTTTCTACGGAAGTGTCCACTCTTACGGTGTCCCTCATGGTGCTCGGGTTCTGCGTGGGCCCTTTAATTTGGGCTCCGATGTCGGAACAAATGGGTAGAAAACCCGTATATGTGATTTCCTTTGGGTTATATGTGATCTTCAACATTCCTTGTGCTTTGGCTCCCAATATCGGATGTCTTTTGGCTTGTCGGTTCTTATGTGGAGTTTTCGCATCTAGTGCTTTAACCAATATCGGAGCTAGTATTGTGGATATTCATAAAGAATCTAGATCTTTGGCCATTGCCTTCTTTTCTTTCGCTCCATATTCAGGACCTGTTTTGGGAGGAGTAGTTAATGGTTTTATCAGTGTTGGAACCGGAAGATTTGATATCATAATTTGGGTCAATATGGCATTTGCTGGAGTAATGTGGATTATCATTGCCCTTATGCCAGAGACTTATGCTCCAGTAATTCTTAAAAAAAGAGCTGCCCGTTTAAGAAAAGAAACTGGAAACCCAAACATTATTACCGAACAGGAAGCCAATCCTCTCACATGGAATCAATTGATCAATAATAACTTGGTTCTTCCATTGAAATTCATAGTTCAAGAACCAGTTCTAGACTTGATGTGTGGATTTGTGGCATTAATTTATTCCTTACTTTATGCTTTCTTCTTTGCATATCCTGTGATCTTCTCTGAATTGTATGGTTATAAGGATAATATCATCGGGTTGATGTTTATTCCTATTTTAATCGGGGCATTATTAGCACTCACAACTACCCCCATTCTTGAGAAAAAGTACCTGGAACTATGCAAGAGAAGAACCCCCACTCCAGAGGATAGACTTGTGGGTGCCATGATAGGATCGCCATTTCCGTGTATTGCGTTGTTTATCTTGGGGGCAACTTCTTATAAACATATTTTCTGGGTAGGTCCAGCTTCTAGTGGAATTGCCTTTGGTTACGGTATGGTTCTTATCTATTACTCCCTCAACAATTACATCATCGATACTTATGCTAAGAATGCCGCTTCAGCACTTGCTACTAAGGTTTTCTTGAGAAGTTCTGGAGGGGCTGCATTCCCATTATTCATCACCCAAATGTACCATACTTTAGGTTTACAATGGGCTAGTTGGTTACTTGCTTTCATTTCATTGGCTATGGTGGCTATTCCCTTTAGTTTTTATAGATATGGGGTCACTTTGAGAGCCAAATTGTGTAAACAAGATTACACTATTCAAAATTAATATGCTAATTCAGCTTTATAGATATATATAGACTCAATTAATCACATAGTTCATCACCAAATAGTTTAAGTCAATGAGGTCATTGCAATCAAAAAAGCAAATTCTAATCTTGAGAATTGATTTTATCCCTTGATATGTTTAGAGCTCTAAAGCTTGGGCATGGAACTCATCGGCCATTTGCTTTGTGCCTGGAGCATGTTCGGTATCCTTAAGTAACTTAGTAACCTCGGTTAAGTCAACACCAGCAAGAGAGGCCATAAATGCCCCAATTTCGATGTTTTCATGATTACCTGCCAATCCAGAGTAAGGAGAATTGGTCATCAACAAACTCTTGATTGCTTCTGAGTTTGTATGGGCATAAATGTTAACATCAACGGCAGAATGTCCATGAGTGGTCCAACCAGTTTCTGATCTGAGTGATACGATGTTGTTGAGGACATACATCACTTCGCTGATATTATCAGCATTTTCAACAATAAGGTTGATTTCGTCTTTAGTGATGGTGTTGATACCCATATCTTTTTCAATGATTTCTTCTCTAATGAAAGTCTTGAATTCAGATTTATCTTCCTTATGCTTATAACTAGCAACCTTTTTGGCCAAGTATTCACCAGAGTGGGTGCTGTTTAACAAGACTTCTGGGTACCACAAGTAGTTTGGATAAGCTGGGGATACTTGTCTTGCAGTCACCAAACCTCCAGTTTCGTGGTCTGAAGTGGAGATGGCGACGGTATCAACATCGGAGTTGTCAATGAAATGCATAACCTCTTGGAAAGCTTTGTCATAAGCCAATACTTCTCTGACTTGAGCAGCAGGGTCATTGTGGTGACCAGCATGATCAATTCTGCTACCTTCGATCAACAAGAAGAATCCTTGCTCAGAGTCCTTAGTTGCTTCGGTCAATGCGGTCAATGCAACCTTGACCTGCTCTTGTAAGCTAGGATATTGGTTGTTGTCACGGTCGATATCGTAAGGAATATCACCATCTGCTAACAAACCCAACAATGGCAAAGTGACGTTTTTACCCAATTTCAATTCGTCAAACAGGGCTCTGTCACCAACGTAAGACCATCCTTTGAATTTTGCTTCTTCAATCAAGTTTCTGGAGTCAGCACGACATCCACCTTGTTCTCCTAAAGGATAAAAATGGCATCTACCACCACCAATGATCAAATCCACCACTGGACCCATAGGATACTCACCCAACTGGTGTTGAGCAATCAAATCTTCTTGAAAACGGTAATCGACGTGAGAACTGAAGGCGGCTGGAGTAGCATCGGTAATTCTGGTGGTAACCACCAAACCAGTCTTGAAACCTTGCAACTTTAACGCTTCCAAGATGGTACCACAAGGTTGCTTGGAAGGGTTGACTCCGATGGCACCGTTGTACGACTTCAAAGCACATGAAAAGGCAGTAGCACCGGCAGCAGAGTCGGTAATTAAGGAACTGCTGGAACGGGTACGCGATGAACCCACCAAATAGTGGTCCAAGGTCAACACATCATCGATGTCCAATTTGTCACGGAATTGTCTAAAAGATCTTGCCAATGACAAAGAGGCGGGTCCCATACCATCAGTGACCATGAAAATGATATTCTTCTTCTTGTTGATATCCACTTGAGGTCCGGTGGTCTCGGAAGACCCACTAGTAGACAAGAGCAAATATCCCACTAACGCGACTAAAATCACATTAAGAAATCCTGAAAAGAACCTAGTAATACCCTTCTTCTTGGTATTATAGATGGAAGTGTTCTGGCCCCCCAAAAGTGCCTGTTTCTCCGAAGCCATGGTTGAGGAGATAAGAAGAGTGAGGGAGAATAGCGAAGTTTTTAGTGCAGGCCGATAACAATGGAAGCCCACCTGGTGCGGCTTAGCTATGTGACAAATGCGAGAGTGACAAATGCTTGAGAGACAAAAAGTAACCGGCCAAAAAGCATGAAGAGCCTAAAAGGGTAAATTCTGTAATGAACCGCGATGAGGCCGATAGTGGGGGAGATACATTGGACAATAATCCATTGATGATAAAATCACTAATATGGTGAAATATCTGGTAAACAACCAATGAACCCAAATGGTTAACTACTGACATTGAATCAATAGTTGTGGGGTTAATTCCGTGCCTTGGCCGTAGCTTGGCCGACAAAGTTCAGGGTCCGCGACCCAACAATAGTAGATTGCGAATTAATTACCAGTTTCTCAAATTTGGAAGAGACCTAGAGACACGTGGAAATTGAAGTGGCCAGCTGAGTTTAGAGATACAGTTGAGATTAGTTGAGATTAATTAAGATTAGGCTTAATTACGTACCCGAAAGATTTCTTAGAAGAAGGCAATTTAGTGTTATTGTTAGTGACTAATTTTCATCTGAAGAGTCCAGGTTGTATTATTGCATGAATTCTTAGTTGTACTGGAGTAAAGGTCATAGTTTTAATTGTTAAAAATCTTCTATATCAAGGGCATTAGTAATGTCTCCTGCTATATAATTTCCCACAGAAATGTCCATAATGGCCAACCCCACCAACTTCTGTACCGTGAGGTTGTAGTCCGTGGTGTAAACACTTGGAGACGGCATCTCATCATACAATTGAGCCAAATCCACGAGATCCTCTGGTCCAAATCCAGTTTGGATAAATTCTCCTGCCTCATGAAGTGCATGCTCCTTAGAGTCCACAAGAACCTTAACCTTGCCCTTGAACTGATGCTTCAATAAGTCAAGATCCAATTCTATCATTTCCGGCTTATAAGACCCAATTAAAGAAATGAACTTAGGATAAGATGCATCTTGACTGATATAATGCTTTTTTATTATAGGAGAAGTGGACGGCAGACATCCGAATATGATGGAGCAGTTTTGGACTCGTTGGACCATTTCCCGAGTTTCTTGTTCATACAGAAATGCCTTAACCTCAATTGAGCTGAATTCTTCACCAAGTCTCTTTGCCAACTTTTCAGCATTTGCTAGGGTCCGATTAATGATGCTCACAGAGGATATCTTACCTTGATAAAGAAGTAAGGCCAATTTGGCATGCCAGTAAGCTTGAGCCCCCAGGCCAAATATACATAAACCGGGGAGAATATTCGAATCAATAGGTACAACCTTAGTGAGTCCCGTAGTACTGGCCAATGCAGTTCTGAATGCGGTCAAGGTTGCTCCATTGATAACAGCCTTGGTGACCCCAGTTTCTTCATCAAGAAGCAACACCGTTCCCTGGAATCCCAACCCCTTTGCATTGTTTCCCTGTCCACCACTAATAAGCTTGATTCCAACTGCATCTGGTGAAATACATGGCATGAACAAGTGAACCGTATCAACCTCTGGTTTATTGGATGGTTGCACAATTCTAGGAGGAATGATCTTGTCTGGTTCCGACTGACACGTCTTCAACCCACCAAGTAGAACGGGTTGAAACTGGTTAAGAATCGACTCTTTGGAGAGGGCACGATTCAAGTAATCGTTGATGTCCTTGTCTCTAATTACCTTCATTGAGCTTTTTCGAATGCCGGTACCGGACGTTTTGATGCAAAAAACTGGTATTGACACTAAAACTTTCCTAACAAAATATCTGCTGATGGTTATGTGGAGTCAAATACTATTCTAAACACAAAACAAGTGACAAGAAAAATCTAGGTTGGTAAACTGGTCACAAAGGCTTTTGAAGTGTCGTTAGTTCAATTTGATTCGAATACTGTAGGATGAATTAAACGTATAGATCGGAAAAAATTATACATCCAATAAATATCGTACTTTTGATGTGAGTCCGATCTCTTAGTGAATGTTTGTTCGTTTTGTTTAATCACGCAACTAGATGTGTTGGAATTTACTACCAGAGTAAATACCCAAATTTGAAATTCAACCCAAAGGATTATGATTGAGGACGATAGAAAGAAAAGAATTGACTAGAGAGCCATTTCAGGGATTCATTTTTGCCGAATTTTATCACCACTGTTTCACGATATTCACTGATTTCCTTGCTAAGTTTTAACAGTTCCTGATCTGAAAATTCTTGTAAAATATCTTCGAGAGCGCCTATAAGGGTGTAATATTTCATCCTAGAGTCTGTATTTGGTGAGTCCGTTAATTCATAAATCTTAAATTTGATGGAGAGTTTCTTTAAATCAGATAAAAGATGTGAGTGTCCTTCTGTGTCTAATTGTTGGTTAATTTTATCCTGTGTGGATTTATTCATGCAAACTTTCAAGAAAAGCTTCTGAATTTGGGAGAGATCTGTAGTATTATCGAGAATGAACTGTGAAATCACACCATTCTTCTCCAATGATGACTCCCAAATTAAAAAATTGGATTTGGTAGAGTTTAATTTTCTCATATAATAAAACTCGTCGAAACTCTTGATGTATTCAAAATTGAATTTCCAAACTATACGTTCATAAAAGGGGGTTAAGCTCTTGCCTTCAATCAAAGGATAATAATGTGTGATGAATTTCTCTTTCAAGTTTTTCAATATCAATAAAGGTTTCTTCAAATCATGATACTTTTTTAACTTAACGATTTCTATTTGAGTGTAATTGATAGGTTTCCAGTCAAGATTTAGTTCTGTAAGTTTATTAAGATTTAAGGGACTTTGATCAAGATTCACCAAATGTTTATTGAGAATAATGTCCATGAAAACTTTGGGGGTAAGCTTGTTTTGATAATAAAACAATTCCAAGAGCTCAAATAACCGATCTTGTGATGTAGTAGAATTGATATAGCTGGTGAGATCTTTGGGGTTCATTTCAAGAATTTGATAATTAGGTACACTGCTGATGTTACGGGACGACTGAAGTCCCATAATAAGATTATTCAAGTACATATCGGCATTATCTTTCACACCTGATTTAGGCATTTGAACCTTCATCAAATCATCGGCCGTGTAACGTTCATTAGGTGATCCCTTAGCGAAATTGGTTAATATGGAAGGCTTGAAATTTGACTGATTAATTTGTTTCTGAGACTCTTCTGGCGAGAGCAAATTCAACGCATCGGCAAGAATAACATTCTCATGATGTGCCTTACTCGTGACAAGTCGCCTGAACGTAAGACGGGACATGTTGTAGGGAAAGAGAGTGGCGGTAGAGTTGATATTAGCTTGGGGAGTCACGCGGTAATCGATGATGTAGATTGTGATTATATACAGGAGCTTAGTAACTACTAATGTATGTATGATATATGGATGAATGTTCATGTTCATGTTCATGAGGACTTGGGCTTTTCTTCTTCAATTAACTCGTCGGCCCATTTTAAGGCTTGGGTGCTATTATTGTGCAACTTATTTTGGTCGAAACGTGATAAGTAACGTTTCCAGATCAAATCAGCTGGGTCTTGATCGGGTTCGACCCATTCGAATCCATCACCTCCACTCATCCAGTAGGCTTGTAATTTAATATCTTCCAAGTCATCTTTGGTTTGTAACAACCGAATCTTTTGACCATCCCGATTGTAGCCTGGTTGAAGAGTATGCTGGTCGGTGTAGAGATCTTCATTCACACGGCATAATTCATTGACCACTTCCGGGTTGGAGTCTCCGCCATTAAGCTGTCTGTCAGCTTCGATAATTTTGGAAGCAAACATCATCTCGTCGGCATGTCTGAACATATTGGTGTAGAACGTACCCTTTTGCCATGTGACGATATCACCACCTGCCAGAATGGATTGTCTACCGAGTCTGACAATGGTGATGAAGAAACTGGAGTTCAAGAAGTACGTCAACAACATCGAGTTGATGGAGCCCAAATGTCTCCATCCGTCACTAAGACCTCCCCACGCAATGATTTCACTCACTCCGTACTTGGTTAATATGGTGATGAGCAATGAAGAAGCGATCAATCGGAAAGCTCCGTGCTTCAAGATTTGGTTATTGTGCAGAATATAATTTGGGTGACCCACGGTGACATCAGCAAGCTTGATAGCATTCTTGAAGTCGGCGTTCAAAAGTGACCAACGGAATGGAATCAATGCCAAATTCTTAGGAATCAAGGTATCACTTCCTGGATTGATGCTGTAATATTGAGTCACAATGTAAATGATCACTGGCATTGGTAAATTCAATAAGAATATTTGTCTGAGTAATTCTTCAGAGAACTTTGCCTGTGGTTGGCTAAAGAGTTGATCTACCACTTCTTTTGTACCTACCACACTTGCGGAAGTTTCCTTGGGCTGTTCATTGGAGGCAGCAATATTAACTTGGATCCGTTTACATGCTTTCAATGCCGATACTGCAAAGGTATCGAAAGTGGTGGCTGTTGTGGCTGTTGTATTTGTTGTAGATGTTGTGCTTGTTACCTCAATTTTTGAGCCTTCCTCTTGGACCTTTTTCAAAAGACTTTTGTAGTCTGTGATATATGCAAAGGATGAAGTGGAGAGTCCGAGTCTTTGAACTAGTCCCACACCACTCCAGGCCCTAGACAATCGGAATTCTCTGGAAAACGTTGCAGTAAGCATTAATAGGTGAATAAACAGTAGCGCACAAAATTTTGATATTGGGGTGTGTATACAACAATTATATAGAAGGGATATACTTTAAGGGTGAATCGAAGTTGATCATGTAAAGGAAGTTTTGAAACCACCGGCCAAAAACTTGGAGAATGTTGATGTTATTATTTTTGTTCGTAGTGAAGAAGTGAAGAAGTGAAGAGAAATTAGAATAAACCAAAAGAAATTAGAATAAACCAAAATAACAAGCAACAGCTGCCGCTATGGCGATCACTGGATCACTGCGAATTTCCATAGCAATGTTAGAGGAGGAAGAGCCTCCAGAACCACCAGAACCACCAGAAGCAGATCCAGAGTGACCGGCTTTGGCGTTGGCGTTGGCGTTGGCGGTAGGCTTGACGTAGGAAGTGACAAAGCTCAAGGTCTTGGTGGTTGGATCGTTTGGATCGTTTCCAGTAGGTTCTGGAGCATTAGTCATGTTGGGGGCCTTTGGAGGAGGTGCCACACCTCCTGGAACAGCGACACCTCCAACAGGAGCTTCAGTGGTGGTTTTGGCAGCAGCGGCAGCTGCGGCGGCGGCAGCAGCAGCTCCGTTGAGGGTGGTGGTGGAAGAAGTAAGGGTTCCAGTACCAGTACCAGTACCAGTACCGGTGGCAGTACCGGTACCAGTAGTTCTTGTGGTAGCACCAGCAGCAGCGACAGCAGCGGGTGTGGTAGGTGTAGTAGCACCGGTGGCAGTTCCAGTAGGAGTTCTGGTGGCAGTACCTGTGGTGACGCCTGTAGTGGGAGTGGTAGCAGCGTTTCCAGCAGCGGGAGCAGGAGCAGCATTACCGGCAGCAGGAGCTGGAGCTGGAGCGGGATCAGCATTTCCAGCAGCAGGAGCTGGAGCGGGAGCTGGAGCAGCGTTTCCAGCAGCGGGAACAGGAGCTGCGCCTGCTGGTGGATCAACTGCCAAAGCACCCATGGCACAAGCCAAGGTGATCAAACTAGTGGAAATTTTCATTGGGGATTCGATTATCAAATAGGAGGCAAATCGTTAGAGCACAAGGACTTGAGGTTGAAGCGAATGAGTACGAGTAACAACGAGACGGGATGAGATGTTGAATAGATTTCACAATTACAAGGAGAATGTTTTGATACCGTATCACGTGGAAGGAGGTACCTGGCGACTGGTCACTGGCCCACTGGGACGCGGGCTTCTATGACACGATCCGTATAGTAAGGCAACTGCCAAAATGGTGTTGGGAAGTAGTAAAAAAATCTGTTCAAACGGGTTTTTGTAGCTGGAATTAATCTTGGTGCGATGCTGGTGTCAAAGTCATTGAACCCTGATGGTGGTGGTGTGAACGAGCGCGTGGTTCATGAGCCTTGGAGTGGATGGTGCAGTGTGCCATGGGGTTTTCACAAGCGAGTCGCGTTCTAACAAGCTGAGTAATGAGCCCTGAATGGGTTGTAGTAAAATGAAGTAACAGGTGATTAGCGAGTAAGGAGATTGGTGGATGAAACTTTAGGGGGTAGATAGAGAAGAAAGAGAAGAAAAAACTAATTAATTAATTTGCAACATATTTGACCAAATGTCTCAAATGCCTCACCATTTGTGTCAACCTGTTAGTTAAGGGGCCAAGCATTGTACTATGCATGTCGGGAATGTCAAATAAGTTATTGTCTGTAACAGGCCAAACTTTATAAAGTTACGGGTACATCTAGAAATAAAGTCAGAAGTATTTAGACACATAGAGTTATCACGATCTAATGACATAGACCTAGACTTGTGTTTATAGACGGACCTAGACTTACGTTTATAGGCAGACTTACACCTACACTAAGCAGACCTAGACTTACTTTGAGACTAACTTTGAGACTTACACTTAGACAGACCTGGACTTACTTTGAGACTTACACTTAGTGACTTAGACAAAGTGTTTTATTTATATGGAGACACTTATACTTTTAGCTTGGGATCTCTGAACAGTAACTGGCTCAATAAGTTTGATACTTTGAGTGAAAATTGGTCCCATTTGACTAGTGTACATTGTAAATTAGTATACATAAATTGGAGGTTCATAAAGGAAGGAAACCGCTCACCTAGGAGAAACCGATCATCTAGGAGAAGCCGATCACCTATGATCTAGTAGTATAATCTCAAGAAGCAATGGATATACTATAACGAGACTGATCTGCTCTTGATGTTGTTAGAATAAATTGGTGTTATGCCATTATACATTCTCTGTTCCTGATGTTGCACATGTAGAAGTTTTAAGATTGCTTCTGGTACATTCTTCCAGTTTGAATGGGATTCATCTATCATAAATCCGATTTGTTACATCATTTGGTGAATACCATCGTATCTCATAAATCTGAATTGTTTCATCATTTGGTGAATACCATCATATCTCATAAATCCGAATTGTGACATCATTTGGTGAACACCCATCATCTTCCTTCTGAATTTGATTAGTCTTCTTGATGATATCATGTTCTTTTCCATGGTAGCACACCTGCTCGATCCACTCGTGATAGCAACAACGGGCTCAACCTCTTTGGCACAATTTAGTCGAATCTGAACTTTAGCGTCATATCGTTTTTAGTTGACACAGTAACTTGTGATGTATGTAAATTCATTCCTTCTCAAGGGACTAGATTCCACTCGAGTAAACGATCTCTGAAACAGAAAGATGTATCATTATGAAAATATCTCCAAAAGGGAATTCATAGCTCACGATACCACACATCACTTGACTTCTGATGCTGTATGGTGGTTTTAAATGATTCTTTTCCATTCTATCAATTCTTTTTCTTCTTCTTCCTCTTTTCCATCTTTGGAGCACAATCTGGACAGTACCATACTTCATCATCCTTGGGAGGAGATGTGATTCCAACACAACTCCAATGAAACCATTCGAATTTACAGTCGTCATTATCACACCCAATCATCTCTCCAAATGATACCCGCTGACAGAAACAATACAAATTATTGTCTGCATCTTCGCCATTACCTGAAGGCCCTTCCGCGTGCATCATTCCCAAAGAAGCACCTAAATCACTAGTACCAAATGATAGCGACCCCACATTTTCAGGTCCTGGGGTACGCAGAAGTGATCTTTCGTCGGTATCTTCTGATCGCATCCTCTTGGATGGTCTGACCATACTACTTCCACCTGAAGTACCATTGCCTCTAGGGTTAAATATTTGCTTTCTTTTAGGTATTCTTTTGATATCTCCACTAGAACCACTTCGAGGAGTATTTCCTCCCAGAAGCGAGTCTGTCATTCCATTCAATGTACTATTCAAATCGACTTTAAGATCGTCATCAAACAAGTTGTTGACCGGAGGCAAAAGCTCATCTTTCTCAAGCTTGGCGATATCCACCTCGAAATTAAACAAATGCTTAGACATTAAGAAGAGTGCCGTATTCGCCAAAAGAATCTTCTCTTTCTGTAATCTTTGCACATTCTTCATGTCTTCCTCTATTTTCAAGTATAGTTGTTGTTCCTTGGGATGCTTTGTCAAGGTTCCGTTTGCTCGTATGAACTTGTGTATTTGGTTGTCTTTGGTTTGGTATCGTTTTCTAGCTTCCAATAATTGTGTGTCTTTACATTTCATCTCCTCCAACAAGTGTTTCACCTCCAATGGGAGGTTACTTAAGTCTTGAGTATACTTTTCTAGGACGGTTGAGGTGTCCATGTTCCCGCTGGTATAAATAGTCCTCAAAACCTTGAGAACATCAACATATCTGAGGCCTGCACACAACCCTTACTAATGAACTAAGAGCTTCTTTCAAGATGTCGACTAAACGGAACAGCAGTGGCGAATTAGAAGTCGGAATGAGCTCATTGTCAATCAAATCACATATAAAACCCATTTTCGATAAGAAAACACAATTTTCACCCGAAGAAAAGGTGAAACATTTGGCATTACTCGAACAAGCTTCTCGATCCAAGCAGACTGGGGCCGAATTACATGAAGTATTGGTAGACAACGCTGAGGTTTTCCTTGAAGGATTGTACAAATTGAATGACCACAAGGGTGTGGTTTTGATCAACTTATTAAATGTTAATCAAAGTTCTTCAGATCTCATCAATACTCTCCTTAATACTATCAAGGTAGTGGTGGCCAATAATCACCAAACATCCAAGTATTACTTATCGGTGTATTTTTCAGTGATCTCTAACTTCGAACATGTGAATTATCAACATCTAGGTCTTTTCCTTACTTTATTGAATCCATTGAAAGAAAATTACCTGGAGATCGTTTCAATCATCATGCTTATCACCATAAAAAACCTTGAACTGAATCGGGTCAAAACTACAGAGATCATCCTGGAACTGCTTGAGATATATCATGAAGATTTAAACTTGGATATCTCTCAGATTTTAACCTTCATTGCTATCATGTCCAATATATTTCCCTTGGTTCCAGATGTGATAACTCCTATTTATTGTTCTGATAAAACTAAAAACCATATTCTAGACCATACTTCAAAAATCATGATAAATGGGAAGCTTTCATTTGAATACCCCAATAACGTGATTCTAGTAACTGAAATATTAAAATTGGTATCTTCTTCATGTATCTCAGAGGTTAGCAGAACTTTCAATTCAAAGAATTATTTTGATTTATTAAAGGTTGGAGCTATTGTGAAGAAGAACGCTGAAATCAAATTGCTTTCAATTTTAGCATTAGTGAAAATATGGAACTTTGTTCAATTAGATAAGAATACAAACTCCAATATTTCATTGAAGATTGAAGATCTAACGCAAAACTTCTTGGATTATGTCAAGAGCTATAATATGGAGAAAAATCAAGTCTTATTAGAATATTCTATTGAAGGGTTGGCCTATTTATCACTAAACTCTTCTGTAAAAGCCATATTAAGAAAGGATGAGGATTCATTGGCTGTATTGATATCTATTTTGAAGAACAAACCGTTAGGACAGGAGAAAGAACCCAGTACCATCAACAGCTCAGTTTTGTATGGATTGATAACAATACTTTCAAATCTTACAAAATTGGCAGACACCAGTCTGTCCAAAAAAAGAACAGTAAATTATTTAAAATCAGTGGCCACTCCTGGTGCTAATAATGGTGAAAGTGAAGACAATCAAACAATTGTTTTGTTCAATAAGTCACTTCTCAAAGATTACAAAATCATTGAAGAATTATCCAACATGAAATTATACAAGGATGAGCTGAATGAACTGAACAGTATAATTAATGAAGTGGTGAATATAATATACCTGTTGTCTATGAATCAAGAAAAGAGTTGTCGAAACGAAATAGTCAAACAAGGTGGATTAACATTTACCTTAAGCTTTTTAATCAAATATAGTGCGGTTCAAAAGGACAATAATGGAGAAACTAGACCAATTGGTTTGGGAGCAGTATTGATCGAAACAAGAACTAGAGCTTTACGGACTTTAGCTAAAATTTTGGTTTCTGTTAACCCTAGTGTATCATTTTCAAAGTATGATGTGAGAACTTCAGTGCCATTTTTGATTGAATTATTGGGTCCCGATATCTCAGCCTACTCAGGAACCCTCAACAAGTCTAATGCACAAGACCAATATCTACATGAGATGAATAATCTTGACAAATATGAGTCATTATTAGCACTTACCAACCTATCTTCAGATGAGAAGAATTCTGAATTAAGGAAATTGATCATCATAAAATCATTTGATACTTATTTAACAAATTTCATTATAGACTCTGATAATTTTCAAATTCAAAAAGCAAGTTGGGAATTAATTACAAACTTAATTGTTGAACCGACTTTATTGGTGAAATTCTTCAATATTGAAGCCGACTCTACTGGGAAGATTAATGAGGAGAACTTGAACAGGTTAACGTTATTAATCAAACTCTTGAATTCTGATGATGATTCATTCCAAATAGTCATCGCTGGATTACTCGCAAATGCAACCTCGGAATTTGCGCCTATACCTCAGATTCTATTAAACAATAATAATATCAGAAATGAATTAATTGGCATTATCATGGAAATATTTCTCAATCAAACAGATAATAACGATCTCGTTATTAGATGCAGTTACTTATTAATGAACTTGGTATATTCTGCAGCTGATTTGGGAACAAACACTTTACAATTGTTATCACAAAATGAAGAACTCAAACTTGCCATAGCTAATGTCATACGTCAAAATAAGACCAGAGATATTTTGGAAGTTTTAATTGAAGTGATTAAGATGCTTAAATGATGGAATTTTTATCAGTATATCATTATATATTTTAAAAATTGATGAGTCTTTGTGCTAATGTATCATGTGAATGTTCAGCAGCAGTGACAGATTTCTTAACTTTGTTTGAAGATTTATCATTGTCTAATTTCACTCTAATGGCTTTATGCAAGTTCGAGAGATAATCAGGATAACTAGAACCACTGGATGAAACCACTGCTCCTTGAAAACCATCTTCAACCAACGCTTCTTTGAATTCATGAATAGTACCATCAATTCCGGGTCTAACAATTCGGATACCAGCCAGTTCCACCGATGGAATCCCAACAACGGTGTTTTGGAAATAACTAACCAAGTTTCTAGCTTGTTCGGAAATATGAGTTGGTAATTCCGGTAATTCATCGATTAATGGCAGAATATCTGATGCAGATTCAATATGTTCGCCGAATAAATCTTTAAGAAGCATTATATTGGCTTCAGGATCAACCCAAACAAATATCTTCAAACCATCACATAATATATAAACTCCATGATCCATTTGTTTAAGTGATAAATCTTTGAATTTTGGTAATTCGATGAATCCATGAACTTCCTCAAACATAGCTTCATGGTCTTCCAATGAATGAAGTTCAACCAATGCAGGATATAATCGATAAACTAGTCTTTCAATTGGCATTCTGAGCATTTGGAAAATGTCTGCTAACCTTGCATCTGCAGAAATTCCAGTAGAATTGCGAAGAGCTTTTGATTTGATGAATGCTAATATATACAAAGGCAAATGCTTAAGTGAATCTGGGAAAAGCAATTGATTTTGCAGAGAATGCTGATGATGATGACTGAGTTCACTCATTGCCCTATATTGGGTAAATATTTCAACTAGTTTCTCGTTAACAGAATCACGAAGGTCATTCAATGGTTGCTTTCCAACGAAGCTAAGAGTATCCCGAACAATAGTTGTCATTATAGCATTTTCATCAGTGAAATTGAATACATCTTCAAGTCTTTCACTAACAGCTAATACCAAGTTGATAACTCTAACTTTTCTTAATCCTTGAGTATCGGTATACAACATTGCAGCTTGGAAGTGACAATCATACTTTGTACTTAAATTTCCATCATATTGCAATAAAACTGTGAACGTCTGATCCTCATCAAGAATTGGAATTATTGGATCAATATTAGAGCCAGCGACTGCTTTATCAGAAGATGAAGTTCCATAGTATTGATCAACCTGCAATCCATTGGAACAACGTAATTTGAATTGACCTTGATAACCACAAGCTTTTTGAATTGAATTTACAAAAGTAGCAGTGAACGCTCTTCCATCTCTTTCAAAATCAAAATTTGACCATCTGCTAATATTACCACCTGAGATAGAAGACAACCATCCTATATTAGAAAGATCCACTGAGGTAGGAGAAACAACGTGAACATCTAAACCCACACTTTTTTCAACAAAGTCTTTAGCCAATAATTGATAATATTCATTGTTAGGAAGGAAAATACTTTTTTCTATTTCTGGTGTAGGCTGACGACCAATTGCCTTATTATCTTTGTATTTTAATCCACCTGGACCCCAGGAAGGTAAAACAGATAAAACAGATGTAATCTTACCACCACCAACACTTTCTAAGCACATCATGGCTGTACGAAGAGCTGCACCAAAACATGGTTCTGAATCTGCAATTCTATCAGATGAGCACAATGATTCTAAATGATTAAGAACATCTTCAATCACATGTCTACTTTCTTCTGGATCAGCAAAAAGTCCACGATTAAATGGAACAAATGGATCATCAAGGTCTGATGACACCACAACTTGAGTAGCTTCAAGGGATGCATCCAAATTAAAGAAGCAAATCTTTTTATCAAATGCTAAAATCGAAATCTTGGGCAGAGTTTCTAAGTTTTGAGATGAATTGTACAACGATGCTCTAATGGCATCTGCCAATAACATTGGAAGGTTTTGCTTACGACTCTGTTCACTGATATCAATCAAGAAAACATGATGCAATGGGTTAGGATCATTTGGAGAGCCTGCGAAGTTATATTCCTTGGGAACAATCAAATCGTAAACTCCTTTTTGAAGTTCTGGGCGTACGTTCTTATCAATTCTTTGACCTTGACCATCCAACATTGCACAGTAGTCTGCTGGAACAACGTTGTTCGGAAATTGACAAATATTGCAAACAAAGCGACCTAAATTGGTGAATTGCATGGATGGATTAATGTAAGCTCTGCATCTACGACATCTGATAGGGCCATTATCTAATGGGTCATCGCTAGGATGGTCAAGACGACGCATATCCACTACAGGAACAGGTTCTTCTGTTGGAAGTAGTGGTGCGAATGGTCTAACAGTGACAGAAACTGGTAATTTGGTAGCTTGACGCAATTGCTCTGATTCGGGGACATAATACATGGAGGAACGAATGAACTTCGAGGAAGCGGTTCCTTGGTCAATGGCATGAAATTGGGTGGATGCATCTGGAGGCATGACATTATGAAATGTCATGAACGATTTATATTCACCCTCGACAGGGGTAATGTACTCATGATTGGAGTAGTGACGGTATTCTGGAAGCGAAAGCTCCGAGGTGGCCGATTGGGGCTCATTGGCACCTATTTGGGCAGAAGGAAATCCCGTTGGGTGACCCATTGCTGGACTTGGTTGACCAAACTGTTGACCTGGTTGACCAAATTGCTGACCTGGTTGACCAAATTGCTGCGTTGCTCCACCATATGGTGGAAGAGGCAGACCGGGGTATTGTTGTTGAGGTATTTGGGGGGATGCCAATTGACCGTAAGGACCAATTGGTTGCGCTGGGGTTCCATTGGATACGGTTCCTGGTGGAGGAAATGCCATGGCAAACTGTTGGGCGTGGTCGTGGCCAAAGCCACCGTGGCCTGGGTTGGGTGTAGCCATTCCACTGGCAGCAGGAGAATTGAATTCGGTATGGAAAGCTCTGGCAGCCCTCTTCTTTTTGGTTCTGGCTGGACTGTCAAGCGAAAGCCCTTGGATTCCCAGATTGAGATCATCTCGACTGCCGTGGGCAGACACGGATCCATACATTCCCACAGGAGGTGGGGGTTGGAAAGACATCGGAACTTGAGACTTCACGGGTCTGTTTTAGTTGGTGGGGTTAACCGATGATAAACACTTAAACACTACCTTTTTCATTACCAGATCAACCACACCACACCGAGGTGAATTTTGAGCTTGTCGTGTACTTACCAATCTCATGCGTGAACAAGGAACAAACCCCCTCCAAGAAAAACCGTTACTCTGGGCATCGCTATCTATTATATATACCCTTAACCCGCCATGGAAATATGAAGCATCTTCTTGCTATGGGAGAACAGCTGCTCCTGTTTCTACAGGATAACGAAATCCCCATCAACTGTCTGGTGTATTCGTTGGCATCAGGCTGGATGTCCATGGACCTCTTTAATGGATCTGGTACCATGGACATTGACACTCGATACTTACCAGCTTACTTTGTCACAAACTGTCTGATATCCAACCTCATCGATTTGGTGGTTGAAAGGCCCATCAATCAAACGAATCTCTCCTTTTCCCCATACAACGAACGGGATAACGGAGACATGTTCGTGGCACTTCTATTTATCATTTGTGCCTCCTGTGTTTCATGTTGGATGCTTATCTTTTTGCTTTACCTTAGTCCAGGTCATAAGAGGAAACCTTTGCTGGCCCAGGCCGCCACCATCATGTATGCTGTTGTCACCACATACCTGTTAAGCACCATCACCGATGGTTCCAGAGACGAATACTACTTGGATACGTTGGACATTGTGCGATTGCACCGAATGCTATACATCAATAATGTTTTCCGAGCCATAGCTGTCATATCACAGATCCTCACCCATTTAGCTTGGCTCCAGATTGCCGTGACTGTATCTCGCGACAAGCTCCGCTGGCCAACCATGATCGTTGGTGGTATCCTCATTGCAGCGTACTTCGTCGTTTGCACTTTCTACGAAATCAAGTTCAATGATACAACCTCCATTTTCAATTCCACAATTCTGGCAGATTTGCAATCATGGCGTGCTGCTCGTGTTCTGATCAAACTTTTAACCATTTTTGGATTAGCTGGTGCTTTACTTTACTTCACAACCTGTATCAAAAACCCACGGAAAGTCAGCTATACGCGTAGATTGATACCTTTGGCACTCTTCAATTGGTTTTTGTTGGTATCCTGCATTGTCATCAATATCTTATCGTTGACCGCATTCAAACTGAATTGGCTAGTCAAAACATGGCTCGAATTAATCCCGTTTTTGATTGAAATCATCCTCATTACTACAATTTGGGAATGGATTTTCAATATTTGGGTATTGGAGAAACGTCATGAACTAGTCGGTGTATTGGGAAGAAGAATTAGTATGGATGACGTGGTGAGTGTCCATCTGGGCTCACGTAACGAAAAATCAAAGAAGAAAGGATTCTTTGATTTATTCACCCGTTCCTCAATTCCAATTTCGAAGTATGACTTAACATCAGACTCTTCTCAATCCAAAGAATCACCTGAAGATTCAAATAGTTCAGAATTACGAGTACATCAAAGCAAAACACTTTCGATGGAAACTTCAAATGATAGAATGGTTAGCCTTGAAAACCAATATGGAGAACATCCACCTCAATTAATAGTTTATGAAGACAACGAGAGTCTGCAATCAGACCATACAGACAATCCCCCACCAACAAATCCCAGCTTGGAAAACAACAATTCGCGATGGAACAATTCACATTCAAATGATTCACATTCAAACATCCCAAATGTTTCAAACACTCACATTTTCACTATAGACACGGATCTTGATGATCATCCCCCACCATCACCCAGCGCTGGCAGCTTTGATGAGGTGATAGTGGACAACTACGATATTTGGGGAGATGACGATGAGCTTACTAACGAGCAACAACCCCCGCCATTCGAGCCTCATCCCGGATTCTCCTCTGGAGATTATTGGCCCTCTGGCAAGCAGTAATTAGTACAAAATAAATCTCACCTGAACCACTTTTTGTAGTATACTAATGTAGTAGACCTGTGTAGTAGACCTGTAGTTGGATCCTTATCATAGTCCTGCACATTGTGGAACTTTCTAGAACAACCTAGAACTGTGACCTAATTGCCTAATTTGCTTAATATATAACTACCTGTTTTCGTCGACTTTTCCAAAGTCAAGCATGTTAAGAAAATTACAAACTCGCTCAATTGTAAACACCATTGAATCAAGAGCACCATGGAGTGCTTCAACTTTGAAATGTTCTAAGTTTCCTAAGCCTAATGTTGTTTCATTATCGCAACTTTCTTCAATCACCACCACACCAAAGAGAATTAATGCAGGTCATATTTCCTTTTCCAGGTCATTTCATAGTTCTTTTCCAAAGAAACTTCAAATGCTGATGAATAAAGGTGAAGATAATCGACCAGCTTTGGAGAAATTTGGTACCAATTTGACTGATATGGCTAAGGATGGCAAATTAGATCCTGTGATAGGTAGAGATGAAGAAATCAGAAGAACCATTCAAATTCTATCCAGAAGAACAAAGAATAATCCTGTATTAATTGGTAATGCTGGTACAGGAAAAACAGCTATTATGGAAGGATTAGCTCAACGAATATTAAGAGGAGAAGTTCCTGATTCTATGAAAGATAAGCAAATCATCACATTGGATTTAGCGGCAATCATCTCTGGGGCAAAGTTTAGGGGAGATTTTGAAGCAAACTTGAAACAAATATTGAAAGAAGTGGAAGAAAAGGAAGGTAAAGTGATCTTATTCATTGATGAACTTCATATATTGATGGGTTTAGGAAAGGCAGAAGGTTCAATTGATGCATCCAACTTATTGAAACCTGCTCTTGCTAGAGGAAAATTATCTCTTTGTGGAGCTACCACCATCGAAGAATACCGTAAATATGTTGAAAAAGATGCTGCTTTAGCCAGAAGATTTTCTCCAGTTCAAGTCAATGAACCAACTGTTCAAGACACCATTTCAATTTTACGTGGACTTAAGGAGAAATATGAAGTCCATCATGGGGTTCGTATTGCAGATGGTGCATTGGTAACTGCTGCATTATACTCTAACCGTTATATTCGTGACCGTCATTTACCAGACAAAGCCATTGATTTGGTGGATGAAGCTTGTTCTACATTGAGATTACAACATGAATCTAAACCAGATGCCATTGCTCAATTGGATCGGCAAGTAATGACGATCGAAATTGAGTTGGAATCCTTAAGGAAGGAAGAAGATCAATTATCAATTGATCGAAGAATCAAATTAGAGAACGAACTTCAAGTTATCAAAGCAGAACTTCAAGAGTTTACTGAACAATGGGATGCTGAGAAGCAACTGCTTGAGAATATTAAGAATGCCAAATCTACTTTGGAACAAGCTAGATTTGATTTGGAACAATATCAAAGAGATGGTAATTATGGTAAAGCTTCGGAATTACAATATGCTACTATCCCAAAACTTGAAAAAGAATTGAAGGAGATGACTGAAAAGGAATCAGTGACTTCAAATCTCTTACATGATTCTGTTACTTCTGATGACATTGCTAATGTCATCTCCAAGATGACTAGTATTCCGGTGAGTAATCTTATGAAGAATGAAATTGAAAAGTTATTAGACATGGAATCAACTTTGAAATTGCAAGTTGTTGGTCAAGATGAAGCCATTCATGCTATTGCCGATGCAGTAAGATTACAAAGAGCAGGATTGACTAGCGAACATAGACCGATTGCTTCATTTATGTTCTTGGGTCCAACGGGAACTGGTAAGACAGAATTGACCAAATCTTTAGCTAAATTCTTGTTCAATGATACTTCAGCGGTGGTCAGATTTGATATGTCAGAGTTTCAAGAAAAACACAGTTTATCCAGATTAATAGGGTCTCCTCCAGGGTATGTTGGATATGATGAAAGCGGAGAATTAACTGAAGCCATTAGGAGAAAACCTTATTCGGTTGTATTATTTGATGAATTTGAAAAAGCTCATGCCGATATTTCAAAACTATTGTTACAAGTACTTGACGAAGGTTCATTAACTGATTCTCATGGTAAACATATTGATTTCAGAAACACCATTATAGTAATGACATCCAATATTGGTCAAGAAATTTTACTCGCAGATAAAGATGCTCATGATGATGGACATATTAATGACGGAACTAAGAAGGAAGTCAAAGAATTATTAAAACATCATTATCCCCCAGAATTTCTCAATCGTCTTGATGAGGTTTTGATATTTAACAGATTATCCAAGACTTCATTAAAGAGTATTTTGGATATAAGATTATCAGAAATTAGTCAAAGGCTTCTGGATAAAAGAATTACCTTATCCTTATCTGATGAATCTAAGAATTTGATTTGTGATATGGGTTACGATCCAATATATGGTGCTCGTCCTTTAAACAGAGTATTACAAAAGAAAATTTTGAATCCATTAGCCACATATTTGATTAAGGGACAAATCAAGGAAAATGAAGCAGTAACTGTTGAAGTTAAGAATGACGACATTCAGATTGTTCCCAATCATATTGAATCTGAATCTTAATAAAGTCTACAACCATGTAAATAAAATGAAAAATTGTGTATATAGAAAACAAATCAAACATTGACATAGTCAAATCTTTTCATGTAAATCAAACATGTAATTTCTATGAGACTTATAAGACTCTACCAACCACTGCACCATCAGCAATATGCTTCTCATTATCGTTCACTTTTCTTAAAGACTTTCCTCCAGTGATCTGCCCTAAAAGTGCTCCAATGTCTGGAGCTCCACCAGGTGCTGGTCCTCCAGATACTGCTGGTGGTGGGGGAGGTGGTGGTGGTGGACCATCAAATTGAGTTGGAGGTGGTGGAGGTGGAGGTGGTGGTACTCCAGAAGGAACTGCTGGCGCCATCATAGGCGGAGGTGGTGGTGGTGGTGGTGGTGGTGGTGGTGGAATACCACTTGGAACTTCCGGTGCTTCCATCGCTGGTGGAGGAGGTGGTGGTGGTGGAGGAATACCACTTGGGATCTCTGGTGCTTCCATCACAGGTGGAGGAGGAGGTGGTGGTGGAATTGTGCTTGGAATTTCAGGTTCTTCCAGTGAAGATGGTGGAAGTGGTGGATAATTTCCATTTGTAGAACCCTCATCATGAGTTTCTTGATCATTTGACGAGACTGGTGGAATCTCAAATGTTGAGTCCTTAGCATCAGGTGGTGGGGTTTGTGCTGACTTGAAAGAGTCGGCATCCGTTGAATCCTCTCTTACATCTGGTGCCGAGACTGGAGCTGCTGCAAGTTTTGGAGATTCAGAAATAGATTCAGGTTGTGTAGAGCTTCTTGAAGGTGGTTGAGGCATTCCTCCGAATAAAAGACTAGCCAAATGAGCAGCTCCAGCTCTGTTAGGTTCATCTTCGTCACTGGAATTATTCTCATCAGCATCACTCCATTCGTTATCGTCAGCTAATCCTCTTTGTGATGCTCTTTGTGCTGCAGCCTTCTTAGCATCAATTCCAGAGTCTTTGGTTGTAGATTTGAAAAAAGGGTTTGTATTCGTGCGTGGAACGCTTGAAGTAGAAGTTGAAGGTTGACCCATCTTTGCGAATGGGTTACTATCATGAGGCTTGGTTTCAACTGGAGTAGAAACTTGCTCTTCGTTCTTTTGCTCAACTGCATTTTCAATTACTGGGGTAGATTCTGTATTTTGAGTAGCAACTTGATTGGAACTTGACTCAACCTTCTTTACAGTGTTAGGACCATACGTAGGAACAGAACTACTTGGTTCCTCTTCACCATCAGAGTCTTGATTCTCTCTTTGCTTCAAGTCTTCCATCTCCTTCTTAAGTCTAGCCAATCTTTCTTCTTTTTGTTGCTGCTTCTTAAGTTTACGCTCCCGTTCACGGGCCTCCATTTCTTTCTTTTGCTTCATTAATGCTGCATATTCATCATCATCATCCTCAGATGAAGAATCTTCGGTTTTGCTTGGAGGAGCTTGAACTGGTCCATTTGAGTTCACAGTGGTTGGGGTGTTGATAGGGGAAGATTGAGCAATCTCCGGTTCCTTGACTGTAGATTCTTTCACTGCTGGTACTGATTGAACTGGTGCAGTTGGAGTTGTTGGAACAGCTGGAGAACTCTTTTCTGCATTCGAGTTTGCTTTGTTATTAACAACCTCCACGCTAGAGGAGCTCTTAGTTCTAGAGATTCCCAATTTTGCCAATCTCTCGTTCATTCTCTTTTGAGCTTGAGCTTTAATATAAGCAGTTCTTTCCTCGGGAGTATTGTACTTTTCAGCTGGAGAGTCGATTGTTGTTTGCTTTTGATTAGTAGTTTGGGTGGTGGAAACACTAGTTTGCGATGGTGCAGATGAGGTTGTTGGTCTTGGAGATTCAGTGGTGAATTTCCTTAAATCTTCAATAAATCTTCTCACTTCATCATTCACACCATTACCCTTCTCCCACTTTTCATCCCCCATGCTTTCTCTAGTTGTTGATTGAAGGTTGGTAACCACCCCATCTTCTAATTCTTTAATACTAGACTCAATGTCGTTAATGGCTTCAGATTGATTTTGTTGTTCTCTATCAGCCTTTTCGCTTTCTTGTTTCAATCTAAGATCTAAATCTGAATTTGAGCCTGAATCAGTATTTCTTCCTGTTAAAGCAGCCATTCTTTGCTTCAACTTTTGTTTAGATTCCCATTTTCTTCTATCTGTATCAGTAATTTGACCGTTTGGACCAGTTCCAACAATTTCTGAATCAGCATTATCTGGTTTCCAAGTTGGATTCTCTTTCAATAATTGTTTTTTGAACAATTCAACCTTATTTCTTGCGATTTCCTGATTCACATTATGAATGTTAGAAATCAATGAAGGAACCTTATCACGAGTGAGGTGGTTGAATCTATCGAGTAATTGCTTTCTTTCATCGAATGAGCCTCCTACACCACCTGCTTGGACAAGTTTTTGTTGAACGTCTTTAATTTTCTGCTTCAAAATCTGAATGTCTTCATTAAACTTAGCATCAGATCTCTTCTTATTGAGGACTAAATCTTGATCTTCAGCGTCCAGAGCGTCTATCAAAATCTTCTTCTGACGAATTAACTTCTTCAAATCATCAATCGTTAAGTTTGGATCAGATGAAGATAAAACTCTATTGTTGTCTGATGAACTTTCCTTAACTTCACTTCTTCTTCTATGACGAGAATTGGATTGGTATCCAAAATTTTCATCATCATTCTTAAATCTAGTTCCATCCGGTTTGGTTTGCTTGTTAACGGAAGGTTTGGAATTATTTGATCCTCCTTTGAGTGAGTTCTTCAAACTATCCATCGAATCCTGCAAGTATTTAGTGGATGGAGGAACAAGCTCTGGTGGTAATCTCAATGGTAAATCGAATCCGTTCAACCTTCTGTAAACAAGATGCATTGCAACAGAAAATTCATCTTTATTCAATTTACCACGATCATTAGTATCAGCTAATGTCCAAATTGATTCTAAGTCTGGTCTACTTAATCCAGATTTTCCAAAAATTCCTAAAGCGACATCACCATCGATGTATCCTCTTCTAGACTTGTCCCAAGCTGAAAAAATTCCATCATAAATCAGCTTTTCTTGCTTTGTAATAGCCCAAGTAACATTAGATTTCAAGGATCCACCCATTGCATTTTGCAAGTTGTTAGTTGGAAGCTGAGCATTAGGTAAGAAATGCTGCTGCATTGCGTTCAAGCCTGGAATTCCACCAGTGGGTGTATGGACAAACCCCCACTCACCTGGTCTACCTGTTGGTTGAGATTGAAGCATCCCAGTTTGTTGAGGTTGAATGCTAGATTGCTGGAATCCAGTTTGTTGAGGTTGAAATCCAGTTTGCTGGGCAGTAAAGCTGGTTGTTGGGGGAAGCGAATTCTGGTTTTGGTATCCAGTTCCTTGAGATTGCAATGGTTGAGGTTGGTATCCAGTTCCTTGAGATTGCAATGGTTGAGGTTGGTATCCAGTCCCTTGAGATTGCAATGGTTGAGGTTGGTATCCAGTCCCTTGAGATTGCAATGGTTGAGGTTGGTATCCAGTCCCTTGAGATTGCAATGGTTGAGGTTGGTATCCAGTCCCTTGAGATTGCAATGGTTGAGGTTGGTATCCAGTCCCTTGAGATTGCAATGGTTGAGGTTGGTACCCAGTTCCTTGAGCTTGTAATGGGCCGGTCTTTTGGGCTGGAATCAATCCTGCAGTTTGTTGTGGCTGTAATGGAATCAAGGTTCCGCCACCGGTTCTCTGCATCAGCAAAGGCAAATTGGAACCAGTACGTTGACTAGCCAATGGTTGATTCTCAAATCCTGTAGGTTGGGCTTGGAATGAGGTTGTTGGAGGAGCAAAGTAGCCTGTACCTTGAGGCTTTAACCAATCGTCCTGAGTGTTTCTAGGGGCGAATGGAGTGTTTGCCAATATCTTGGAAGGATCCTCTGGTACTGAAAAGTTGATGGCATCCACGAAACTTTTGACCTCGTTTTGCCACCTTTCTGGAAGGTTGGAAGGAAGTGCTTCACCTGCTTTACCTATGCTACACAAATGTAAGCTCAAGGCGAACTCAGGGAATAACAACGATCCAGACTTATTGGTATCGGACAATGACCAAATTTCAGCAAGTGTGACCGGAGGTAATCCTGACCTCAACAAGATCATTGAAGCAGAATCTCCACTAATGGTTTGCTCTCCTTTAGGAACTGCGGTTCTGAATAAGTGTTCATACTTCTTCTGATCATCAGCCGAGATAAATGACAATCTAATGGGAGGGATCTTAAGTTCACTGTTCTCAACCACCGTTGGCACCGAGCCTGGTTGTCCAAACCCGGTGGGCTGAGTTTGGATGTAACCGGTTTGTTGCGGTTGCAATTGAGGGGCCTGGCCAAATCCTGACGACTGTGGGGGTTGATACATTTGGCTGGGGAAGAATCCGGTTTGTTGAGGTCCCTGGTAGAATCCAGTAGCTTGACCTTGAAGTTGAGGTTGCTGGAATCCGCCTTGCTGGGCCTGCTGTCCAAATTGTTGCTGCTGTTGCTGCTGCATCGGATAGCCAGCACCAAACCCCGTTTGCTGGGGATTGAATCCCTGGGGCTGCTGCTGCTGTTGATACGGGTTGTACATTGGCCTTGAATGGATATTTGAGAAGTGAACTTGTCTGGTAAAGGAGGCTCGGTGGTGGACGGAACCTGCAACTTTGCCAGGGTAACCTGTAAATTCCTAACCTGCCGTGACCATTTGCAGCCGATCGATTAACACCAAATCGCGACGTAGATCCCACTGGCAACCACCGTCCATGTGACAATCAATAAGCTCACACAGATCTTGTCTTTGCTGAGGCCAAACGTTTCATGGCGGTATTGGAATGGCCAAGTGAAAATTGATCTCATATGTGAAGCAAAGGTGGAAATGGTAACTTAAGTTTAGGGGAACTGTGGTTTTGTGGGATATTCTCGAAATTTTAGCCTCTTCAAGGATGCCGTGGTCAAGCATGTTAAAGCAGAAGCATTCGAGTAAGACTTGCGCTACACTGTCCACATGAATTGAAATTGAATTTTATCTGAATTGGATGTTCCTTTCTGGTGTGATTCATGTTCATTTCTCTTGAGAAATCTCTTGAGAAATCTCTTGAGAAATGTAGTTGCCAAATACCTGAAAATTTCGTATACTCCGAAAATAATTAAATCAATTAGCCAAGTGAATGATGAAACTCAATCACCGAAGATAATTCATGATTTTTAGGATCAATACGTTGACTTCAGGTAATGTATTGATATTTATTAGGAAACTTTATTTAATGGAAGCTTTATTAATGGAAGCTTAATTCAATGGAGCTTTATTATCGTTGACTCAGTCATCATTATGGCATACACTCGTCCCAGAATGCAATTTCAAGACAAGTCACCTCGTTAAACATATCTACAAATTTGTCGAGACGTTCTGGGGTCAAAGCATAAGAATCAAATAAATCCTGTAATGCTTTGGAACCTTGTTGATACTCCTCCTTATACCAATCAGAACAATATACATCGAACCAAGAGGAGTATACTTCAGCTTGCTCCTGTGTAACATTCCCATTTGTGTTGGAATTTCCCTTTGAGTTTGAATTGTGACGAAGATTAACTCCCCATTCACCTGCTTCAAAATACCCAAAAAGACATGGAGCAAGAGCAATTTTGATTCCAAAATAATCTTCCTTGCGCCCTGCTTGAAGAATATAATCACAATATCTCTTGCACGCATTTCCTGGATTTAATTCAATGTCGATATCGATGTCTCTTTCATAATCAATATTGTACTTTTTGCATAGCTTTTCCCGATGGTTTTCAATTTCTTGAACAATATTTCCAATAACCAAAGCTTCAGAATGTGTTTGTTTATAATTTGGTGCCACTGAAGCAGCGATACCATGAACTTGAGCATAATTGATGAGATAATAGTAATCTTGTTTCAAGAAATATAAGAACTTCTCAAAGGGTAATTTATTCTCCGCTAATAGTTCAACGAAGGGATGATTAATGTATCTTTTCCAATTTTTCTCCACTCTTGGATGGGTTTTAAGGAATTCAAGTGCATTTGCTCCTTTGGGGAATGCAGTTTTAGATATATCTAAACTGATGATGCTATCTAATTGATCTTCAGGTTTTACCATATGATTCAAAGGTCCATTCCCAAATCCAAGTTTCGTTTTCATACCAATCATTGCTTTGTGAATGTAACCAATCGATAAGGGCACTGCTTGGTCAAGTGATTTTCCTTTTGCTATATTCGAAGCGATGGCTGACGACAATGTACATCCAGTACCATGTGAATCCTCAGTATCGATATAAGCAGATTCAAAAACGGTGACTTCATCTGTTTCTGACTTGTATAATATATCAAGGATCAAGGTATTCGCTCCCAATGTATTTGTTGGTGAATCTGAGATTTTATCCCACGGAAAATGGCCTCCTTTTACTAGGATATTTGCACATCCTAAACTTTGTTGAATGGCCTTGACAAACGAAATTAATTGATGTCTTGTTTTGATCTCTATTGGATATTCAGTACCGTTTACCGATTGATACAAGGCATTTGCTTCTTTAAAGTTGGGGGTGACTAGGAACGCATTACCAACCAATGTATTGATACACGATTGTAATGCCTCATCATCTAAAAGGGTTGATCCACTAGTACTTATCATAACAGGATCAACAACTAACTTAATTGAGTATTTCTGGAAATCTTCAAAGTACTTAGATAATGCATTAATTGCTTCTAATGTTAACATTCCAGTTTTAATTGCCTTCAATGGAATATCTTGTGGTGAATAACCATAAAGGAAATCCTTGAAATTCATTTCCAAGATAGATTGTATCATAGATTCATCAGTCTTCTTGAATGTCTTTACTCCTTGGGTGTTTTGAGCTGTCAATGCAGTGATACATGTAAGTCCATACACATTATGAGCTGAGAAAGTCTTTATATCGGCTTCAATTCCCGCCCCTCCTGAACTGTCAGAACCAGCAATCGTCAACACTGCAGGTAAGCTAACACTTTCTACTTTGCATGGACTAAGTTTAATCACTGTTTCTTTGGACATTGGTGTATAACAACTGCAACATCCTCATATCAATAATTTGCACCAGAGCTATGGCATTTACCTATATTCGCATTTATTTATGCGCTTACGACTCAAAACAGGGTGTAATTGATAACACCGTTAATCTATCCTCCAACATCAAATTGGCTCAAAACCTTGACTCAACAAAATCCTAATACCACTTCCAATCTATATCTCGGTAATTGAATTGAATTGAATTGAATTAAACTGGATCTTTGATCCATACTGGAAAAAACTAAGGTTATAAATTTGGAATATGAAAATATACAATGTTCATCTATTTACTAAATCAACAATTTAGATTTATATTTCAATGCTTAGCTTCTTGGGTGAACTTATTTCTTTGTCCTAGTTTATTATAATAAGCAATCAATTCTTGTTCACTCTTCAAGGTCTCCTCTCTAAATCCAACTCTTATATTAGGGATGTTGGACTTTTCAATATTATTACCTACAATACCTCCCAACATGAAATCTTTTCCCAACCAATGTTTCTTGATTGAGGCTTCCCATCCAGATTGTCTAACAGAATTCGATGCCAATTCACACATATCAACTCCTGATAACTTATAAATTTGGGCAGCGACAGAGTACTCTTCAATCAAAGGTTCTTTGGTGTATGAGAATTGTAAAGGATCATCAGTGGATAACGATACATTCAACCCCTTTTGGAAGAAGTTGTAGAAAGGATTTTTATCATAAGTTAAGAACAACGCATTATTGGAAAGTGGTGACATAGCAAGTCCGATTTGGTCCAAGTAGTACAAGTACTGAATGAATGGGATTTTTCTTAACAAAATACCATGGGAAATAGATTGAGATGTCATGAAAGCACTAATCAAATGTTCGGGATCTCCAGCTTCTCCACAATGTGGTCTAAGTAATAAAGTGTTGAATCCTCTCTTCAATCTCAAGTTATTCAAGGTTGTTAAGTTAGTGTACAAGTAAAACAACCAGTAAGAGTATGGAGGATTGACTGGGAAGTCCCAACCATGAGAAGGAGGGTACTTTCTCGATTGAAGATGTTTTTCACTCTTCGATTCATCATCAACTGAATCAAAACCAATCACCCTTTGCAAGAAAATATGCAATTTAGGATGTGACTTTGGATCAATAGAAACTTCAAATAAAGGTTGGAAAAGATTCACCATGATATCTTGGAAGTTTTCCACATTCTTATTCTTCTTATACAAATCGTACAATCTTGGAACTTGAATCAACCATCTAACATTGTGACTGAACAACTTGTTGTCAACAATCCAGGCAGATAATTTATCCCATTCATCAATAGATCTACCATAAATGGAAATTCTCAACTCGGTCATTTGATATTTAGAACTTTCAAGATCCTCAAACACCTGCTTGGTCAATTCAGCCAAGTATCTACCTTTAATGAAATTGTCAGTCTTTAAGAAAATCTCTCTCAATCTGGATTCACCAATAGGATTATACTTCAAGTTGAACTTATCGAATCTGTGGAAAGTATCGGTATGAGCATGCATGTCTAAAGTATCGATAGATAAATCATAAGCAGTCAAATTTAACGATTCAAATACTTGTGCCAAAGTCAACACTTTACCATCTCTGAAAATCACTTCCTCATCGGGACAAGTTCTTAACTTATACTTGATGAATCTCAATAAATGCTTTTGATTCATACAAGCAGAATGGTGAATATGGGTATCGACTTTACGAACATTGTAAAAATCTCTATGAGGGTTTCTCTTTGATTGTTTGTTTTCTTCAAACTCATTCAATAAGTAGTACATGTTCCATTTGGCCTCCAAATATTGCAATCTCTTGAAAGCAAATGATTTTGAAGGTCCATCAGAAGACATTTTGGTGATAGCATTGAGGTCAGAATAATAATCATGTAAAGTTGGCACTTCAACAAGTTTCTTACCTGATTTATCATATACCTGGAAAACACTCTCTTCATCAAGTTTGAAATGGTAATCTTCAGTCTTGTCTGGAATCTCACACTTTGAAAAATCGAATTCCTCTTCCTTTTCATCATGAGTGCTAGGAAGCTGGTTGAATCTATTCTTGGATTTGTAAGTTGGTTTAGGTGGTGGTGGATAAATTACCCAGTTGTCCTTGTTCTTAGGATTGTCCAATTCTTGAGCTTGCAAAGATCTAGCCAAGTACTTGTGTCTGATATCAATACATGTCTTGACATTTTGATACAACTCAATTAATTCATCCGAAGGATACTCTTCGGGCAAGGCGTTGGCATTGGCGGTGCTGTTTTGAGTGTGGTTGTTATTATGAGCAGCAGTGGAAGGATTTGGATGGTAATGCAACCCAGGAAGAAGCTTGTGATTGGGCAAATCAATGATTGAAGAACGTCTACGAATAGAAGCACTGCCTCCAGCGCTTCGAGGAGAATCATTCGAAGGTTGTAACGCTTCAAACGTCTTGACCTTCAAGTCATGATCTTTCATGAACTTATCCTCGGTGGTAGAATAGTGGGTGGAGTTATAAGAGGTGGATAATAAGTCGTCATCGCTTTCTTGGTTAAAGTTGTGAGATTCATGCAAATCACTCTCATTATCGGTGGTGTCATCGATCACGGAATGATGATGCTTTCCATCATGAAACTCCATACTGAAAGGCGCCATGTTGGATCTCGAAATAAATCTTCTTTGATGAAAATGGGGTTTGTAGTTGGTGTTGGAGTTGGAGGAGGAGGCTCCGAATTTGACCAGTGAAGTCGTGCCCTTCCTATCTGTCAAAGTGATGGGGGAGGGGGAGCAAGAGAGGGGATGGGCCACGTGAAGCGCCGTATGTAGCCCAATCTCCGGGGTCTCATGGTACATGGCAGGGTTACTCATGCCAATTCATCCATTGAATGGTGAAGATATAAGATCCAAGTGGTATTTGATACGTTTAAAATCATATCATTTCATATCGTATGAACTTTGGTAGTGCATATATCCAAACTCCATTCTACAATCATCGTATGACTACGGATCAATTTAACATGTTTAACATTATTGCTGTCTCAGGTGATGAAAATACCCGAACCCCTGCTGAATAGACTAGAAAAACTACTCTTTCAGACTAGAAAATTACTCCTTTAACAGGCCAAGAAAATCACTTCAACCAAATCTACAAGATCTGGTTGAAGGAACAGATCTGACTGAAGGAACAGATCTGGTTGAAGGAACAGATCTGATCAAGAATTTCCTTAGAACATCACTTTATCCATTCTTGGCTCAACGTTTCACTGGTATATTTTTCAATTGTCTCACTACTCAAATCCTGTAATATGTAACGTTGTACTATTGAGAATTTGCGGTATGGGTTTACTGTTTGTCGGCTTCACCTTCCCCGAGATTATTCAACCGTTTATTAATATTAACAACCGTAGTTTATTAGCAATTGTGGGGTTCTCAACATTATTGGATTTTGGCCTTTTGGTTTGGGCCTTTCGGCCTTTTGGTTTGGGCCTTTTGCCTTTTGATATTTACGAATATCTCATGAACAAACGGTGGTATTAAGTGATATAGATATTTAAAATTTAACGAACTAAAGCATATTTTACAATTAGATAAGAACCATAGCGGCTAAGGCAGAAGCTCCCATCAAGGTGTTCATCACCGATGGACCATACTTACCAGCGGCTCCGGAGCTTGGTGAAACAGATGCAATAGGTGAAGGGGAAGGAGAAGTAGAAGAATGAGAGGAAGTGGAAGTGGTATTGGTAATGATTGGAATGGTAGAGTTGTGAACTGGAGCAATTGGAGCAGATTCAACAGCTGGGGCTGGGGCTGGGGCTTCTTCTCTTTCATAAATTCCGTAGGCCTCGGCAAGTTCATCACCAATCAACTCTCTGGAAAAGAGTTGACCGCTGGTGAGCAAATTGCCAATGTTACCAATCACAGTTGGCAAAAGATTGGAGTCACCCAATGCACGGGTAATGGTGTGGCCCAATAATCCGGATGCCAACACTGAATTAACAATTGGTGCCAATTCAGAGAAGTTGATACTGGAAGTACCAGATCCCAAGTTTCTAACTTGCTCCTCGAGGATCTCCACAATAGCGTCCTCAAATTGCTTGTTACCAATCAAGGTTGTCACGGTATCCTCAATCAAACCAGATCTTTCCACTGAGGAAAGGATGGTGGTCAATAAGTCTGACACATTGTCTCTCTTCAGGAGGAAATGTTCCAAGTCTCTCTTCATTTCTTCGATAGTTAAATCGTTTAAATCATCTCTCTTGGAGAAGATAGCACCGAAAACGGTTCTAAGAATGGCACCGAAATCAATAGCACCAGAAGCAAGAAGTTTTTTGGTGGTGTCTAATAAGAATGGAAAAAGATCTGGGTCTTCTAAAGTACTAGAAACCAAACCGTATGCCAAACCAGATTGGTCCAATGCCACGAAAAGATCGGTGGTGTTGATCTTACTGGCAATACTTAAACCATCAGTTAACAATTGGCCAGCAAGGTGTCTGGTGGCATTGTTGGTGACAATAAAAGTTGCAGTGGTTGGAAGAAGTTTGGAATTCTTCAAGCTCACAAGCAAGTTGTCCAAGAACTTAATACGATCATTGGTAGTCAAAAAACTGTTGGTAGTACCAGCAATACCTTCAAAGTCAATATTGTTAATAAGATTGGGGATTTGTTGAACCAAGCCATTGATGATGGTATCGATAAGTCCTCTCTTGGCCAATTCGGATTGGAGATCTAAATCGGAGGGAGTGGCTGCAGCTGATACTATGCTGCTAGCAGACAAGACAGAAACGGCTAATGTGGAAACTTTCATCGTAAAACGAGGGACTATTGGTTAGAAATGGGAAGGGAAGATTGGTTCCGAGGAATTGGAGGCTTTTTATATCCAGCAGTGCATCGATATCGTCGTATTGTGAATGTTGGCAATTGCTTCATTTGGTATCTGGGCCAATTACCGGATCACTTGCATCCAGTTAATAACTGGATTGGGTATAGATCCGGCCTTTGCCAATGCGAAAAACTTATATTTCCTAATGGGGAAATGCAACTGCTTCCTATTTGGGCGGAAGAATACCCGGAAAAAACTTATATCAATAGCACACAATAGGCTAAAACTTCTCACGTGTCTCGTAATCGATGAAGTATTTGGACCCTGGTCTACTAAACTTCGGTGTATTCCCCTTTTATGCAACTATAACCAATGGTAATCTGAAACGAAGCTCGGTGCCTGAATTATTGGTCTTGTAAGGATTCAAAGTTTCAAATTTTAAAATTTCTTCTGGTTGAGATTCTTCCTCCTCAAGTAATGGTTGATTTCCATTTGATGCCTCATCCTCATGATTAACTTCATCAATTTCCTCTTCATGATGTGGCTCAGTTATAGTTGACCCCGCAAACTCCATTAAGTTAAACTTGAACACCAAGAAATATTTGAGACTCATAAGGCTAGTGGCTTGGAATTGTTGTGTTAAATGTCTAGGTACGTGTATGTACCCATTGATAATTGAAGGTGAATGTTGTTGATATTGATAATTCATAATTGAAGATGCCAATGTGTTGTACTTTACTCGTGGGGTACAACAGTAAGTATTGATAATATCTTGTTTCGAATTATTTGATTCGGTATGGAAGATTTCATGTGCTTCCAAATAGGTGAAGAATCCTGTGATTTTAGTGGACCTAGAATGGTCAATAGGATTAAGGTTAACAATAAAGGAAATATCGTCTCCTAAATGGTAGTAAGGGCGAGAAATACTAATATGACATAATTGTTCATTGTTAACTCTTAATTGATATTGTGTCTTTAAATGAGATGGTAATTGGGGTATTAACCCTGGTTGAGTCTCTTCGGTACCATCGGTATTATTCACACTCTTTCTTCTCTCATGTGATGATATTTTAGGCATACTGTAAAGGTCTGAATCGATAAGAACTGATAAATCATCAAGGAATGATTGTTTGGTAGCTTCGTGTTGTTGTTGATTTGATGGTTTGATATCGGTATCTTCTTCCTGTTGTTGCCACGCCTTGTCCACGATACAACGATGTAAATAGTCTCTCTGTAACCACCGTTCATGAGTACCTATTCTTTCACCCTTCATATTGTATGGAAAGTACACACTTTGAGGAGTAGGTACGTTATCGTTTTCAGGATCTGATTGCAGGAATCCTAAAACCAATGAGTACCGGATACTAATCCATCCTTGGTCTCCGACAATACCTGTCAGTCGTGAGTTGTAGGAAGGAGGAAGATCACCTTGTGACAGGAACTTTATGGTGTAGGTTTTAGAAGATTGAGGTGGGATGGCCACGTTTGAAAAGATCAATTTTTGAGATGTGGTATAGAAAGGGACAATGGTATCGGTTACTTCATTCATGGTTAACTTTGTGTCTTCGTTCTCGGGTTGGACGTAAGGATTGAAGTTTTTGGGAGGACGATGGGAATTGAACGTGAATAACAAATCATGTAGTAAATACTTTTTGCTCAAGGTTATGAAATGTTGATCTTTATCAATGGAAAGATCGTTGATTCCTCCCAATTTGTCTCCTAACATCATGGGACGTTTCTTATTATCGGTCATAAATGGGGTATGATTCACTTGAAATTGTCTATCATCACTATGGTCTTCACTTTGATCTTCCGTTTCTTGGTCTTGGTCTTGGTCTTGGTACTGGTTCAAGTATTCGGTATTGTCCCACCATTGAGGACTCTTGTAACCCATTTCAATGGTATTAGCACCATTTCCAACGGTTATGTTATAGTTTTGAACCACGTATCCAATCAATTGAACGTATCCTAAAAAAAGTTGCACTTCTTTGGTGTCATTTCCTGACAATGGAGCCTTTTCTGATTCCTTACTTCCAAACATTGACCCGAACCATCCAGGCGAATTCTTTGTTTCGGTGATCTCTTCACTGGGGTTCACTATTACTGGTTCATTCAGCACGTTGTGAAAACCAATTACACATTCGGTTTGACGTTTTTTATCGGGGTTTTCCGGTAAGTAACTAAGCGACACGTGAAGATGCTGACTGATTTGTTTGGTATAGTGGGGATTGGTCATTTTCATGGAATATTCACTTGGTGTTGTAGGGCTAGGTGTCAAGTTGAGATATATAGCCATTGGGGACACGTGATGTGATAAACCTCCAAAATTTTACATGTATACTACAATTACATTTTACCGGGTAAACTTGTATGTAATTAGTTAATTACGTTACTCACATGAAATTGGACTTACCACGAGCTTCATCCTAAATCCAGAAGCTGAAGCTGTTGTGACATTGTAGATTAATACAACCATTGTATCGGTAACAAAGATAACAATGTTAGAATGAAAAATCAAGCCATAAAATGTCTGGGAGGGCAAGCATCTTTACCCTGGGTGAAGATGGTGCTGTTTTTTAACACTGTATCTATTAGATTATTCGACCTTTTGTTGAGGTAAATGAGAATTGTTTATTGGAGCCTGGATTCCTTCTTGTTGAATATGTGCCACTTGTTCTTCCAGGGCAATGGGCTGCGAAACACCACCAGTCACACCATTGATTTGATGGAAATCTAAAATCTCACTGTACATCATCACTCTCCATGTATCCACAGGTAAGTCTGCATCATTGAAACTCCAATCGAATTTGGTTTCACAAAGTGGTTCATCGGTAGGATCATGGAATGGTTCCATGTAAGGATGTTCCAAAGCTTCTATGGCAGTGATTCTCTTTTTGGGGTCAAAAATTAACATTTTCTCCAAAAGGTCAATGGCATCTGGTTCCACAGTAGCGTATTTAGCGAATCTGACATTGAAAGGAATTGGATCTCTTTGAGGTAAAGATTTTACGAATCTCAAGGTGTTTTCCGAAAGAATGGTACTAATCACATCATCTGGAGGTGAACCGAGCAATTCAGTAATGATGGAAAATTGATGGACATGATCTCTACCTGGGAATAAAGGCTTTCCTTCGATGATTTCCGCCAAGATACAACCCACAGACCATAAGTCCACTTCGGTATCATACTTTTGCCAGGTCAACATGATTTCTGGTGCTCTATAGTATCTTGTAGAGACATAACCGGTCATTTGAGGATCTCTTATTCTGGCCAAACCAAAGTCACAAATCTTCAAGTCACAATTTTCATTGATCAATATATTAGAAGGCTTCAAGTCACGATGAATGACTCCAGCAGAATGGATATACTTTAAACCTCTTAACATTTGATAAGTAAAATATTGGATAAATTGCTTCTCTAATGGACGAGAAGTTAACAAACGATGAAGGTCAGTACCTTGAAGCTCATTGACAAAATAGATGTCTTCTAAGGGAGACAAAAAGATATCATCCAAAGTGATCAAATTCTCATGTTTCAAATGTTTTAAGAGCTTAAGTTCTCTATAAGTTCTCTTGGCCAATACTGGGGTCAGGAAAGGTTTCATAATCTTCTTGACCGCCACGTTTTGGCCAGTGAGCTTGTCTACTGCGGAACACACCAATCCGAATGCACCCATTCCCACAGGATTGAGTTCAGTATAACGGTTGGTGACTTCGAACACCGTTCCAAAGATTTGAGTTCTGGTGAATTCTCCGTCTGAAGACATTTGGATATGTTAGCACGAATAAGGATATGAGTTCAGGGGAAAGAACTGAAGAGAACTAAGGTTAAGGTTAAGGGACTGGATGGATGAAATCTGGTTAAAGATGAGTAGGATATCCAGATGGTTGACAAAGAGAGTGATGAAAAAAGGGAATAACAAATGACCCCTGTATATGAACGGTCGCGCACAGGACGGGGTGGTGAAGTTGACAATAGGATGAGAGCAAGTAGTGGAGGTAGTGATGCAGGAAAGAGCGGAACCGATGGGTAGAGAGAACAAAACTACCTACCACCAACCACCAACGATAGAGATTATGGAGGTCTACACTATGGAGGTGTCTACATTTTGGAGCTACACTTTTGACTTATGATGGCGGTAGAATAAGGAATCAAGGGATGGGCTACCGCGGTGCAGATTGGGCAGTACATAAGTAAAGCAAAGGTAAGGTGTTGGTTGGTAGATTAGGCGAGGTGCGGGTGAAGATCGTCGGAGGGGAGAAGAACAAGGATGTGGATAACGATTATTAGTAAGGCTTTGGCTACTGGCTAATGGCTTATGGTTCAAGGAGAGGTTAAAGTTTGGTGCGCATAAGCCAGAAGGGATCTGGGCCAACATTGTTAGTGGCGACGTTTGCCGCGGTAAGCCGGTGATAATTGGTGGTGACAGATGTTCAGATGGTGCGGATGGTTAGATAGTTTCATTTTTGGTGGCGATGGATTATGCTATTCCATCACTATTCCACTATTCCACTATTCCACTATTCCACTATTCCACTGTTCATCCCTATTCGTCACTAATCTTTTCATAGATCTTCTATACATTAGATGCATTACTCCAGGGCACTATCGGATATCCTCAATAAATTGTCCTTAGCATTGGTACCTTTCCCCTAAACTGTAAGGGTTCAATCCAACTCATCCCAATCCCTGCAGCTCTACTGCCTTTAGCTGCCTATCAAATTTGTTTATGCACGCTAAAACTGTCACTGCACGCTAAAACTGCCACTGCCACTACCGATGACGGCCAAGTCGCCCCCCCCCCCCCTCCACAGCTCGCCAGCGGCTCGCCAGCGGTACGGCTCCACTATTCTCATCATGTGACCTCGACTATTCAACCCCAGCCACGGTATTCTTATCCCTTCACCATGCCTTCTACCACTTCGGGTGCCACTACGGCATCGTCCTCGATCTCTTTGATCAAGACCGTGGTCGGTGCTGGCCTTCTTTCCATGCCGTTGGCGTTCTCCACTGATGGTCTTGTTTGTGGTGTATTCATCGTGCTTTTAGCTGCTGCAACCTCTGGCTATGGACTCTTTCTTCAAGCCTACGTTTCTCGCTATGTCCCGGATAATAGTGCCACCTTCTTCAACTTGTGCTCAATCACCTACCCGGCATTATCGGTGGTGTTTGACTTTGCTATTGCCGTCCAATGTTTCGGGTCCGCTTTGTCATATTTGGTATTGGTGGGTGAAATCATGCCTACCATCGTGTCGTCAATTCCTTTGGTTGATCCGGAAAACCATAGAACTTTCTGGGTGCTTTCATCGGCCGTGATTTGTGTACCGCTTTCGTTCTTGAAGAATTTGGATTCACTCAAGTATACTTCCATCTTAGGACTTGTGGCCATCGCTTATATGGTGTTGTTGGTGATTGGACATTTCTTCATCGGTGACGTGCCTACCGATCTCAAGGGCTCCATCAATCTCTTCCCTCAATCTGCTTCGGCAGTATTTTCCACTTTCTCCATCATCGTTTTTGCATACACCGGTCATCAGAACATGTTTTCACTTGTGAATGAATCCAGTGATAAATCCCTTTCTAACTTGACCAAGGTGGTCAATTTGGCCATTGGTGTTTCCACCGTGTTGTTTCTTGCGGTTGGGTTCACAGGTTACCTCACTTTCGGTGATTCGGTCGGAGGTAACGTTATCTTACTGTATCCAGGAGGTTTGACTACCACCTTGGGCCGGTTATGTATTGTGTTCATGGTGATCTTCTCGTTCCCATTGATGTTCCACCCAGCAAGAATCTCCGTCAATAACATTGTCTACTGGGTGCAAACCAACGTGTTGAAGAAAGAAACATCTTCTTCCCATGAAACCTTTACCAATGCCAGTGAAAACACCTCATTACTTGGAGACACCGAGGAACTGCAAACTCCAAAGATTCGTGGACTCGTGGTGCCATTCCCTGAAACAACCTTTGTTATCATCACCCTGGCACTTTTGGTTATTGCTTATGTGCTTGCAATCACCGTGACTTCCTTCGCTTTTGTCTTAGCTATTGTTGGAGCCACCGGGTCCACTGCCATCTCTTTTATTTTGCCCGGTTTATTTGGTTACAAGTTGATTGGATCCGAACTGGATGATCCTTCGATTTTGGAAATCATCTTCAGAAACCTCTCATTGGGCTTGACCTTGTGGGGTTTCGTTGTCATGGTAGTTTGTTTGTACACTACCGTCGTTGGTGCTTGATAGATTTAGGGAGATTAGATGTCATAGATGTGAAGTATCCTGAATGAGATTTCCTAATGGTTTATCACCTTAAACCACTACAGTTATCAATTCAATACCATATTTAGATTAATGAGATTTTAACTATAAACTACAGATAAACGTAGACTGACTCTTCACATGAGCCAATTAACAAAATATACATAGCAGTTGGGCGGTTTCAAAAGCTCTCATAAGGTAAAAGGTCTGGCACTCCTTTTGGATAGACGAAACGTATTTAGTGATTTTATGACCTCAATGATTTTATGACCTCAATTTCCCTGTTTTAATCTCCAATCAATAATCCCATCTGGTTTCTATAATGATTATTAATTTGTTCGAATTTCATGTTGGGGTGTGTGGAATTGACAGTGTCAACCAGTCTATATGTGGACCTATTTTCGCACTGGGGAATATGATCTTATCCCTACTTACTACCAATGTCTTGTGAACACGAACATACCCATGGTCATGAAGGTCATGATGATCACGATCATGACCATGACCATTCTCATGTGGCGCCAATTCCCACCTCGGGAGCCCAATCACTCTTCATGAAAGTGGACATACCTCATGTCACTGCTCTTAATGCTGCCAATCCTCCAGATGAGGTGAGCAAAGTGTTTCGTAAACCCGAAGAAAAATACTACATCAAGCCCATACTAAAGTCTGACTGTGATTCGCAATTGATTCTCAACATCCCTTTCCTTAACTCGTCTGTCAAGCTCTTTTCCATCATCCTTAGAACTAATGGTGGGTCATATTGTCCTAAAACCATCAAGCTCTTTAAGAACGATAATCTGGTGGATTTTGACAACGTACAACAGAAGAAGCCCGCTTATGTTTTAAGCCACCCTCACGTTGGTGCTCTTTATGATGAGGACGAAGAAACAATCCCCCAGTCCATAACAGATGAAACCTCATTTGTGGAGCATTTCCTCCCCCGTCATATTTTCACTGGGGTCCAGCAATTGACGGTATTTATTCAGGACGTTCACGGTGAAGATGGTGAAGGTGATGAGGATGGAGAATCACATCTACTCTATGTGGATTTGAGAGGAGAGTACACCGAACTAAGCAGAGATGCTGTGGTTACCTTGTATGAAAGTGCAGCCAACCCCGCAGACCATAAAAACTTGGTAGCCCAAGAATCGATGAACTATCAAACGAATTAATGAACCTACAACTACACCATTGGAAGCCAAAACTCACCCAAAGCACATCGCCGATTTCAAGGGATTGAAATTGTGTAAATTGATGGAAAAGTATTCTGCTAGGGTGGAAGGTCGAATGCACCAAAGTGACGAAAGATGTGCCTAAATGATTGAGTGGATTGAAAATACATAAACCTTGGTTTATTATTTGGAAGTTTATCTCTGCTTCAATAGCAAAATAATTACACTTCTACAGTTTACAGTTGACCATGTTATTATTGATAAAAATGTATATAAATTGAAGAACTGAAAAATTGAAAAAATTGAAAAAGAATTGCAAATCTAACCAGTCATCACAAAAACAACTACGATTTACATTCAAACCAAATTCTTTTTTGGGCAGTAGTTTCCCCTATTCCATTTGATAATGCAAACTTTACAAAATCTCGTTACCACTTTGAATCCTTAGGTCTGGAATAGGAATCTGCTCACCTATACCATAATTACACTATGATGTTATCTCACGCGCAAATTGTGGGGTGAGTACCTTTATCGCAGTAATCAAGAACAAATATCAATTATCAATCATAACTACTACGATGAGACTTTCGGTAGTTTTACTCGCTACCATTGCATTGGTCCTGGCAAAGGCTAAGGCCGATGATCTGCCTTTGGATATCAATTCATTCTTGAAATCCCAAGAACAGATCTATGGAAAGGTTGCCCAGACAGACGATGTGTTGGTACAAGACGCACTCAGGCAGCTTATCAGCGATAGAGGTATTGAGGAGGTGAAGCAAGTTATAGACCAGTGGGTGTCCATGGAGCCAGACTTCCTGCACCATGAGAGTGGCGATGAAGATAATGAACTTTTTGGAGACAATTTGAAGAATAATCATCAACCAATTGAACTCCAACATCAAGTTCCGTGGCTAATCAAGGAGCATGAAAGGATCGAGGACACAGGCTATTTAAAGCAATCAAGTCTCGATGATAACAAAGGAAGCCACCCTTCAAAAGAATTCCCTCAATTCAGTGTAAAAGAACACGAAACAGATTCATTAGATTGGGATACGGTTCGTCTGTATAGTGGATACTTTGATATTTCTGATAAGAAACATCTTTTCTACTTCTTCTTCGAGTCACGGAACGATCCAGAAAACGATCCAGTTATTCTTTGGCTAAATGGTGGGCCTGGGTGTTCGTCGACCACTGGGTTGTTATTTGAATTGGGTCCTTCATTTATAAACCTGACGTTATCACCAGTTTTCAACCCATATTCATGGAATTCTAATGCATCGGTGATCTTTTTAGATCAGCCTGTCAATGTTGGTTATTCATACACCGATGATTCTCAATTGGCCGCAAACACCACTGCAGAAGCTGCACCAGATGTTTATCAATTCTTAGAAATGTTCTACGAGAAGTTTGAACATCTTCGTAACAACAAATTGCATATAGCGGGAGAATCTTACGCTGGTCATTACATTCCAAAATTTGCAACTTACATTATTTCCAATCCAAAGCGGACATTCAATATATCATCTGTTTTGATTGGAAATGGGTTTACTGATGCGTTGGTTCAGTACGGTTCTTTCAAGCCTATGCAATGTGGAGAAGCAGGATACCCTCAATTTATCTCTGATGAAGAGTGTAAAACCCTTGAGGAAGAGTACTATCCCAAATGCGCTGCGTTGTTGGATATATGTTATAAGTCTCAACATGTACTTACATGCCTTCCAGCACTTTATTATTGTGAAAGCAAGATGTTTGAAGCATTTAGCAAGACAACAAAAAACCCTTACGATATACGTGAAGATTGCAACGAACCATCTTCACTTTGTTACCCCGAACTTAACTATGTTGACCGTTATCTCAATTTACCTTGGGTTAGAGATGCAGTTGGCGCAGATGATGCTAGTGGAAAGTTCAGTGGCTGCAGTGAGAAAGTGGGTGAAGCATTTTCCTTACATGCCGACAAAGCATTGCCTCACCAGCATTATGTGACCGAGTTATTGAATGAAAATGTGCCGGTATTGATTTACGCAGGTGATAAGGATTTCCGTTGTAACTGGCTTGGAAATTATCAGTGGACAGAAAAATTGGAATGGTCAGGTAGCGAAGAATATTCCAAGCAAGCTTTAGTTGATTGGAAGGTGGATGGAAAGCATGCGGGTAAAGTAAAAAACCATGGACCTTTGACCTATTTGCGAATTTTTGATGCTGGACATTTGGTTCCTCATGATGTTCCCAGAGAGTCACTTTCGATGTTAAATCTGTGGATCCAAGGAGATTTTAAATTAGGATCCAAAAATGAAAAAACAAGTAACCAAAAAAAATAGACTACCAAACAAAGTTACTAAAACCACTAAAACCACTAAAACCACAAAAACTACGAAAACAACCAATATGATCATAATTGACTATTGAGCCCTAAACCTATTTTGTATTACATTCTCAATACATTTTCAATACAATTTCAATAACTTCAACTCAACGTAGAAGAAGTAGGAATTCTAACCAGAATAATGGCGATATAATTCTATATTTGACCAAATGATCCCCATTTGAACCGTTAATATCTCCTGGATGAGCTCTATTCGTATTTTGCACCCACAACCAAATCTTCAGTTGGAAAAAACAGCAGAATTTGAAGAAGAGAAAAATCAACGAATTCCAGAATAAACTCTCATGACATTAAACTCTATGCCATAAAATTGTATAACTATTATCTACCCTCTACAACTTAAAGGTTCACTTTCAGCCACAATTAACCTGTTCACAGGTCGAAAGTTGAATTCGCACTTCACCAACCCGACCCTGGTGGTCCAGTAAAGAATCATGAGACCCAATAAGATAGCACCCACTAGAGAACACTACAGAACCACCCATAGAGAACCAGCAATAGAAACCTAATAAACAATAGGACGAGAAGACTATGAGCCATTCAATCTTAAAGGATTAATTCCCCCTGAAAATCTACAATATTCCATTATCATTTCATACCATGTTCTACCATATTCTACCATGTTCTATTCATACTTGTTAGTTATAGTATGTTCCGGGTTCCGGGCATCCGTCAATCAGAGTCCAGGCACTGTTGATCGGTCTAAGGGACCAGGGCCCTGGGCCAGGAGACTAGCACCCCGGAACCGCGCCATTGGAACCACCACTTGATATTCTACACGTGCGGCCCAGAGACTTCCGAGCCACTACAAAATCGGCCTCTCCACTACAAAAGCCCTCACAACCTCCAATTTTCTTCTCCATCAACACCACAATCAATCACAATGCCAAAGTTAGTTTTAGTTAGACACGGTCAATCCGAATGGAACGAGAAGAACTTGTTCACCGGATGGGTCGACTGCCGTTTGTCCGATGTTGGAAGAAAGGAAGCCGCCAGAGCTGGTGAATTGCTTAAGGAAGCCGGAATCAAGGCTGACGTCTTGCACACCTCCAAGTTGTCTAGAGCCATTCAAACCGCCAACATTGCATTGGACCACGCTGACCAATTGTACATCCCAGTCAAGAGATCATGGAGATTGAACGAAAGACATTACGGTGCTTTGCAAGGTAAGGACAAGGCTGCTACCTTGGAACAATATGGACAAGAGAAGTTCCAAATCTGGAGAAGATCTTTCGATGTTCCACCTCCAACCATTGATGACGACTCCGAGTTCTCCCAAACCGGTGACGTCAGATACAGTGAGATTGACCCAGCTGTTTTACCAAAGACTGAATCCTTGAAGTTGGTTATCGATAGAATGTTACCATACTGGCAAGATGAAATCGCCAGTGACTTGTTGGCTGGTAAGACCGTGTTGATTGCTGCTCATGGTAACTCCTTGAGAGCTTTGGTTAAGCACTTGGACAACATCTCTGACGATGACATTGCAGGTTTGAACATCCCAACTGGTATTCCATTGGTTTACGAATTGGACGAGAAGTTGCAACCAACCAAGCCAGCTTACTACTTGGACCCAGAAGCCGCTGCTGCCGGTGCCGCTGCTGTTGCTGCTCAAGGTACTAAGAAATAGATCACTTCATACACTTGAATTCTGATAAGTCACACCTGATAATTGTAGTCAACAACACCTGACAATTGTATTAACATTGTAGCAGAGTTTAAACCTGAAACCTTTCAAATCTTTCAAAGTAACTACGAATCTTCTCATTCAAGCCTAAGATTCACCATTGATATGAACATAGATCAGGTTTACTCAAACTAATTATTTAATCAATCCTTTCGTCTCTATGCTTCCTCCCAATTCTCTCACAATCAACTCAACCCTAATTCCATCTTGCTGCTCTCTCAATCTTTCTACGTCTTACTTCATTATACTGTTAAATTCAAAATAAACCAATAGTGAAAATCACTGAAAGATTCCATTGAATCGAATAATTCACCCCTAAAACTCATTTCAATTATTCCCCAATTGCCCTCCCAATTGTCCCTCAATTGTCCATTTTTCTCTCTAAAATTCCATACACATACTTCCAGGTCTCTTTGGCAGATATAATCACATTTCTTCTCAATTTAGTGCACCCTTTCTTCAATCCCTTCCCCTTCAGTCTAACCTCATAATTTCCTCCTCACACTGTCACACTGTTACTAAATTTTCCCACTATTGAATTTTGGATCCAACTGTGCGACACAAAAATTCACTTTGCAAAGACTAAACAACCGCATCATTAACTACTCATCTCAGATACTTCCACTGATTGTTTCTTACAGTCACCGAACCAATCAGAATGAGCTTTGGAAACAGTGGAACTGCGCCAGCATTTAGCTTTGGCAACTCAGCCAACTCTGGCAACTCAGCCGGTAGTGGAGGATTGTTTGGCAATAACGCCGGCAACACCAACACCAACAACAATACCAATTCTAACAGTAATACCACCTCTAATCCAAATGGCGGCAATGGCTTCAGTTTCGGCGGCTCGGGTGCTTCTGGTAACGCTAGTGGTGGATTGTTTGGATCCAAGCCCGCCAGCACAGGTACTGCTTCTGGGGGATTATTTGGATCCACTCAATCTAGTGGTTTCGGGGCTAAACCAGATGCTCCTGCCACCTCCAACCCAGTGAATACGTCCGGTGGACTTTTCGGTGGTTCCAACGCTAGCAACACTCAACAACCTTCTGCTACCCCAAGTACTGGTGGTCTCTTTGGAAGTGCTCCACCATCTTCAAGTGGAGGCTCCATTGGTTTCGGCAAACCTGCTTCTGCAACTCCTTCAGGATCCTCCACTCCATTTGGTACTGCTGCCCCAGCTAAACCTGCTGATGCTGGAGCTTCAGCACCTGCTTTCAGTTTTGGTGCTAATAAAGATACCGCACCAGCTTCTGGTGGGTTATTTGGAGGTGCTTCTGCTACCTCTGGATCTACTGGTGGATTATTTGGTGCTCTGAAGCAAGAAGAAAAACCAGCATCTACCGGTTTCTCTTTTGGAGCTAAACCAGATGCTGCACCAGCTACATCAGGTCTTTCATTTGGAGCCAAAAAAGACGATTCTAAACCATCTGGTGGTTTATTTGGTGCTTCAAAGGAATCCACTCCCCCTGCTCAAGGCTTTTCATTTGGTGCAAAGAAGGATGACAAACCAGCCACTGGTGGATTATTCGGATCTAAACCAGAAGAAAAGAAAGACGAAAAACCTGCTACTGGAGGATTTTCCTTTGGTGCAAAGGCAGAAGATAAACCTGCAACAGGTGGGTTGTTCGGTGCCAAAAAAGACGATGCACCAGCGGCTGGGGGATTTGCTTTTGGTGCAAAGAAAGACGACAAGCCTGCTGCTGGAGGATTTTCTTTTGGTGCGAAGACTGAGGACAAACCAGCTACTGGGGGATTGTTTGGAGCTAAGACTGAGGACAAACCAGCTACTGGGGGATTGTTTGGAGCTAAGA